>JACYXH010000402.1:0-52500 GCA_026745465.1 Lota lota | reverse complement strand
CATCACGGGGTTCAGAGGCGTTTCTGGGCAAAGAGTGACCCTACCTCGACCCCCGTCATCAGGGTCATCCTCACCGAGAGCTTCCTGAATCTCTCCTGGGAACACTGGCACTCAGCCGCCGCGTCACCTCGTAGAAACGCTCCTAGAGAGCGAGAGAGAGAGAGAGAGAGAGAGAGAGAGAGAGAGAGAGAGAGACAGAGAGAGAGAGAGAGAGAGAGAGAGACAGAGAGACTACAGTGATGTTGAGGCCCAGTAAAGCCCGTTCATCTCTTATTGAGCTAAGTGTGTCTGATCAATGAAGCCCTGCGCCGACTCACCCATCCCCCCTGCGCCTGGATCCAGGGCTGGACGTGGACGTCCAGGTAGACGCTCATCCACTCGGCGATGCGCCAGACCAGGGAGCTCATCTCCTTCTCCACGCACTCCACGCACAGCGCTCCCCCGAAGAGGAACAGCGCCACCACGCGGCCCCAGGTGACGCTGCCGCGGAAGAACTGCTCCATCGCGCTCTCGAAGATCTGGTAGACCGTGGCGGGGGTGATGTTCAGCCAGGACAGGTCGCCGAAGGCCTGCGGGGAAAGCCAGCTGGAACCTGCTGGCCGTGTCCCTCAGCGCCTCCTTCACCGCCTGCATGCTGCGCGCCGCCGCCGCCGCCACCGCCGCCGCCACCGCCGTCTCCGCGGAGGACCGGCGCTGCAGCGGAGACGCGGGCGGGGGTGGCGGAGGGGCGGCGAGGCCGGTGGCGTGCGACCCGGGACGCGGGGGTTGTGGCCCTGCGCGGCCCCGCCCGCCTCAGTACGGTTTGGGGGCGTGGCCAGCGTGACGGGGAAGTTATTCTGGGACAGATTGTACTTGATGTAAAACAGCACCAGCTCTCGGTTCTGTGACATCACGGGGTGGGCGGGGTCCGGTTGTGCCATGGTGGCGGTCCGACGGGGGGGTTCTGGTGCTGGGCTGGCGGTACTGACTCGCTGTGTGGGGGGGATGGGGTCAGACCACCACGGTAGACCTGGTATCCTCCTCACACGACAGACGAGGTGGGGGGTGTCAACCGACACAGAGCCGTCCAATCAGCTCACAGCCTGCGGAGACAGAAGGTCAAGGGGTTGAGAACCAATGAAAAAACTTTAGGAGTTGGACAGTATACATCGTGTGTGTGTGTGTGTGTGTGTGTGTGTGTGTGTGTGTGTGTGTGTGTGTGTGTGTGTGTGTGTGTGTCAGGGTAGACTTCACCCTGTCACCTTGGGGGTTATCTTGTACCTCCAGACCCCCCCCCCCCCCCCCCCCCCCCCCCCCCCAACAAAGGGCGTCTTAACTCCTGGTTAGTGTAGTAAAAATTAAACATAAAGAAACACAAGGTGGGGAAACGCCATCGATATTTCTATCTACGGTACATTATTTATTAATGGAATTGAGGACTGACGTTATGTTTATAACGTTTATATTCCAAGTTATAGAAGTACTGGTTAAATGGCGCTTGTATCAACAGCCTACATTTGCTGTGAACAACAGCTAGCAGTAAAGCACGGCTCACCGCTAGCTGTTGTCTTTGTATTTCTGCACCAGGCGCCATTTAGTATTTCGTTTGTTTGGGTACTGTATCATTTATCGACGTGTATACTGTGTTCATTCAAGTATACAGATGTCACGGCGTGACGTGGACGTGTCAGAGAAAAATACAGTTTCAAAGAACCAACCTGTGTGTGTGTGTGTGTGTGTGTTGTCGTGGAGAGAGGTACACACGGTTTACGAGGAAAACAGCACACACACTGCAGCATGTGAAGCACAGCCTAAATCAAAAACTAAAACACAACGTACTCACGTACGTAACTCATCGCGAGACTATCGGATTAACATCCGCAACACCCACACACACCTTCATCTCTGATACTTACACACTCCACAAAGGGACGCTGACACATACGCGGGTGATCGCCACGACTCTGTGTGTGTGTGTGTGTGTGTGTGTGTGTGTGTGTGTGTGTGTGTTTGTGTGTGTGTGTGTGTGTGTGTGTGTGTGTTGTCCTACTTTTGTTCTATCTCTAAATTTGGAATAAGTAGTTGACGCCAATTGACGACAGGTGATTGCACTATAGCGCCCTCTGTTGGACGGTACCATTAATTTGCTTCCATTAGGATTACATTGACCTTCTGGATTCCATAAACGTTGGGAGCCACTGTAGCTTCATAATCTGACATCCAGCATTCCTGATATCTTATAGCAGATCTTCTGGGGGTGTAGGCACAGAGCCTGGGCAGGAAACAAGAAACTGCAAGGGGCAGTTAGTTACACCTTGTTTCTGTCATCGACTCGAGTGGATGAAGCTTTCAGAAGGTGACTTTAATAAGTGCATCGCTGCAGTTGCAAGTCTACAAGGTGTTGATTTGACTCACTTTGATTTGCAGACGCTTTTTTTTTACTGTGATTATAGTAAAACATACACTGTTCACAGGTTTCATTAATGTACCATTATTGCAGAACATAACCAAGTCAATCAATGACCAGTGTATATTCTCCTCCTCCCACTCTCTGTTCCTGCTCCTCCTCTTCCTTTCTTTCACTTCTCTCTGCTCCTCCTCCTCTATCTCCTCCTCCTCCCACTCTTCCTCTTCCCTGCTCCTCCCTGTTCTTCCCTCCCCCTCCTCCCCCGCCACTTGGCTCACTCTGGATTTGAATATTTTCCTTCTGACGCGCTTTATTTTCCTAGCTTGGAACCGTGCGTCAAAAAGGGAAAGTTGCCTACGAAGGGAGCTAATGGGCCAATGAGCTGCTTTCATCTGAACTACTGTTCATTGACTGTCAGTAACTACCCTGCAGTAACTAATAACTGTAACTAGTAACTGTTAGGTAACTACACAGCTGTAGCTTCCAGAAACCAACTAGTAATAATAGATTGCAGAGGAACACAGATTGAGAGGAAAGAAAAAGAGATCAAGAGAGGGATTGAAGTAATCCATTTATATTGTATTGGTGAATATTTACATTTCTTATTCACAGCAAAATATTCCCACAGCTCGTGTGTGACACAGTCCATGAATATATCTGATGGAAACAAAGAGTTAGGAAGAGATGGAGGGATACAGGGAGGGTGAAGGAGAGATACAGAGAAAGGTGGAGGCGGAGCATGAGAGAGAGAGGGAGAGAAAGAGACAGAGCGATAGAGAGAGGGAGAGAGAGTGAGAGAGAGAGGGAGAGGGAGAGAGAAAGACAGAAAACATCGCCAACAGTGTTAATGTGCCAGGCATAGCATAGCCTTTAGACCTGGTTTGTCCAAATTAAAACACGATCCTGGAATGGGTGAACTCCCCGAATCACGGGTGCATTTTCTGTTGGTGTCTCCTGAGGTGGTCGTTCCTCGAGAAGCTCTTCCCGCACGTGTCGCACGCCAACGTCCTCTGGTGCAGCAGCAGGTGGGCGCGCAGGTTCTGCAGACGGCTGAAGCTCCTGGAGCACTCGGGGCAGCTGTAGGGACGCACGCCCGCGTGGGTCTGCTGGTGCTGCTTCAGGTGCACCGCCTGACGGAAGCGTAGGCCGCAGTGGGCGCACAGGTAGGGCCTCTCCCCCGTGTGCGTGCGCAGGTGCACATTCAGATTGCTCTTCTGCGCGAAGGTCTTGGGGCAGTGTGGGCAGCCGTGCGGCCTCTCCCCCGTGTGCGTGCGCAGGTGCCTGCTCAGCCGGCTCTTCTTCGCGAAGGTCTTGGGGCAGTGTGGGCAGCCGTGCGGCCTCTGCCCCGTGTGCGTGCGCAGGTGCCTGCTCAGCTGGCTCCTGTGCAGGAAGGTCTTGGGGCAGTGTGGGCAGCCGTGCGGCCTCTCCCTCGTGTGCGTGCGCAGGTGCACGCTCAGGTTGCTCTTCTGCGCGAAGGTCTTGGGGCAGTGTGGGCAGCCGTGCGGGCCTCTCCCCCGCGTGGCCGCGCAGGTGCTGCTTGAGGTTGTAGCGGCTGCTGAGCCCTTGCCGCAGTCCGTGCACCGGGTACCTGCACGTGTGTCTGCACTCTTTGCGGTGCTGTACTTCGTCCCGCATTTGGGGCAAATGTGCGCCCCTTCTCCCGCCGTCGTCCTACGGCATCCTCCAGGGGGCGACTCCTCTTGCCCGGGCGCGTGCTTGGCGACCGTCGCTTCTTCGGTTCCCGGTGGTTCTTGAGAGGCGACGTCCAACGCCATCGAGGAGTCGAGCGGGTTGGGAGTGGCGGAGGGGGACCCTTCCCCGGGAGGGTGGTCCTGGTTCTGGGGCCCTGCGGGCCCTGTGTGGGGTGTGGAACGTTCCCTCATTGGCTGCGTGCTGAAGTGTTCCGCCTGGCGCTGGCAGCCACGTTTCCGTGGTGAAGGACAGCAGGCAGTGGGCGCTGAAGAACATCTGGGACGCGATGCCCGGGTCACTCTCTGAAAAGAAACAAAACAAAAATGAAATACGGCCATTTTGTCAAAATCTTCAAGTAAGATGAGGGAATGGGGTCCTTTTTCCATGTCAAAGCATATCATCTTTGGAGGAGGGGGTGTATCTCAGAACCCGTGTTTCCTCAGTAAGAGAGACCTAGAGAGCCCCCTGACCTGTGGGAGAAAGCTTCCTGAGCCACATGTGGCTCCAGGCCTCACTGAGCCGGCTCACCAGCCCTGCGCTGGGCCACAGCACCAGCTCGTCTCCTGGCTGGATGGTGCGGCAGCAGTGGAAGAAAATGCTGCCCTTGTACTGGACCGCCAGCAGGTTGGTCTCCTCTGGGTTGCGGCACAGTTCACATACCTGTTTGAGAATAGGATGCAGGGAGCTCAGACTGACGAAGAGCAGTGAGAGGTGGCCATCTTTCTCATTGTGTTGAATAGTGTGCTCCCTGTTGCTTAAATAGTCTTTTTCTACTAGGGCTGACCTTATTTTATGTTTCTGGCACTGAAATAAGCAGAGTAAATAATTTCAAATCGGTCTAAAAATTAAGTCCTCAAATAAAATACAATGCAAATTGTCTATAAGAAATCTATTGTTTTCATTTTAGAATGTATTCTTTCTTTGGCTATATGGATAGTAGTATTATCTCTAATGAATAGAATGCATTAAGCTTCATTTGAATACAATGCATTTTGTATGTATATGAATTAAGTGTATTCTGTCTTCAGCGACACAAGTAGAATGTGTACAGTGCTCACCTCATCCAGTTTGAGTGCGTATCTCTCGCTGCATCAATGTAGTGGTAGCCGTCACTTACTTTGTATATCTAGAGAAATCCAAACAAGTATCTACTAACACAGTCACCCAACGACATGTATTACACAGGTAGAACCACTTTTAAAGAAATCATTCTTGCTGGCTTACTTCCTAAAACTACACAACAATCATCCCAGAATGATATCATCACATCCAAGTCCCACCCTTAATATCCTCCATGTTACGGAAGTAAGATCCAACGGGTTCATGTTGGTTTTTGCTGCCCATGGTCCGGCTCACCTCCCAGGAGAACCTGCTGGCCACTGCATTCTCTCTGGAGGTCACTTCCCCTTCGTAGGGCCCAAAATGCATTCCGGGGGTCACCGCCGGCCCCTGGTTCATGACCCCGAGGCCCGTGTCGGGAATGCTGGACCTCCCTATCATCAGCCCATGGGGAAGCGTCAGGAACGCTCTCTGAGGCACGGCCATGTTGGCGGGCGAGTCCAGGATGAAGGACGGGCCGGTGATGACGCTGCTTTGCTCTTGGAACAGAGACCGGCACTCGTCACAATCTGTAGAAACCAGATAGTCCATTATGAATATATTAATTATTAATGAATAAATCAGATCAATTAGATCTGTAAGAGTTGGAAACCACGTATCACAAAAAGAAAAGGTGAGCAATACCACTGAGCTGAGTCAGTGTCCTGGTATGAGGTCTATTGATCATTGTGGGAGTGTGTGTGGATGATGGCTGGTTTAAGCAGCCTCACCTGGCCCGAGTCAGACTGACTGGAGTCTGGAGCTGGGTGAGGCTGCACACCTGTTGCACATTGAGCAATCAGTGTGCACAGTGTTAATACATTTAAATAGAGGAGACACCTTGAAGTAAGACACCAGGAACCGAAGGGTAGAATTGAAATAGGCGTGGTGACTACTTTAATTACTAGACTAGACAATAGGCATAACACGGCGGTATTTCTAAACTATCAGCGCTGGTCTTGGTTCTCTGAAACGAGCTCCGTCGAGAGGGAGGTCGCGGTGAAAGAAGAAGCCCCGATCTCCGTGGATTGCTGTCTTTTATTCTCCCCTCGGGCGCGCGCAGGAGAGAGGAGGCTTCGGAGAGCGTGTGCCCGATTTTGTCCATGTGACTCGTTCTCTCGGGTCTTCCAGGCATGAGACATGTTGTAGCAAATTAGGGAAGTCCTATTGTAGAGTGGAGCAACCCACGTCTAAGAAGTGACACTAGATGGCGCCATTTACCATCTATAACTGGTTCAATGCAGTTAAAGCCAGACACCCAGTCGTAACTCAACTTCTATGGCGCCACTATAGTGGGTGCCACCTAGGGTCACTCGGTCGTAGTTCAACATTTATGGCGCCACCTATTATTTATAGCGGGTACAACGTACGGTCAGGGTAACACTTGATTTAAGGCGAAGATATGCGGTCAAGAACAGACACATACTTGGGGAGAGGAGCTTGCTCTGGATGGTCTCACATGAGAACATAACACTATGCGGGAAGGGAGGTAAACATGCAGCTGTGGGGAGGTAGATAGTTAAAAAGATATATAGGCTACTATGGTATGCACATCGAAATGGAGTAGTTAAAGCGAGCTGACCACGGAATGGGCCTTCAGTCATTTTCCCATCACAGACAACCATGGACTAATCTTGTGACATCAGCTGACAACTGTCACTTTATCTATTGGGGCCTCGGGCCCTGACCATACTTCTCTATGGACCATACCATGGGGTGTTACCTTTTTTCTAACAACAGGTTAAACCAGCCATCACCGCACACACTCAGGGAGAGCTCTCCTACATGGAGCACCATCTGTTTGTGTCATCATACTCAACCTTGGCAATAAACCGGTTTAACATCACCACCCTGTGTCCTTTGTTTGGAGGAGCCCGAGAAAAGTCACCTAGGTGGAGTGAGAAAAGCCACCTAGGTGGAGTATGGCAGCCACCTAGGTGGCGTGTAGCAGTGGACTTTGCTACAATCATATTATGAAAAAGAGGTTATTGCTTACGGAAGCCATCATCGAAGTCAGCATCTTCTCCTTGCACCATTGAGTCCAGCAACTTCTGCGCGGGGGTTCCTGTTGGTTCTGATCCTTCAAGCACTGATATAATAAAAATAAAAATACAAATCGTCAGGGAGACTCAGATGACAACCAATAGTAAAGATTAGATGAAGTCATTAACAGTGCAGGATGGTGAATGCCTTACCAGCAGGTAGTACACACTCCTCAACGATGAAGACTTCCTCTGTGGTGGTCTCCAGCCACTCCACGACCTCCCCTCTGTCCCACATGAGTGGTCTGGTTGTAGACAAACCAAAAAACGTATATGCCCCTTTTTTCTTATTGTGGTGAATGTGGGTGAACAGACCCCCAGTAATGACCCCGTTTTAAACAGAAAAACATTCCAACAATATAGATATACTCCATGATATTGATCGTTTTATTTTTTTAATGTCAAAGGCTCTAGGATGCATAATAAGTAGGACAGCTTTGGTAATTTGTCTCATGTCTATCAGACAGGCTGAGACCTCGCTACGAGGGTCTATGGATTTGATCCCATAAGCAGACCGGTCATAAACAATATCAATAATTGTATTGATATTTTACATATTATATTACCTTATTATTATTATTATTATACATATTACATTATATACAATGATAACTTACTTGAGTAGCCCACTTTTGATTAGTTTTTCACTGGGGTGTCAAAGCTTTAACCCCATCATAGTAAACCATTAGGCATGTAGGCCTACCTCCCAACCTTTTCACAGTACCGTTACTACAACCTTACTACATTCACCACGATACGAATACGCTAAATGTCCCCCCTTTAGTTTTTTAAATTTCAGAAATAAGATGTATTGTCAGGACTGCCTAACCACAAAGAATCAGTTCCCCTCATGATAAGTCGGAAGCAGAAGACCAGTGCTACGGTGTTTGGAGGCTCGGCCTGCTTCAGCTAACACGGCGCGTGCTGGAAGCTCAGATCAATGTACTCACGCGGAGGATGACATCAACGTCCTCGTGCTGGAAGGTGACACGCTCTCACAGGCTAAGTGCATACTGCGGGACTGGCTAGCAAGGCTGTGACAGTAAATGGTGTTTCTATCGTAACCGTTTATCAGCTAGTCCCATGGGCTGCTGGAGGCCATTGTTCCTAAACGTCTGTTGAAATCTCCAACAAAGCAGCCAAATCAATTATAGCCTTAGAAGAAACAGTCCAAATCTGAACCGGAAGTATCTGAAGTAAAACGTTAATCTGCAAATCACAGGCGTTCCCCGTGGCTATCACCTCCGGTTTACTTCGAAATAAAATCAGAATCAGAATCATCTTTTATTACATCTTAACGTAGAAGTACGCAAGAGTAAAATTCTTAGGCTTGGATCCTCAGCAGTCACATAGCAGCATCAATACAAGATCAATAACTAAGTAAGTAATAATAAATAATAATAAGTAGCAACGTCAATACAAGATCAATAACTAAGTAAGTAATATTAAATAATAATAAGTAGCAACATCAATAAAAGATCAATAACTAAGTAAGTAATAATAAATAATAATAAGTAGCAACATCAATACAAGATCAATAACAAAGTATGTAATGATAAATAATAATAAGTAGCAACATCAATACAAGATCAATAACTAAGTAAGTAATAATAAATAATAATAAGTAGCAACATCAATACAAGATCAATAACTAAGTAAGTAATAATAAATAATAATAAGTAGCAGCATCAATACAAGATCAATAACAAAGTATGTAATAATAAGTAGCAACATCAATACAACAATGTGTTCAAGTGGTAGTGGTACCAGCCACGGTGGTAGTGCAATAAATAAATGAATAAATAAAATGCTGTGCAAAATACAGAACATAATGCAGATACTCAAATGGGTTGTTGTAGTGTGCGTGGTTGGTTGGGGGTAATGGATTTCTCCAGGAGCCTGGCTGCTTGGGGGAAAAAACTGTCCGTCATCCTCTGGGTTTTGGCCCCGAGGAAATGAAATCGTTCGTTGTTTAAACGTAAACCTAAGAAACGGGCGATGGACCGCAATCATAATGTGTAAAATCTTGCAATCAAAAATATAAATAGGAACGGAAAATATTAAAAAGCCGATAAACTGAGTTTTGGTTACGTTTTCTAAGTAGTTGTACTCTTTGACGGTTTCCTGTATGGAAGCGTGTAGCGGTATCATGCAAGATTCCCATTCTTGCGACCCGGGTTCGATTCCCGGGCGGCGTACGCATTTTGCACCTTCTTTCAAAAATAGTTACCACAGAGCTGTAGTCTGTGTGTGGATTGTGCTTTCTGACACTCCCAAACCCTGCATTTCCGTTTATGTTTGGTTGGAGACGAACGAAGAATCTTGCAATCTGGATCTGTATATCACAATGTATCTTATTTGTAGGATTATTATGGGTTCATATTCCAGGCATTGGTAATGATGTTGGAATCTGTTTTCCCATTGATTCATTGTATTGGATATGGATTCGGTGCCTATACAATGAAGCACCGTTGACTCAAAATTAGTAATAAGTCAGTTGTATTACTTCAGATGTGTGCATGATATATAATGTATATGGACATTGTTGTAGCTAATTAAATGACTGGTGGCTGGCTCGAATAGTTCTGGAGAAAAAGCGCCCTGAATAGAGGAGGGAAGCCCTTTTTGTAGAGTGGAGCAAACAACATCTCAGATATCACTAGATGGCGCCATTTACCATCTATAACGGGTTCAATACACAGTTAAACCCGGACACCTGGTCTGGAGAGAGGATATGCAGTCAAGAACAGACACATAATTGGGGAGAGGATATGCAGTCATAGGAGAGAGAGAGAGAGATGATATATGACTTGTTTCTAACTATAGTGAAGTCCACTTGATGTGAGGCTAAAGCTAACTATAGTGAAGACTGCTTGACGTGAAGCTGAAGCTAACTATAGTTAAGTCTGCTTGATGTGAGGCTAAAACTAACTACTTGCTATCCTCCAGACGACAATCAAGATGTCAGATGACAGATGTGAGAAGCCTGACCATGACAGCAAACTGGTAAGCTGTCTGTATGTCTGCCTAGCTGTCTGTCTGTCTGCCTAGCTGTCTGTCTGTCTGCATAGCAATCTGTGATTAGTGTTGTCAATATTATGTTGTCCATCATGTAGGCCTACCATATTATTATGGTACAGAGGTAACCACACACACACACACACACACACACACACGCGTGCATGACATACAACATAATACACACTACATACTTTCTTGGGAGGACCAGGTACACACACTAAACAATTTATATATTACACACACTATACACAATAAGCAACCGGGCTTATGCGTCTTCAAATGCACGAAGACGCTAGCTTCTGCGTCATTTCATTGACTCGGTCACCCATAACCTGTCATGTGATGTTCCAGGTTCGATTCTTGTCCATCGAAGAGATCATCCAACATGTTAATAGCGGCTGCATGGACGACAAAACTCGCTGATGTCAAGCTACGAGCTAGTCCGGCAGTTTGAGTACCCTCTGGGTCTCCTGTACCCCCACAACCCCACCAGTAGGGCGACCCCAGGCTCCAGTACCAGTTCAGCCACACCAAACTACAAGTGCATTCCTTTGAATGGTCCCCCGTCGGGGGCGACATACGGCAGAATTGTGACAGACCAGCAGAGCAGCAGCTCGGGCAGCAGATCGACCCGTCCACGGTTTACGCTTAGCTCCGGAAAATACTTGAGTGTTTATATGAGAACACAGTTTAACCTCACCATTCACCCGCTTGTTTCCATTATGAATAGAATATTGGTCGTTAAAACACAGGAAAGAATATTGAGGTTTCTAATTCTATATACCTCAGATAGTTAAACTATATGATAGTTTAACATTCCTGGTCATATGGGTCATACTATTACATATTGTGTCATAATATAATATATGTATAACATGTTTAACATGCCCGGGCATATGGGTCATACTATTAAAGTTACATATTGTATGATAATATAATATATGTATAACATGTTTAACTTGCCCGGGCATATGGGTCATAATAGTAAAGTTACACATTGTATGATAATATAATAGATGTATAACATGTTTAACTTGCCCCGGCATATGGGTCGTAATATTACATATTGTATATTAGGATAATATAATATATGCTGCATTTAAGTACTATGAAAGTAATATATTGTATAATTGAAGAACATAGTAGACCTAATATTAATATACCCCTAAACATGTCTGGGCATGTCTCTGACTCGACTACAGTTAGGTTAACCCGGGTAATACATGGCTAAACCGGGGCTAGACGGAGCTAGGCTAGGTGGAGCTAGGCTAGGCTAGGCGGAGCTAGGCTGGGTGGAGCTAGACAATGGAGACTGGCTGGTCTAGTCCTGACATGTTAAGGAGTAACGTATATAAGGCTAGGTCAGCTGGTATGTCTTGCACTTTATGTACAGAGCATGTATTCTTATTCACTAGGTAAGATCTTTTATTTATGTATCTGAATATTTATTTATTTATCTAAATAGAGATCATTGTTTAATGTACAGAACATGTATTATTACTAGGTACGACCTTTTATTGAAGTATCTGAATAGTTATTTATTTATCTAAATAGAGATAATTATTTAATGTACAGAACATGTTTTATTACTAGGTAATACTTTTTATTGATGTATCTGAATAGTTATTTATTTATCTAAATATAGATCATTATTTAATGTACAGAACATGTATTATTACTAGGTAAGACATTTTATTGATGTATCTGAATAGTTATTTATTTATCTAAATAGAGATCATTATTTAATGTACAGAACATGTTTTATTCACTAGGTACGAGTTTCTTATACTGTGTTGATGATAGAGATAACTATTTATGTACAGAGCAACATGTATTCCTATTCACCACGTAAGACTTAAATATCACATCATGTTTTCATTTATCTAAATATATTTATTTATTTACGTACAGAGCAAAACATTTTAATAACAAAGTTATCATAGTAGTAATAGCAGCTAACGAAGCTAAAGATAAGTATAGCAAAGTCCACTTGATGTGAAGCTAAAGCTAACTATAGTGAAGACTGCTTGATGTGAGGCTAAAGCTAACTATAGTGAAGTCTGCTTGATGTGAGGCTAAAGCTAACTATAGTGAAGTCTGCTTGATGTGAAGCTAAAGTTAACTATAGTGAAGTCTGCTTGATGTGAAGCTAAAGCTAACTACTTGCTATCCTCCAGACGACAATCAAGATGTCAGATGACAGCTGTGAGAAGCCTGACCAGGACAGCATACTGGTAAGCTGCCTGTCTGTCTGCCTAGCTGTCTCTGTCTGTCTAGCTTTCTGTGTGTCTGACTAGCTGTCTGTCTGTCTGCATAGCAATCTGTGATTAGTGTTGTCAATATTATTATGTTATCCATCATGTAGGCCTACCATATTTTGTCAGACAGAGGTAACACACACACACACACGTGCATGACATACAACACGATACACACTACATACTTTCTGGGGATGACCAGGTACACACACTAAACAATTTACACATTACACATACTATACACAATATACCACACACACACTCTAAGGCTCAGGGCTCTAGAGGGCCACTGTAGAGCCACTGTAGCTATATACTCACACTATATACTACACACTATATACTCACACTGCACACTATATACTCTCCATCCCTCCTTCACCCCCCCACCCCCCACCCCCCATTCAGCTCCCCTCCACCCGGCCCACTTCCTCCTCTTCTGAACTCCTGGGTCCCGCCTCCTCTCCCCCGGCCCGGCCCACTTCCTCCTCTTCTGAACTCCTGGGTCCCGCCTCCTCTCCCCCGGCCCGGCCCCCTGACCCGGAGAGAACGGTTTCCATGGAAGCTGGTGTGCCGGACTTGTGCGTGGAGCCCTGTGTGATCTGCCTGACCAGGCCTAAGAACGGCTGCATCGTCCACGGACGCAGCGGCCACCTGCTGGCCTGCTACTCATGCGCCAAGAAGCTAAAGAAGAGGAACAAGCTGTGTCCCGTCTGTAGAGAACCCATCGAGAGTGTAGTGCTCACCTACTTTATCTAGACCCCTCCCTCATCCAGAGTGTAGTACTCCCCTAACGTAGACCCCTCCCATCCAGAGTGTAGTGCAACCCTGAGAGGGAGAGGTACAGGGAGGCAGCGCAGAGAGAAGGGGAGGGGGCCCAGCCCGGAAGTAGTAAATCAGGATCAAGCCCCCATGCAATTGAAATACGAGAACATCTTAGGACAGTGGTCACCAGCCTTTTTAAGCCCAAGATCCCTAACCTCAGCCTTGGTGAAAGGCAACATCTACCTATTGAGCGTTGAGAGAAAAATATTTAACTTTCAACTTGAGGCCTTTTATTTGGCTAATTGTATTTGAATAACATGAAATGCTTTCAAATTGATGCAACCAAGAAAACACTAGTAGTTAATAAGAGGTCCCCTTTTGAGTAAAAGCCACACCCAGGTCATAGGTCAGATCAAAGCGGAAACCACACATACAACATCCGGTCTGCCCCAGTGTTGACCGGTGTTGACCACTGCTGCCCAATGTTAACCATGTTGAGCAAACGGAAGTTGTATTCCTGCTAAACATCCATTTTGTTAAACATCCGTTTTGTTAAAAAATAAAAGGCAGTATGATCCGGAAGTGGCTGTGATGCCTGCGAGGCCTGCGATGTCTGCGTTGCCTGAGGATCCGGTGGGTCTGAGGCGCCGGAAGTGAGTGTGTGGCTCCGGTGAGTCTGAGGGGAAAGGATGAAACAGGGGCTATCTTCAAAGGGGCATGGGGAAAGGGTGGGGGTCAAGCGTGGAGAGGTGGTTAGGGATGGTGTGGGTGTGTGTGTGTGTGTGTGTGTGTGTGTGTGTGTGACATCCGGGGTGGGGGCATTTTTAAAAGTGTGTGTGTGTGTGTGTGTGCGTGTGTGTGTGTGACATCCGGGGTGGGGGCATTTTTAAAAGTGGGTGTGTGTCTGTTAGGTTAGTATTGCCTTTAAAAGCAGTCATCCTCTGTGGTTATACACATCTTTCTCATCATGGACACCGCAACAGCAGAGCACCAGGACAGCGTGAAGCGGCCTTCTCTAGGTATGTGGATGGGTCATACACCACAATATAACCAAGGGGCTATGGAGGATGATATGACAGTGCCTAATGCTCCAATCAAGAGAATGAAGAATTCTAAAATTGGGGGAGATCGACGCACAGAAGCATCAACTGTGTATTATGGCGATGAAGGCTTTGCGTACGTAATTTCATTCAAGGATGGATATGTTGTGTTAAAAGCAAAAGACTGTGATGATGATCTACGCATGTCTACCCATGATTGGCTACATTTCCGTGAGAATGTATGTCCTGAGCTGGATATTGAAGGATGGAGTCAAGGCCCCTATGTCTCCCAGTGGCATGGGGATTTGGGATCCGAGATATACCGCATGGAGACAAATCTTTTTATGAAGAAGAAGAGTGATTTTATATTTTTCCGTCGTTGCTCTAATCCTATCCTGTTTCTGAACAATCGTGACCCATTTTGCATAGACAGACACCCGACCCGTAACAGTGCTATAGCATCTGATTGTTGGTTTGACACTGTCTTTTTCATTCAGTGGGGTGACTGGCCCCAGATACAAGCGCTTTTTCAGGATATTGACAGAGTTGTCAAACAGTACCTGCGCGAATGCTCTTACGGAGAAATTAAAAAAGAGCTATTTGGGTCTGATGAAGACAATGCAGAGGATCTCATTAATGATCTATCGTGTAGTGAGGCTACATTGTTCAAGCAGCTGTAGAACATGGTGAATATATAGAAAAAGCCCAAATGTGTTCTATTTTTTCTTTTCTTTTCTTTTTGTTGGTGTCTAAATGTACATTTGTTATGTTATACAGATCAGGACAATGCTGATCCGCAATATGGAGACGAGAACATGCAAGGTGAAGGTTTAGACGAGGTTACAAACAGCAAATGGCTACAAGACTTTGCCACCCATCTGGGGGGGTTGAATCTTACATACACACGGGCGAGCAAGATGGAGGCGGATACGGCGACGCAGAATGAGGATTGGCAACTGATGACCCCTCGTCTAAACCCTGAATCCCTGGGCGTTTTGAGAGCTACGACGTGTATATGTGTGGAAGCCATCATCAACATGAAGGTCCATGCCGACTGTTGGGGATGTGCGTACAACAACCCGAGTCAACGACGCCATAGCTGTCTACAAGGACCATCATGGTATCATTACGAAGACCATTATGATGATATATGTGCATGCGTTGTATAGAAAACCATTCCAGCTACTTTTAGTAACTGTTTTAAAAAATACAACCGGTCTATCAGTTCCCTCTGACAAAATGATTGGTGTATCGGAGGCTGTTCTATGCGATTTACTATCTGAAACATATGTTATGGATAAAATACATGAAATAAGAGAAAAGAATATCACCCCGGAGCATAAGAGTAAAATAGATGCTGCAACCCTTGCATGGTGTACATTGTCAGGGTGTTGCATGTGATTTAAAAGAAATGGGTAATTTAATTTCTAGTGGATATGACCTGTTGTTTCATTCTGTAGCCGATAGGCTTGCTGTTCTGATGTGTAGTATGGCTGTCAATAGTGATGCTGTTAAGCCTAGGGGCTATGATACTTTTATCAATCATAATATATATATCAAACATTTGTATAAGGATTGGCCTGATATGGTCAAAACATGCTCTCATGACATGATGCCTATGAATTTAAATCTGTCTGTATTACTAAACTATTTCTCCAATAATATGTGTTTTAGTGTCGGCCATGTTATGTGTGTGTGTGCATTTGTATCTGATGTCTTCAAGTTGAACACGGATACACATATGAATTGTCTTACTGAGGCTCGATTGATAGCTTGTAAAATGGTGCAGAAAAACAAAACAGCATGTAAACAGTATCTCGACATGGTGGAGAGTGGGAGTTTGTTTTTTAAATAAAAAGATGTAAACGATGGTTGTTGTTCAGTCTGTCAATCTTAGCCGATATGGATAGACTGTTGTCTAAAGCTTATTACGACCCCGCCGGGGCTGGTGCTTATGGGGGTGTTAATAAACTACGAGCGGCCCTTAAAAATAGCAAGGGTCAGATACCTCCTCTAGACTATATCAAGAAATGGTTATTGAAACAAGACGCCTATACTCTGCATACTCCGTCTGCGATACATTTCCGTAGAAACAGTGTATTGGTTAGCGGTATAGATAAACAGTTCCAGGCTGATCTAGTGGATATGACGGAGTATTCAGCCGAAAACGACGGCGTGCATTTTCTGCTGACATGTATCGACGTGTTTTCAAAATATGCGTGGGTGCGTTGTTTACCATCCAAGAGTGCTAATGACGTCAGCAAAGCTTTTGGAGATATTCTCAAAGAAGGCCGTGTCCCCGAGAAACTGCAGACCGACGCTGGAAAATAATTTTACAACAAAATGTTTCAGCGGTTGCTAGAGAGGCATAACATTAAACATTTCTCTACATATAACGAGACTAAGGCCTGTATAGTCGAGCGTTTCAATAGGACTCTAAAAACAAACATGTGGAGATATTTAACGGCCGCTAACTCCAAACGGTATGTGGATAAACTACAGGACATGGTTCATGCTTATAACCACTCATACCATAGATCGATCAAAATGACACCTGTCAGTGTCGTTAAAGATAATGAGACACGTGTATTTAACAATCTCTACAAAACAAATCCGGAAACTAAGATAGTGTTCAGGTATGATGTTGGTGATACGGTTCGAATTTCAAAAGTCAAAGCGACATTTGGAAAGGGCTACAAACAGACATATACAGATGAATATTTTACAATATCAGAGAGACTTTCAAGACATCCTCCGGTTTATAAGTTAAAAGACTATGGCGGTGATACTGTGCAAGGCACTTTTTATGAAAAGGAGATGCAAAAAGTGATTCTGACAAAAACTAAAGAATTTAAAATAGAAAAGATTATCGATAGAAAAAAGGTGGGGCGAAAGAACATGGTATTAGTCAAATGGTTGGGGTGGCCGGAGGTTTTCAATTCATGGATATCTGAGAAGGTTATAGTCCCCACGTGAAGAGAAACAGGTGTCAGTATAGCCTGTGACACAGCTGCGACACTGCTGTGACGGGATAATGCACTCTCTGAAGGAGGCTGATGGGGGTTTTTATGTGACCCTAGCAAGTAATGCCTCTGCATCGATCTATCCTCAAAATAGAATATGGAATTTTAAAACTAAACTAGCAAAAGCTATACAGACCAAACAACCCTACGAGGTAGGGCTGATTGAAGTTCAGTACCCCACCAGATGGAAAAGCTTCCCTGCTTCAGACGCCATAGCAACAGTTGTGAACGGCAAATTAAGAGGGAGGATGGACGTGTCACTAACTGTTGGCTTCTACAACACCATTGCAGCGCTTTTAAAGGAAATCAACACATCTGTTGCAGAACAGGTTTCTTTTGGTACCCTGATACTCCAACATAATGGTATTAGAAACCATGTATACATCGAAGGCGATGGGTTCATGGGTATTGCCTTTAAAGGAAAACTGGCCACTATCCTGGGTTTCAAAGAAGGTGTGGTTATGTACCCTGTTGATAAGCCACGCGTGACCTACACACCCTATCCTGCCGACATCCACGGAGGCAGCTATAATATGTTTATCTATAGCGACATTGTGGATCATCAACTTGTAGGAGACTATTACGTACCGCTGCTAAGGTGTATTAATACCACCGACACAAGCAAGAAATACAGCATTCGGATATACGATCGGCCGCATTACGTTCATATGTCCCGAGATACTATTGGAGACATTGAAATTGATCTAAAGTGTGACCAGAACTTGAATATTCCATTCATTTACGGTAAAGTGATCATCAAACTGCATTTTAGACCCATAAAACAACAGCGATACTAGCACACTTTTGGAAGATGGGCTATAGACCGCCTTACGATGAGGGAAAATACGTCCAATATTACGTAAACCAGGCAGGGAGCGGTTTGCCTGGCTACATTGGCAGCAGCACCCAGTATGGAGCCGGAATCGGGGGAATGTTCCGCAGCCTCTTCAGAATGGCTATGCCTTTGTTCAGAAGGGGTGTGAGCATAGCCAAACCACATTTGAAAGCGGCTGCCAGAAACATTATAGGAGACGTGATGACAAATATAGCCCATGCATCAACTGCGCAGCAACAGCAGGGGTCAGGCATGGTTGCTTCTTTCGATAGGCCTACTATATACCCACCTACGAACGGGGGGCGGGCCCGTGCACCTAAAAGACGCCGAAAACAGAATAAAACAGGGGTCGTTGGTAGAAAAAGGGCAAAACCCAAGAAAAGCAAGAAGGCATCAAATCGTCACTTCAGAGGAGGTGCTAACGATATATTTCTTTAGACCGAATAATCCGTACTGAATACCAATGGCTCTACTCCATCGAATGTCAGAAGAATGCGTCAAGAGTGAACTGGATCTTTTCACTCTACCGTTAACACAGACGTCGATAGATAAATGTACCTATGTTGAAATACCACCGCTATCAGCGATAACAGATAGCGGGCCCATAGAGTTCTTTGTATCAGCCAGCAGCGAAGACTATATGGATCTAAACAACACATATCTGCATCTCCGTGTTAAGATTACTAATCCTGATGGAACAGACTTGGCCCTGCCGGCCGAGGTGGGCCTGATCAACTACCCTGGATGCACACTATTCTCACAAGTGGATATTACACTGGGTGATAGGCTTATTACCCAGTCGTCAAATACCTATCCTTATCGGGGTATTATAGAATGCTTGCTAAACTATGGCAACGGTACACTGGAGACCCAATTTGGATGTGGACTATTCAGCAAAGACACAAGCGGTCACACGGATGACCGTTCCCCAACAGGAGATAATGCTGGATTAACAAATAGGGCTGCCTATACGACAACTAGCCGTATAGTTGACCTGATAGCTCCTATGCACGCAGATATGTTTTTCCAGGAGAAACTATTGATTAACGGCGTTGATCTACGCATGAAATTCATTAGAGCAAAAAACAATTTCTGTCTTATGGCCGCTGGTAATCTGGAATACAGAGTCTCTATAGTGAATGCCAGTGTCTTTATTAAAAAGGTTTCTATAGCGCCAGGCGTGAAGTTGGCTCATGCCAAAGCGTTGACACAAGCTAACGGGAAGTACCCCGTTGATAGGGTATGTCTTAAGAATGTATCCATCCCTGCAGGCACTAGAATATGCAATCAGGACAATCTGTTTCTAGGGCAGATTCCGAAGATGATTATTATAGGCTTTGTAGAAAACGAATCATTCACAGGCAGTTATGCTAGGAATCCCTTCAGATTTCAGCATTTCGATACAGATTTCTTAGCTCTTTACTGTGATGGACAATCATTTCCAGCTAAACCTTTTCAACCTGACTTTAGAAACGAACTGTATACCAGAGAACATTTCCAGCTTATTCAGGCCACAGGCCGTCAGCTGAAGGATAGGGACATGGCCATTAATCGCAAAGAATTTGGGAATGGTTATACGTTGTTTTGTTTCAACCTTGAAGCAGATGAAGGATGGGGACAACACATGTCGCTTGTCAGAACAGGCAACGTAAGGCTTGAAGTACGATTCAGCAGAGCTCTGCCTATAACCGTCAATTTAATTTGTTACGCAGTCTATGACTCTATTATAGAAATATCGAACAGACGGCAGGTGTTACTGGACTATTACTAAAAACGGTTGTAATGAATACTATTGAGCTAACAGCTGTTGGTCTGAAGATTGCCCGCAAGGCTTCTTTTCTGGGTGTCGTGGCGAGCAACCACCTGCCTAGAGCCGTTCATCAGTTACCTGCTATGGTGGTGGTTAATACCGAACCGTCAAATTTAGATGGTGCACATTGGCTGGCTATATACATTACAGCCCAAAGACATGGATACTTTTTTGACTCCTATGGCAACCCACCTACATACTCGGAGTTTCCTGTAGCCATACACCTGTTTCTTAAACATAACTGTAGCGATGTAATTTATTCTACACAACAGGTTCAGGATCATCTAAGTACAGCATGTGGACAACATTGTGTATTTTTCTTGTTTAATATGCAAAGAGATGTATCCTACCAGACGTATTTGAGACTGTATGACGATAATCTACCCCATAATGATAAAATGGTATGTGACTTTGTTAATCGGATACAATCTAATGTTTGTAATGAACATAAGTTTACGTGTGTCCAGTCGTGTCGCAGTGTGTAATATGTAGCATGTATTTTGAAAATAAAAAGACCAGGTAGACAGGCAAATATTGTGGTTATTTGATTTTATTCAAGCATGAAACACATTACATCCAATGACATAATAATAGTAATAAAAAACACCTTAATATACAGCCAATGACATAATAATAAATAATAATAAAAAACACATAACAATATAAAAACCCCAAAAATAAAAACTTTTAAATCAAAAATTCAGCCATTCACGCATTTGCTGATTAGGGGAGCTAAAAGGGGGCCCCGTTTCCTTAAGTATACTCCTCTTTCTTCTTTTTCTTGATACAGACTTTGATTGTTCAACACTCCTTATCTCAGGTGTAGCGCCATACCTGCTGCCTAGGATAGACACCCCTGATTCTGATGCATCAACACTATCCAATGCAGGGTTGTTCTTATACAGGCTAATAATCTGTCTTAGTCGTTTACTAGGTATAGAGGTTGTTGGTACATTTATAGAGGCTAAAGATTTTAAAAAAGCATTCCATCCATGGGGTCTGGCAGAGTCTAAAATAGTGTAGGGGGCCGTAACATTCTTTAACAAATCATACAAGTGAGACCCCTTTATAGTCTCTCCTTTTATTACTATTTCACCCCTGTTGGTCCACGATACATCTTTAGACTTCTTCAAGGATTCCAATATATACACAGCGTTTCTCTTGCTTTTTGGAGGAATATGTTTCAACACGTCATCAAAAATATGATCAGCACCATCTCCGTCAACACGGTCCTCTGTATGGCCGGCATGACCCCCTCCCCCCTCATCAGACAGTGATAGAGTCAAACCCCCTTTCTCCTGTTCCCCTTGTTTTACCATTGCTAAATAACGTTGTAGAACAGCCCCATACTTTTTGGCTTTTTCATGCAGATCATCATCCGGTGTGTTCAACACCGTCTCCATAGCTTTATCCAATTCATTTTCAGCAGTCTGTCTAACAGAAGCGCGCTGGCTGGTATGCTTTAAGGCATCTAGTTGATGCTGAGGAACTAGATACATCTTCTGAGCATGCTCCATAATCATAAGAGAGGTTAACCACCTCTTGAGAAAAGGCTGGTAATCAAGGGTATTGCAACACTCAACAATGGCAACAAAAAACCCCCGGTCTGATTAATAAGTCTTTTCTTTTTAGAGATCAACACCTTCTTACTAGCCAGCAGCCTGATGTCCTTTTTTTGTTTCTGCAGTCTTTTGTGCATACGGGGGGACAACGGTATCCGGCCTTGTAAAATGTTCAAAGCTATTTCACACAGAGCTTTGATAAAATCATCGTTGGCTGTACGTAGAATAACTTTCCGTAGAGCTGGCGGTGCTTTATATAACAGCTTCAGACGGTCACTGTTTCTGGTTATGCGTGACGACATTGTTTATAGCTAATCACTTTAACGGCTGGGTGTAGACAACTTGTCGGTCCGATAAAATAGCTGTTCTAAGCCTCATGTGGTCAGGTGTCTTGGCTTTAAAGTCAACTAACAAATAGCCATAAGGTAAACAAGTAGCATCGTTAAAGGACTCCACAAAATACTTTGTCTTACAAGGAAACATCTGCCTAGCTATTAACAAAATCTGATGTTTGTCACGTGGGTTTTTAAACAATACCATGTAATTCGTGTTTAAACTTATTGTTCTACTAGCTTTACCTTGCATGAATAAATTCTGTACCAGATACATACAGCTTAGGTTACGATGGTGTACATATTTGGTAAAAACATGTTGAACCTCTAAATTATTGCTAGCATCATTCATCAAGTCATCAATAATGAGAAGATTTCTCATATGAGGAGGCAAGAGTGTATCATCGCCTAGAGATGCGGGGATCCCCTCCACAAAGTGAATGACCCTTATTTTTAACAATTCGTCATACATAGGTTGCCAACATGAATAAATGTAGACTATACGGTCAATCTTTTCTGAAAATATCCGATCGGCGTTTTCGATCACGGTTTTGACAAAGTAGGTCTTTCCACTGTTTGAGGGACCTGATACCACCATACTGAATGGATGCTGAAGCCGGGGGTCAAACATTTCACACTCTACCTTCTTCTGTCTAGTAGCCATAAGGAAGTGTGGTATAATCATCAAAGACCCTGCGCTTGTTGTAAACCACACGAAGGCGTTTCATCACTGTGGCGTTTTTAAGCTGGAGCCTCTTCTTATCCCTCTGTATGGTATCTACTTTGGTGATAAGCTCTCTGTCCATAGGCTGATGTGTCACAAAACCATGTACTAAACTTGTGAGTGTCTGTTGGGTGACAACTTCAGCATTTTTAGCATTTAAAGTAACACCCTTGCATTTGATGGATGTCTTGTTCTGATGTGTGTGGTAGGCATAGCATTTAGGACCTGTAGAAACATACTCTGTGATGTAATCTTCCTGCTCAGTGTCAAACACTTCCCCATCGTTTAGCTCATCAGTCAAGTCCCCCAGGTATGGGCCTGTAGGAGGCACCGCTTCACCCCTGCCAGAAACAAAAATGATACTATCTGTGTCACAGTACAGGACACGCTCTTGCAGTTTTTCTAGAAGATCGTATAGCATAAGCCTAGCGTGGGCTGTAGTCACAGCCCCCACAACCACGTTAACATCTCGAGCCCTAGAGAGTCGTGCATCTTTGTGTTTCCACTGCACCATAGCGATGTCATCAGAGATGAAGCAAAAGTGACTGACATGGTAGCTGTCGCTGAACATTAGCTGGGTAAACCTTTCAGGCTCAGAAATTAACTCACATGTCGGCAGATCTGTGCGCAACGAAAAGCGACCCCACAAACTGTTCAGAATTAGCTTGTTACAACTACGCATGGCTTTGTTTACGATCATGTTGCCCGGATCTAACCGAATGCCTTCCTTGGCATAGTAGTTTGTCACATACAACTGACGTTTCGCCTCAGTGTCCACTGTGCTGGGGTATCCTGAAGCCTCCTGCTTACACTTTAGAAACGTTTTGACATAGCCTTTAAACAAATCATCGGACTGTTTAGGGTAATGCCACACCTCGTGCATCTGTGTTATCAGATACCCCTTTTCAACAGCCTTCTGCAGCTCGAAAGACACCCATGTGCCAGTCAATGCCCTCTTATCACAGCTGTGATGGTGTCTGGTTTAGATTGTCTGTACATGTGCGACAGAGGGGGAACATCAACTTCCCGTTGCATCTGTATGGTAAAACAGGGTGGTATAGACCTCTAGGGGGCAGCACAGTACATTTAACAATACCAAAATATTTGTCAATGGACTCAAAATCTCTGAAGATGATTTCAGGATGCCCTACAGGATAAGGACAGCGGGCCTGCACAGTAGGGTAGAGTGATGTGAAGTCATAGTAACGTATTTTCTCGTCAGGTTCAATCTTGTGGTACAACTTGATGGCGTTTGTGCGCCCCCCATAGAGAGAATCACGAGGATCGATCCTGCTCTGGAGCTTCAGAGTCGTCAAAAATGTCTGCAGCTCAGCATCATCTTTTTTCTGTCTACTCCACTCACATTCCCAGATGACCACAACACTTAAGTCATGATCTCTTTTGAGGGCAGAGACTTTAAACGTAAATTGCCTTCTCATCTCACCATAGGTGATCTTTGTGACAGGGTTAACATGAGCCGATTGGTAACATTGTTCACAGCCGTGATAGAAACATCCTGCAAACTCATAGGCAGTGTGTGTGCTCGGGGCATATCCATCTAGGAAGAAGGGGCCATATTGAACTTCACCCTGATTGAGAGCATGATGAATATCCAGTTTATGGATATGGGACAGATGTTCTAGCCACTGTATGGATACATTAGAGTACGTCTTGTGCTGTTTCACATAGACGCCATCGTATGTCAATGCCAATGTGTTCTCTGGTAAAAACGATGTTTTGTATACGGCCATACACGCTGATGCCAGAGTGGTGTATGCAAAAGGATCAACTTCTGCACATGCCATGAAACTCTCTCGGTAGATTCCACATGCTTTGCGCAGAATCACCACGTCGTTGACCCCGTAACGACGCAACTCCTTCTGGAAGTTGAAGGTACGGTGACACACTGTTCTGTACCATGTGATGAATTTAACCTTATCATCAGAAGTCATTGAGTCAAAACCATAATACGAGGCATCAGGGTAAGAACCTATGTAGAACTCATGCTCCCTGGTGTTGAATTTATGTGGAAAATAGCCTTTTACCACGTCATCAAAACCAAGAGCAGACGGCGTTTTAGCCAGACTCATAGGGAGAAAGCTAAACGAGTCGATCCATCTCTGCTGGTATGACTTATCAATCATTAGGATAACTCTACTGCCTCGCATGGTCAGTAAGGGCGTAATACCCTGTTTGGTGAAATAATCCAACATGATGTAGCTGTCAAATCCAGATGCATTGTGTGCTATGAATGTATGATGTTTGTATCGTTTTGCTCTATAGCGCTTGACAAACTTTGCAACACAATCTGCACCACTAGCATACCACTTTTGGCCCTCAAACGACATAGCAGACACAAAGTGTGCTTCGTGTCTATCCTCATGATAGCGTGTCTCAAAATCATAAAAAATGTAATTACTTTTTGGGGCTTCAGAAGTAAGAGGCTGAATGTAGCACTCATGATCTGTATCGCTGATTAGCTCTTCACCACAATGCTTGCACTTTTCTGTACAACACCGATGGGCAGGGCCATCATCAGTAGTCTTACTACGGGCTACAAGATACTGTCTACAACACTTGTCGCAATACTTGGCCTGGTTACAGGGTACTATGCCGTATGCTGCTGACTTTTGTTTGTGAGTGTCATAACAGTGCTTTGAACGACAAATACGACAACAGTCCTTACACTTTATCGTACTGCCTCCTCGCCCGTTACATACTGTCAAGCAGACATTGCAGTACAATGAACATCTGTGCATTTGAACTGACTGACTTTTGTAACAATATTCACACACATGTTGTGCACCGAAGAAAGCAGTCTTGTTTTCTATGAGATGGTAGTGGTGGTCATGTAGGTACAGCCAGATTGTTTTTGGGTGCTGTTCAGGATGGGTCTGAAACAAGTCTAGCTTCTTGAAAGTAGCATTGTGATGAAATACCAATATTTTTGCATCTATATGCTTCTCAAAATTGGATACATCAGAAAAACCAACCTGATGACTGGGGTCATAACCTAGGGCTGTGTGTAATTCTAGGGCATATGCCATTTTAGCCTGTTCAGACGCTGACCCCACTTTAGCCGTCAGCTCATCAGTATGAAAATGTGCTAAACATAGTGAGAAACACAGATTGTTGTGTGTGTTGTTGGGTGTGTGGAGACTTAGTTTTTTCTTGCTTATGATTTCGTCATAGGGTATGGATTTTAGCTTGAGACGGGTGCCCCCCCTTTTATTATGAGCACACGTGATAACAAACTCTAGGGCATCATCTGTCAAACTTGTGTCATTACACTGTATGACCTGGGCTATCTGTTCTAAAAACAAATCAGCATCGTAATCGTCCCCCACCGTGAGTACAGCCTGTACATCACTGGCCAGTGACGGACCCCGCAGGGTGACGTTTAAAACTCTTCCACTATCAGTACTCTGAGTGCACTGTGTTATTACATCTGTCAGCCGCTCTCTGATAAAATTAGGCACTTCTTCTAGATTTTCCAGAGGGATGCTTCTTAGATCTACAGGCTGTCTAACCTCAAAACCATTAAAGTAGGGGAATGACCGTGTATGTGACTCATCTCTAGACCCCTCATCGGAGAGAACACCGCCAGTCTGTATAAATACATCCTCATTTACATCAGACATAGCATGCACATCATCATCATCATCATCAGACCTACATCCAACCTGTTTTGGATCTTGCTCTACACCCCTAGTGGCCACCACCACCTCAGTACCATCGTCGACACTATCATCGTTAGCACAGCTGTCGGCATACATTGGACCATCCATACGCTCTATATGACGGCTTCTCTGGTCAGTTTTGACTATAGACTCTCGACCCCTACGCATATACCCCTCCATCCTTTTAAAAACAGACGCATATAGCTGATCGGATGGGAGTACCGAATCATGGTCGCAAAGCCTATGATCCTGTTGGGGATCACAATCAAAACTACGCAGCATCTCCTCAAGACACGCATCCATAATGTTTCCATTCTCAACAACATCACTAGACTCAGGTACACTGCGTTTACATCTCTTCTCGGGGTTGCCGTCTACAGATTTGAATTTTCTTTTTCTGGGGCTCATTGTGTATTTATAGTTATTTATAATATATATATATATATAATTATATAATAAACCGTCTATATGTAACGCATGCCGGCACAACCAACCCCCCTAAAAATTAAATAAAAAAATAAAAAAAAATTAAACAACACCAATAATATTATTTTAAAAACTATTTAATAAAAAGAAAACGCCATAGAAAAAAGAAAACAGCTGTACCAAAAGTTAAAAAACATATTTTTAATCCACATCAATGTATTTCAAAATGCATCTGTATCAGACCTGATGCCTATTCACATGAGTCTCTTAAGCATTGTGTTTTTTGCAATGTTTTTCTGCATGCGTTGGATGATTACCATCATACCCTCAATAGTGGCGTTATGGTCACGCACAGTTTTAGCTACATGCACACCCTTGCTATAACGATGATGCATCATCCGTGCCTGTATATCAGCACGATCACTTAAAACCTTCACATTCTTTACCAGGCCGTCAACAGTAGCAAGTAAACCATTCACCGTCTTTCCCTGTATGTCATATAAAGACTTCAGCCTAGCATGGTCCAAGTTGCATTGCTCTGACCTGTTTTCTTGAGGCCGTGTAGCTTCTTGGACAGAATGCACAACAGAGTTGTTGTTGTGGGTAATCGCTGGCCGCTGGTGAGCCTGTCCCTCCGAGGTAACGGCAGTTATGACGCCAGGGGGCGCTGTAGGTGCAGATGTCCAGTCTGCTCCAAATTCGTCACCCCAGAATCTGCTGTCGTCGTCCGTCCTCGGGGGTTGGTCCTCTCCAAAGTCGTTGGCATCCCAGAATTTGATTTCTTCGTCCGTCCACAGTTCGGGCTGGGAGTTCAGATGAGCCCCACCATGGCCTGTGTAATCGTTATCTGTTCGAAACAAGGGATGAATATATATGTATATATATATATATATATATATATATATATATATATATATATATATTAGTGTTATCTAGCGGAATAGTGAATAGTTTTACAGTAAAATGGCTTACCATGAGCTGCAGTCAGACAATGAGACACGTCTTGATGGTCTACCGTCTTCTCATGTACCGCTTCATGAACCGTGGGTTCGACAGCTCCAACGGGTTTGCTAGCGACTAGTGTTAGGATCTGTTGGATCGTGTCATCGGTTAGCTGTCCGTATCCCCGGCTTCTGATGGCTATCGGTGGAGGTGATGTATTTGTTAAAACAGCTGGCCCTGTTTTTATACCTCTTACATGCCGGGGTTTGGACTGTTTAGCTGCATGAAAAAGAGCATAAGACCGATAGAAAAACACATTAGAACAAACACATATAGTTATAGCAACGTATAACAGCAGTTATCATTTATTAAACATAAAACATGTTTTGTTAGCTTACCTCCGCTAGTAGATGCCCCCTCGTTGGTTTTAAAGTTAGCCACCTTGGTATCAGCTCGTTGATTCTTCCTCACATACGGTGTATCAAACAAACCTACCACATAACAGGTAACCAATCAGTCACCTAGTATATGCATGTATAAACGATAATGAATAGCATAATATGGGTATATGATTACTACATACATGTGCGGTGATCCTCAGGATACCTCTTAGCGCCAACCGTATCCTCTTTGTCACCTAACAATGTACAACTTTATCAAACAAATATAAGACAGTTACACAGTGGCATTGACCTGATATGTATAATGATATGACTATGTTTTAGGATATACTCACAGTAGATTAACGGCATGTTGGCAGTTTAGATCTCTGTTCCGTTCAAAAACATGTGTCTTATAAAGAGCTGTCGGCCTGCTCTCGTCTACACAGCATATCCTTGCGTAACGCCTCCCTAACTATAACCCTTGTTCATTGGTTCTAAAACAAAACGTTTGATTTCATTGTATGTCGACAACCAATACCGTATGTTTGAAAACCCCGCTTCACACACACACACACACACACACACACACACACACACACACACACACACACACACACACACACATGCCCCCACCAACCCTAAACACATCTCCACGCTTGACCCCTACCCTTTCCCCCTGCCCCTTTGAAGATAGCCCCTGTTTCACACTTTTGTTTGATTTCAATGTATGTCGACAACCAAGACTATATGTTTTGAAAACCCCGCTTCACACACACA
Organism: Lota lota; assembly: GCA_026745465.1. Lineage (NCBI taxonomy): Eukaryota > Metazoa > Chordata > Actinopteri > Gadiformes > Lotidae > Lota > Lota lota. The sequence goes on along the minus strand of JACYXH010000402.1, from coordinate 23,707 downwards.
CACACACACACACACACACACACACACACACACACACACACACACACACACACACACACACACACACATGCCCCCACCAACCCTAAACACATCTCCACGCTTGACCCCTACCCTTTCCCCCTGCCCCTTTGAAGATAGCCCCTGTTTCACACTTTTGTTTGATTTCAATGTATGTCGACAACCAAGACTATATGTTTTGAAAACCCCGCTTCACACACACACACAACACACACACACACACACACACACACACACACACACACACATGCCCCCACCATCCCTAACCACCTCTCCACGCTTGACCACCACCCTTTCCCCATGCCTCCTTTGAAACTGTTTCACCCTTTTGTTTGATTTCAATGTATGTCGACAACCAAGACTATATGTTTTGAAAACCCCGCTTCACACACACACACACACACACACACATGCCCCCACCATCCCTAACCACCTCTCCACGCTTGACCCCCACCCTTTCCCCATGCCTCCTTTGAAACTGTTTCACCCTTTTGTTTGATTTCAATGTATGTCGACAACCAAGACTATATGTTTTGAAAACCCCGCTTCACACACACACACACACACACACACACACACACACACCCACACACACACACACACACACACCATCCCATAAACACCTCTCCACGCTTGACCCCCACCCTTTCCCCATGCCCCCTTTTGAAGATAGCCCCTGTTTAATCCTTTCCCCTCAGACACACCGGAGCCACACACTCACTTCCGGCGCCCTCAGACACACCGGATCCTCAGGCAACGCAGGCAACGCAGGCATCGCAGGCATCACAGGCATCACAGGCATCACAGCCACTTCCGGAGCATTCTGCCTATTCTAACTAAACGGATGTTTAACAAAACGGATGTTTAGCAGGAATACAACTTCCGTTTGCTCAACATGGTTAACATTGGGCAGCAGCGGTCAACACCGGTCAACACTGGGACAGACCGGATGTTGTATGTGTGGTTTCCGCTTTGATCTGACCTATGACCTGGGTGTGGCTTTTGCTCTAAAGGGGGTTGCTTATATACTACTACTAGCGTACATCTCCCTCTTCCCCGGGCAGCAGGGGATCTTGCCTTTCTTGTGCAGGAAGTAGATGACGCTCCCCGGGACGGCCAGCAGCAGGAGGGCCAGGATGATCACAACCACAACAACCACCACCACCACCACCACCATCGCCTTGGCTACAAACACACGCAATATCACACACGCACGCAGGCAGACGCAGGGATGGAACAGAGACAGACGATGCAGTGTTAAATGGCTTCTCGCCACAATGTGCTGATCTGAGCGGAGGAACAGAAAGGACGAGGAAGAAGTAGCAGTGTGAATAACGGCCAGCCCTAGTGCCGCTTTAAACAAAAGCAGCCAGAGATGATGTTGTGTTACTGTTGATTAGTCGTGCTATGTCCCAGCCAGGCCTCTGGGGGGAGACGGCACAGAGCCAGGGGTTTTAGAAGGGTTTCTAATACGTGTATTTCTACAGTTGCCAGTCTAAACGATGCTGATTAGAAACCTTTAGACACTTGGTCTGAGAAAGTCGATGGTCTGGACTGGATGTTAAAGCTCGTCTGCCCACTGGAATGAGTTAACTAGTCACTGGGATGAGTTAACTAGTCACTGGAATGAGTTAACTAGTCACTGGAATGAGTTAACAAGTAGCATTCGGTATCATGAATTTCTCCCACAAAAACAAACCACAACATTAAATTAGGAGGCAAACGTAGAAAAAGTCTGGACTGGAAGGAAAGTTCAAACAGACTCCCGCAACAAGCATCAAACAGAATATTGAATCCCTCAGGGGCCTTCCAGCAGGGCTGTGTGCTGTGGCATCGTGTTAAATCCCTAATCTGAAGGGTATCTTCAATATATTTTCACTAATAGGCCTGTTTATCGACTGCTATTCAGAGCAAGGAATGCTAACGCTGGTATTCAGCACCATGGACAGCGAACACTCAATGCGTGGATACGCATTGAGTGTTCGCTGTCCATGGTGCTGAATACCAGCGTTGTTTCCTGAACTAGGAGTCCATTCACTGTGTGACACCTTACAACACACTTAGGAAAGTATTAAAGCAACATTAATGTTGGTACTTTGTTTTTACCCCAAAAACATCACATACCTATCTACATATTCTTCTGACTGTTTTTATGTAATGATGTAATACACCAGGTCAACGGTCAAACATGCCAAGTAAAATAAGTTTAGGAGCGACGGAACGCAAAGCTGTACACCTCTCATTCAGGCTGTATGTATGATAGGTGTCTCGTCTAGGAAATAAGCAAATGAGTTGATCTGTATGACACTAGAGCAATGTAACGCTGTAATTCAATGTAATTTTGTTTAAAGCTGCACACCTCTCATGCAGGCTGTATGTATGATAGGTGTCTCGTCTAGGAGATAAGCAAATAAGTTGATCTGTATGACACTAGAGCAATGTAATGCTGCTAACAGACAGCTGTTGCAGCAACAAACGTTTAGAGTTGGAGTAGTATCTTATATATTATATCTTATGATATATTTGTAATGTATTTAAATCAGCACTGTTCATACGCCATTTAGGTCATCACGATATGAACGTTATAAGCTCTAGTTGTCATGAATCCAGCACCTTGAGCCTGTTTTGCCATTGTTTTGTTTATTCCTCTATCCTGAAGTCCAATATTCCTGAGTTTCCTGAACACATACCGGCTGATTCTCAAACTACATTCACCTGCTGCAATCTGCACACCTTGTCCTGATCTTCACCTCTGCACTATTTAAGCCATGACCTGACATCCATTCCCTGCCGGATCGTTAGCGTAACCAGTATGTTTAGGTCTCGTATCAAGCTTCAAGTTTTTGCAAAGTAGTTGCTGTTTTTGTCTCCGTTTGCCTGTCGCTAATCTGCCGCCTACTCCTCCGTCTACAGTTACTCACCTGGATTGTCACTCACACCTGCCTGGCTGTCTACTTCACTGCAGCATTGTTGGATCAGCACAAGAACCTCCAGCCTTCCAACCTCACCCACTCCTGACCAATATTCAAAATTCAGTTTCCAAATAAATACTCACCTTGTAAATTCCTACTTACCTCGTCCTGGTCTGCTTTTGGGTTCCTGCACTAGACAAATCGTGACATTTTCTCCATAAACAATTGAGCAGATACTCTCATCACTTAACACATAGGAAGGCCATTAAGGCCAGGGACTCACTCATTCATAACAATAATAATGATAACAACAATAAGGATAATTTGAATCATAATAATAAAAGTAACATTGATTATAACAATAATAGCCTAGTAATAATACATATTATTATTGTTCTCATTATTATTTTTGTTTTGTTATTATTATTTTTATATCAACAATATTATAGTTAGGGCTGCTCTTTTGTGGCGATCTAATTCATTCAGTTAATTATCTTACCCACGAGGAAATGATTGAAAAATATTGTTTGATTTTTCTGCGGTTGCTAGGTTACTAATAGCATCACGTCACAAGGTTGGCCACCAGCACCACCAACACGACTGCGCCAATCACCTCTCATCGGGCAGTTATCTGAGGAGATTACGAGATTTTACCGAACACCATTCATTTAATAATATTGGTGTCTCTTATCATTGCTTTTCTGACATCTACCAACTGACATGCCAGTCCTCCATATTGCAGAACATAATGAGTCGAAGCCTAAAGATCGTAAGACCTACAGAAGTAACCCAGCAGAGGGCACCTCTTGGTGAAATATTACGTTAGGCCATTTTAATAAAAAAACCAGGCAATTTCACCAATGGTGTTCGTTGTCTAACTCCAACCTAGGTGTTAGGTGTTAGGTGTCACTGCGGTTGAAGCGATAGACAAATCAGGTCTGCCGACCTGATTTTTCTGGTCCCTCCCAGACTGGCTGCCTGCACTGTCTGAGGTATCCTTTCTTCTTCCTGTGCCCTTTCTAGCTTTTACACCCACTCGCCGATGATGGAAATTAAAAAAAGATATGCTATCTGGGGAAATGTTACTGTGAAAATGACTTTGATGAGTTGATAATTACCCCCCAAAAGTGTTCTGAAATAATTGTTTTCTGTGAAGCACAGTAGGCCTCCCGACCAGCGTAAACTAACCTGATTGTCCAATATAACGAGCGGTCCACTTCCCTCGGCAGGAGATTGGCTCCTGCGGTCCCGTCCACAGCAGACAGATCTCTATGGTCCCTGGCCAAACAGAGGGCGGGGTCCAGCGTGGCTCCGCAGCAGTGATTAGAGAGACGAGGGTGAAGGCTGACGGCTACTGGTTGGCTGCTGTTTGCGACGCATCAGTACTTCAGTCAGCACGCTGTCGCTCATAGCGAACTTCACATCCAACTTCACTGTGTTCCCCCTTAAATAACACGGATTTATTACCGCATTAACGTTGGATAATGGCTTCATATTCAGTGGCAAAGGCCCGTGGTGTTCCTGAAGGGCAGACCATGCCCGCACAGGTGACTTATAACATTGAATCCACCGCAACGGATGGACATCGGTGTTTAATGTGTCGTGCTAACTTGTTAGCTTGGCTACAGCCCAGCTAGCTGCTCGTCCGTTGTGTTGGTAGACTGATTCCCTCGTGGTTGACTTGCTGCAGAGGTCTGCATTGTTCACATGACCTCAATAAAGTTTGTGTTTTGTTAATAGGTTGGCACTTTTAAAAGCATAGGTTGTTCGGATGCCCCGTACAACCTGAGGGATGATATTAATGGTAAGCTACTTAATTTATTTCGTGTAATTTAAATCAAAATGTTGTAAAGCCATGTAAACATTTTTATATATATGTGTGTGTGTGTGTGTGTGTGTGTGTGTGTGTGTGTGTGTGTGTGTGTGGTGTGTGTGTGTGGCGCTAGGTAACGTCTTGCCATATTCGATGGGAAAGGAAAGCGAAAGACATCAGGGTTCTAAATATCTAAACGCGTGGACAACATGATGATAATATGACAATCTCTAATGTAAGTCATTCATTAATGTTGAAAGATAATGGATACTCAAAGTTAGGCCGTCTTTAATTAAGTAAACAGCTTGAATTACTAATAAGTTACTTTTAAAACCATCTTGTCCTTTACAGTGGATCCAGCTGAACAGTCACTGTTGAATAAATTGACTTGCCATAATCTTGTGAAAAACCGGAATCAGGTTGAGGTTCTCCAGCGAGACCCAAACTCTCCTCTATTCTCTGTGAAGACATTTGAAGAACTGAGACTGTAAGTTGGTGAAATATATTAGTCTTGCTTGAAGGTGCTATACGATTTGCAGACTAACCACCCAATATTGGCACTGAAATGGAATTTAAACAGCAGATACCGCAGCAGCTGATTAAGGAATAGTCAATATTTGATACACCTATCCTGTATTAAAATCCTAATCATTGCACTTGAAGCATTACAAATAGTTTTTTTTAAATAATGGAGAATGTATTCGACCATAGGGAGATAAGGGAGATACAAATGTGAGTACTTCATAACTTGTTTGTCTACCATTGTCGCTAGATCATAGGGGGGCAGTGGATCGGTGGTTGAGTGGGTTGTCTGGCAGCTGGGTTTGGTTTTCCCTTAACTGTACTCCCATAAGTAGTGATAGTCCCATGATCGTTTCGCCAGTGATATTCACTTCAACAAGGTTTCATTCCAACACTGTTCAGAGCAGTATAAGAAATGGTCGAGGTTAGCCACTACAGTTTCCAGTAGTGGCCTCTGACATTGTTCTCTAAAATTACCAAGTGCAGGTTTAACTTAAATGACTGTTGGTAAAAGTAAAAGTGCTTCTGCATAACTTGTAGCTATGCAGTTTTACAGTTTTTGAAGTGATTTCCTTAATAGGGTCTACTCTTTTGTACATACTGTTTGTATTATCTCAACATGCATATTAAACAGGAAACCTCAGTTACTTCAGGGTGTCTACAGCATGGGCTTCAATAGACCATCGAGGATCCAAGAAAGTGCTCTGCCCATGATGCTGGCCAAGCCGTAAGTGCCCAACACTTGGCAGAACACTGTACTGATATTATTAATAACATTAACAAACATCTGTCAGATTGTTTTGCATGGATTAGTATTTGTATTACACATGGTGAGTTTAAGATTAAGTTATCCCTAAGCTAGAAATGCATACATGTATGTGGCAATGTTTGTCTTCTCAGACCTCAGAATCTGATTGCCCAGTCCCAGTCTGGCACAGGTAAAACGGCTGCCTTTTCTCTTGCGATGTTTAGCCATGTAAACCCATCCAACAAATGGACCCAGGTAAGCTTAATGTGTTGACGCAGTCTACAGTAAGGCTCATTGGGTCTCAAGTGAACCATCCATTTATCGGCTCCATCTTTTTGGTCTCAGTGCCTCTGCATCGCACCCACATACGAGCTCGCTGTGTAGATCGGCCATGTTATCGAGCAGATGGGGAAGTTTTATCCTGAGGTCAAACTGGCCTATGCCGTTCGGGGAAATAGAGGTAAGAATGTCTTGGCTCTAATACAATTTATAACGGCACTTTACACTTGTCCACAGATTTTTGGATAAAGAAAAACCCTAGATATTTCAGAATTAACTTTCCCTTTTTTAAAACGTCACGCTTAGGAATTCACAAATGACACACAGAACGTGTAAAGGAGAAAACGACTGTCTACTTGCAGTATGCACATTCTCATGAAACCCGAGTCATGTGGACAAAAGTATTATGAAGTGGCCTTGTGCTCCTGCTTGCTATGGTTCCGTAGTGTCACGCGGTACCAAGATCGAGGAGCACATCGTTATCGGAACGCCGGGCACCGTCCTCGACTGGGCCCTCAAGTTGAAGCTCTTTGACCCTAAGAAGATCCGCGTGTTTGTGCTGGATGAGGCGGACGTCATGATCGCCACCCAGGGCCACCAGGACCAGAACATGCGGATTCAGAGGCAAGGCCCGTCATTGCAGGACAACCCTTTCTGGACATGAAAGTGAAACCTGTGCATGACGCGTATTTTACATCGCAGCCAACTCTGTTCAGAATTGTTCTCTTTTTTTTTTCTCCACAGACCAGATTGATTTTTGAAAATATATATATTTCTTTTAATAGGACTGAATCAATAAAAGTGATTCAGTGAGAAGGTTTGATTGTACATGTTTAAACTAAATGGTGTATGGCCAATATGTGTTTGCTCTAAATGTTTTCCTCTGATGCTCCAGTGTAGGTTGTTACCAAAGGACTGTCAGATGCTGCTGTTGTCCGCCACCTTCGAAGACTCGGTGTGGAGATTTGCGGAGACGATTATCCCCTACCCCAACATCATTAAGCTGAAGCGTGAGGATGAGACTCTGGACACCATCAAGCAATTCTACGTGGTCTGCAAGGAAAAGAGGACAAGTTCACCGCACTTTGTAATATTTATGGGAGTCTTACCATTGCACAGGCCATGATCTTTTGCCAAGTGAGTTACTCATGTTGCATTATGCCTAACAAAGCGATGATTGCTACAAAGGCTGGGTTTACCTAAACTATCGTCATGAAACTACTGACGCCCATGTTCAGAGACAAGTACATTTAGGGGGGGCGGGGAAAGGGGGGCCCTTTCGTGCATAGCATAGATAGCCTAGCCTCGAATTTAGGATTTTCATGAATTGCCATAACAAGCTCTAGCAGCCCCTTTCCAGCACTGATCCAGAGTGGAATTCCCCATATTCATGAGATGTGTTTGAGCAAAATGACAAATCATGCCTTCTCAGACTCGTAAGATGGCATCTTGGCTCAGCGGACAGCTGTCCAATGAGGGCCACCAGGTTGCCTTGCTTAGTGGAGAGATGATGGTGGAGCAGAGGGCCGCCGTCATCGAACGCTTCAGGGAGGGCAAGGAAAAGGTGCTCGTGACCACTAATGTCTGCTCAAGAGGTAGGCTAATTTTAGCCCGGACTGCAGCCTTTCCATGAACCGGTTAAAATGTCAAAAGAAAATGCTCTGAAATGTGCCGGCTCCCCAGGAATTGATGTGGAGCAAGTGTCCATCGTGGTCAACTTCGACCTGCCTGTTGGCAGAGATGGAAGCGCTGACAACGAGACGTACCTCCACCGGATTGGCCGCACCGTGCGCTTTGGCAAAAAAGGTTTTGCCTTTAATTTGGTTGACAGCGAAGAAAGCATGGATCTCATCAACCAGATTGAACTCCACTTTGGTATGTTCGGCAAGTTAAAATTAGACCTCAATGGTATTTTTAGGATTTGTTGTTAAGGAAGTTTTTTAGTACAATGGCAGGAAAATCGTCAGACTATAAATGACCAACTTGTTCTCAGTGGTAAATGGGTTTGTTGTGCATAATAATAAACCCTAACCCTGAACTCAAATGTGTAGCTGCAGTTAAAAAGTTGCATAGTGCAGGTTTAATGCACTGAGATGGTACCCATTCCAAAAATAATAATTGTGTAATCACTTCTTCCAGACCGGAAAATACTGAAATTGGACACTGATGACCTGGATGAGCTTGAGAAGATGATTAACTGAAGTTCAGCGATACAGGTACCGGCCTTGATTGGAGTTGGAATACCCTTTTCTGCACTATTTCTTTTCATTCATCAGTTTGTTAATGAAAAGGGGGCATTTGTTAATCCAGAAAATGTATTAATGGCAGCATTCTGATGCCAATGGTTTGCACTTCAGATTTCATTCAGGGTGTTTATTTATATTTTACTGGACGCACTAAAGTGGGCGGCTTATCCTGGAAGTTGGTTCTAACCGAAAGCCGGTTATACCGTTTGCTGTGTTTGATCTGATTGCATGATGCTTGGCTTTAAAATGATCTGTTAATGTTTTATATTGTAAATGCATGTCCTTCTCAGGCGTTTGACTGAGAAGTGTTCATTTTGACTTCTTTTTGTGTTTTTGAGGTTGTTTTTGTTTGAAAGTGTACTTTATTTGCTGCTGAAAAAATAACTTGGAATGTGCAAAAGTAAAGTTATTGTTCAAAATGTGCTTGTGTTATTGGATTTCAGGATTGACACATCAGGCAATGTACATGCTTTACAAAACACGGCAATATAATTTGTGCTTTTGGGAGAATACAGTAAAATTGCATTCGATTTGAACTACAAAAACCCATTACAGGTCAATGTTCTACACTAAGTTGTGTAGTATTGATTGTGATCTACTAGCATGCCTACAAGTTGGCACTAAATGGTTTGGTTCCAGGCTAATAGTGGAAACCACTATTTCTTAATCAACCATTATGGATTCATTCAGAATATGTAGATTGCAACGAGAGATTAGATACATTTTAACCATTTGTATTTAATTCAGGTTAGTTCGGATAACTGCTCAACGACATTCAAAGGTCTTGAAGATGGACTAAATGCATTCACAAGTGGCAATGGGAGTATAATAGTCTTCATCAGTTTGATCCGATAGTGACACGTCTTCCAGCTCTTTGGGTAGTGTATTAGTGTACCAGGGTATTGCCTTGACATGCTTGGTGTGCGTGTGAGCAAAACATTTCTCAATTACCCATCAAATTTAAAACATTTCTGGACCACAAACGTTAATATTCCCATACATGGCTCATTCATTTAGAACGTGACATAATTACCCATTATCTGCTACACTTGTGGTGATATCTGAGTGTCTCTCCTGAGAGATGCACAGCACTGATCTGTTGAAGATGCAGCACTCTGACAGTCATGTCCAATCTCCTGAAGCTCCTTCGTGGCACAGCCATAGTTTCAATGAAGGCTTCTGCGTAGCTGATTTCATTTCTGGCTTCTGCACAAGCGATAAGTGTCTGCAGGGTGTCAGCATAGGCAAAGTGTTGCTGAAATCTCCTGCCACACGGTGCTCTGATAGCTAGAAGTAACTGGTCTGTGGCAACAACTGCAGCAGTTTAGTCTCTGGACTCCATGATGTCTTGGTTAGGAGGCTTGTTCGGGGCAGGGGCAACCTGGCCCATTTCAGGGTTGCTCTGGGTCGCAGTCTGGGTCTTCGCCGTGGTCTTTATGCTAGAACAACCGGGTTCTTCGTGACTGCCGTCGCTGCTGATCGTTGACATGATCACATCGTTTTATCTTGGATGTCTTCATTTCTGGGACATTCGCAGGGCTAACGTCTGACTGCTTTATCATGGATGGAAGCGCTTTTGTATTTGTTCAAGGAAAGTGTCGACCGAGCGGGGACACATTGCAGCGATGTTGCCTTGTTGTCCTGTCCTGGCAGGGTGGTGATCCCGGTCACCGAGTGAGACCTGGACCGGATGCAGCCGTCAGACCGGTGCTCCACGGCCAGGTTCTGGTCGCTCTGGACGTGTTCTCTGGTATCACGTACAGTATGATCCGCTGGAGGCCTGCTTCGTCCTTTTGATGATTTTGGCCGTGTTAAATTCATTAAAGGGCCGATATGTTTGTGTTTTTGTAAAACAAAATTAAACCAATCTGAGTACCCACGGTTGTTTCTTGGGTTAGGTCTGTATGTGAGAAGGATAACAAGTATACATGTTATTCATGCATGACTAAGTGAACCATATAACCACATATATATTACTATTAGTCCTACTCCCACAACAGCTTATGGGTTTATTTAAAGCTAGAGATCACAATAGACCAGATAGCCGCCTCCTTGAAGGTTGAAGGTGACGTCAGGCCCTAGTCTGGTCAGCTTATTGTTTACAATATAGACACAGAAAATGGCAAAATTCATAACTTACAAGTAAGTCGGTTATTTTGTGTGAGCACATATGACAACTCGAAATTGAATACCTTGGTTTATGTTTGAAGGTTTTCAAAAAATATGTGTTTTAGTTCATCCTCTTCAATGTCTCGTGTAGACCAACAATCTTTATTGTTTTTCTTTGAGTACCATTCAGCGAAGACAAACCCAGCTAGGAGGAGAAATAAAACAGCCAGAACTGTGGAATCCTGTAAAACAAAATGAGTGGGATTTACCCATGGATGAAGCATTCAACATGTTAGACAATAATATACTATATTAGATTAGATTATGATAGACTATATTAGATTAGATGATGTTAGACTGTAATAGACTATATTACATTAGATTATAATAGATAATGTTAGACTATAATAGATTAGCTCTTTCTGATTGAGTCCCTTTGATCCAAAGCATCTTACAGGACATCCAGATACATATCATTAAGGAGCAGGTGGGTTAGGGCGTCTTGCTCAAGGCTGCCTACTGTTGTACGCTCTAGCATACCTGTGGTTGATCTGAGTGAACATGTGTCTGTATGTGTAACTCTGTATGTGTGTGTATGTGCGTAAATGTGTGTGTGCTTTATGTGTGTGTGTGTGTGTGTGTGTGTGTGTGTGTGTGTGTGTGTGTGTGTCACCTCAGTGTCCTGGTTGGTGTCACACACAACATCACCAAACGAAAAAGACGTGACTGGCATCGAAATCGGTCACTGTATAAACACACAATTGCGCATGCGCACAGTGGGTGAGCTAGTACTCTTGCTCCATGTTCTACTTGTCCTATTTGTGAAAAACGCCCACCGTTCACGCCAAAAGGTCGTTAACAATGTAATGTAGTGGTATTAACGACCGTTGTCGGTTTTAGAAAAAGCTTATTTTCTTTAAATATAGTCGTGTAATATGATGCTAATTCAATGTACATTTGAATGTAGTTGTACTGGTCAGTCAAATATACAATCACTCAATATGAAGAAAGCCATATTCATCTAGTATTATAATAAAATATTTTATATTAATAAAAACAAGTGATAAGTAATTTACATATATAAATAACATGTAGGCTAATATATTTGTAAAGAGCATATATTTGGTAATATACCATTCAGCGATGTCATAGGTGGACACTGCACCTCGTGACACAGCAGTCGCGCGCTTTCCAGGAAGAAGAGAAACAAAAGAAACCCGAGAGCTCTGCGCATGGACGCCATTGAAGACTGAACAACATATGAACCTATACAAGGCCTAACGCGAAAGACGACGTTTCTGTTGCTGTTCTAAAGTGAGTAAACAGTCGGCGCCATTGGATTTGAAAACTTTACCAAGCGTAACTTGGCTGTTTCGTTAGGGAAACGGTGCAGGCTGTGGAGTTAGCTTGCAGGCTAGGCTGCTCGTTGTATCGGACTGGCCGGCGGGATGAAGGGGGCGGACGGAGGCCTTACTGTGAGCTCCTGGCGAAAAGGAAGCGAGACACAAATTCGCCCCAAATTGTTAACATCATATCGAGAAAGTGGACGCGAAGAATAGCACGGTTATTCTAGCGAGGGATTTTGTGGTCGTTGTGCAACAAATGTTTTTAAACCACAGTCACGGTTGATTTCAACAAACCGCTAACCAGCCAACAACCTGTCAACATACACTGTCACTGTTAGCTGTCTTTGATCAAATAGTCATATTTTGAAAGATGTATGTGTCACCACTTGTGAAAATGTATCAGGAAGTCAACGTGTACTTGTATAAGAACATTTGTTCCATCGACATTTCCAAGTTGGACATTGGCCAAGTTGGAGGCCTATCTGTTTTTCTTTTAACTATCTTAACTCCCCACTGCTGCCTGTTTTCCTGCAGTGCTTTGTTCCAGTGAGAAACTCCAGAGTAAGTTCCCCACACTATTAGTGTAGTGGCACGTACCTCTAGTCCTTATTTGCTCTTACAATTGTATGTTCTCTACTGCACATCTCTCCTAAATTAACTATGTTGCCTTGACCGACATTGTACCCGTTATAAATAATAAGTGGCACCATAGATGGTGAATTACGACCAGGTGTCCGGCCTTAACTGTGCATTGAACCTGTTATAGATGGTAAATGGCGCCATCTAGTGATATCTCTGAGATTTTTGTTGCTCCACTCGACAAAAAGGGCTTCCCTCCTCTATTCAGGGCGCTTTTTTCTCCAGACTCTGCTCTGCGTGGAGCCTTTGAAACTGTGTTTTTATATGCTGCAGCATATGAAATAAATCAACTACGGATATCCATTTGTCTTAGCTTTTATTGAGCCAGCTACCAGTTATTCAATTTGCTGCAACAATATCCTTCGGGACCCTTCACCCCCGTTGCCATTGGTCATTGTTAACACATGCGTTTGGTTAATCTGATGTACACCAGCCCTTAATGAGAACTCTCTAAAACAATACTGTTTGTCTAAAAGGCCCTGCACGTGTTTGTCGGGTATATAGTAATCGTCTTACCCTGTCCCAGTTGGACAAGCACCTCTAAGTGATTTTCCCTAAATGTCTGTAGGCACGCACTGACCAAACATCCAAATATACAATTATTAAGTCATTATTAAATAGTGTCCAATTGTTCATCCTAAAATAACTAGAGGTAACCTTGATGATAGTGTTGATAACGGAGTTGTATCCTGGAAATAGGACAACATGAATTGATTCATTAAGAGTCTCTACATTGTGATCCCTGGGCCAGATGGACCTGTCGGTCTGTTGGGGATCCGATCCACCACCTTATTGAATGTGACGTAAAGTTTCTGGAAATAACCCTCACTCGTAATGATTTCCAATTTGATAACCGTTTTTTATTTACAGACATAATATTGTAAAATAAACATCCAACAAACATTAGGCTAGTCAAGGTTGCCAAAACACTACATAATTGTCACAATTTTGACAAAAGTTGTGGAAGTAAGATGTCCCTTCCAGATTCAACATTTTTTTTTTTTCTTGATAGTCTCTCACCTCCCTACTAAGAAACTCTAACAAATAATAATTGAATATTGTCGAACTAAGGGAACTACTTTTCTCAGCGAAGCACCACATCGACTTGGCGCTGTGGTGTTTACCCACTACTGGTCAGCGGCGCAATGGTTTAGTAGTGCAGACCAGGTGAGTCCCGCTCATTTCCAATGTGAACGTGTGTAGTTTGGATTTAAAGACATGGAACACGCGTACGCCATTATCAAACAATGCTTATTGCGTTTATAACACTGCTTTGGAGTTCGCATATGCTTTCCCGTTGTTGCTAGCAAGCCACATGCTGTTAGCTGTCAGCGTCATGCAACGTTTTGGGTCAACAGCACGAGTATTTTCATTAAAGAAACGACGTTATTGTAAAAACAAGTGCACACCTCGCCATCTCCTACGCTTTGTCATTAAAAAGGCTTCCTTGTACTTTTGAACAGGTTTCTACACACTAGATATCTGGTGAGGATGAGTCTCCATCTCCTCCTCTTTGTCATTAAAAAGGCTTTCCTCTCTACTTTTGAACAAGTTTCTACACACTAGATATCTGGTGAGGATGAGTCTCCATCTCCTCCTCTTTGTCATTAAAAAGGCTTTCCTCTGTACTTTTGAAAGTTTCTACACACTAGATATCTGGTGAGGATGAGTCTCCATCCTCGTAGAAGATGCGTTCACCTTGTTCTGCTGGCTGCTGCTGCTGGTCTGTCCGCCAACGGAGAAGGTACGTAGACGGTGTTTCACTGACGGTGGCCCCTGTTGAAACGTGTCTTCTGGTGAACGTGTGATCACCGCACGAGGTTGGACGAAGGCTGCATGGCCTTCCGTTGGTTAATGGCGTCCGTACTCCTCCTGCTGGCTGCTCTGGATCTCCATCACGTCTTCTGTTCTGACTGTGCTATCTTGTATCTTGGCAGCCTAGTCATCGCTCCATTCTTCTCCTCTCTCTCTCTCGTCTCTCTCTCTCTCTCTCTCTCTCTCCTCTCTCCTGCCTCCCTCTCTCTTCGTCTCGCTCTCCTCTCTCGCTCTCTCTCTCTCTCTGTCTTTCATCTGTTCTCTCTCTGTCTCTCTCTCTTCTCTCCCTCTCCCTCACCAGTCTGTGGCCCCAGCATGGACATCGACATGACCAACTACATCAGTGAGTTCCAGCGTTTGGAGAAGTGCACGGTGGTGGAAGGCTACCTCCAGATCCAGTTCATCAACAGCAGTGCCAACCAGGAGCTGCTGCGCTCGCTCAGCTTCCCCAAGCTGACCGTGATCACAGACTACCTGATGCTGTTCCAGTTATCCGGCCTGCACAGCCTCAGCACGCTGTTCCCCAACCTCAGCGTCATCCGTGGCCGCAACCTCTTCCCACACGCCCTGGTGATCTTGGAGATGCCTGACCTGAAGGACGTGGGCCTGTACAGCCTGAAGAGCATCACGCGAGGGGCGTCTGGATCGAAGATAACCCCAAGCTGTGCTACGTGGACACGGTGGACTGGTCGCTCATCATGGACACGGAGTTCAACAGCTATATCAGCGGGAACAAGCAGGAGTGCAGCGATGTGTGCCCGGGCGTCGTGGAGAACCGCCCCCAGTGTGGACGCACCATGTTCAACCACAACTACAACTACCGCTGCTGGAGCTCCAGCCACTGCCAGACAGGTAAGGCTGCACATCTTCTTCCCTTGGTTGTGTTGAAGCACATCTTCTTCCCTTGTTGGTTGTGTTGAAGCACATCTTCTTCCCTTGTTGGTTGTGTTGAAGCACATCTTCTTCCCTGTTGTGTTGAAGCACATCTTCTTCCCTTGTTGGTTGTGTTGAAGCACATCTTCACACAAGCACACTTCTTCCCGTTGTGTTACGCACATCTTCTCCCTTGTTGTGTTGAAGCACACAGAACACACACACACACTTCTTCCCGTGTGTTGAAGCACATCACTTCCCTTGTTGGTGTGTTGAAGCACATCTTCTGGTTGTGTTGAGGTGTGTGAATACAACACACTGGTCATTTTCTGGGATGACCAGGTACACACACACACACACCACAACACACTACACACACACACACAAACACACACACACAGTGCATGATATACAACACAATACACACCTTCTGTGATGTACACACACTTGTTATTTCACACACACTGTCTACTACACACTCACACTACACGAGAAGAAGAACACTGAACACGATAGTGTGTAGTGTGTGTGTGTGTGTGTGTGTGTGTGTGTGTGTGGGCTAAAGTGGAGCTGACTAAGGACAGGAGGATAAGGATGACACGGTCCAGATCCCCTGCCGGCAGGATGAAGACAACTTCACTGACAACGCCAAGAGTAATCCATGAAGGGTGTGAGTACGGCCAAGAGCCAAAAGTGTCTTGTGTTGTTGAGGATCTCTCACAATCATAAAAGAGACTGAATCTGGAGATGAGAGAGTAGAGGACAGAGGAAGGAGAGTAGAGGACAGGAGGAAGGAGAGTAGAGGACAGGAGGAAGGAGAGTAGAGGACAGGGGAAGGAGAGTAGAGGGAGGAAGGGTGAAGGAAGGAGTAGAGGACAGGGTGAAGGAGAGTAGAGGACAGGTGAAGGAGAGGAGGAGGAGGACAGGAGGAAGGAGTGTAGAGGAGGAGGAAGGAGAGTAGAGGACAGGAGGAAGGAGAGTAGAGGGCAGGAGGAAGGAGAGTAGAGGACAGGAGGAAGGAGAGTAGAGGACAGGAGGAAGGAGAGTAGAGGACAGGAGGAAGGTGGAAGGGAGTAGAGGACAGGAGGAAGGAGAGTAGAGGGCAGGGAAGGAGAGTAGAGGACAGGAGGAAGGAGAGTAGAGGACAGGAGGAAGGAGAGGAAGAGTAGAGGACAGAGGAAGGAGAGTAGAGGACAGGATGAAGAGAGTAGAGGACAGGAGGAAGGAGAGTAGAGGACAGGAGGAGGTGAGGAAGGAGAGTAGAGGACAGGAGGAAGGAGAGTAGAGGACAGGAGGAAGGAGAGTAGAGGACAGGAAGGAAGTAGAGTAGAGGCAGGAGGAGAGGCGTGGATTCCTTGTTCCCCGACCAGAAATCGACCAATAGCAGCCAACGCATCTTCATGGAGACAACGACCAGCAGATGGTGGACAGGAACACAGAGTACAGCGAGCGTATCCAGGTCACCTCGGACCAGCAGGGCTCCGTGCTCACGCTGCGGGACGTCCGCCTGTCCGACGAGCGCCTGTTCATCTGCCAGGTGAACGGCCT
Source organism: Lota lota (assembly GCA_026745465.1). NCBI lineage: Eukaryota > Metazoa > Chordata > Actinopteri > Gadiformes > Lotidae > Lota > Lota lota. The sequence continues at coordinate 6,839 of JACYXH010000402.1, read as the reverse complement.
GGGTCAGGGAGCGCCGAGGGCAGGACCCACCTCCGGGTGTTTGGTGAGTAGGGGTCCGGAGGCACGCCCACACAGGGAACCACAACGCCCTCCGTGAAGGACGATATCACCACCTTGACGAGCAAGGAAATCCCGTTTTTCATTCCCCTGCGCTTTTGTGATTTTTATCCAGCAATTTGGGTATTTTTGGTCGCATCCATGTTGCTGAGCAAACCATTACTTTAGAGACAATCTTGTGTACGGCCTTACTTAGGAGAAAGAAGGAACACGTTTGCAGATGTACTTATACTTGCCGAATGGACTGAAATGGTTGTTAGGTGTCGTGCTACCAATGTGGTTGACATGCTATGATTCAGTTATTACAATCTGTTACTACAATCTGAGACAATATGTCCTCTTCAGAAAAAGTTCAAATGTGAGCAGATGTTTTCATCCTTAGCTCAATGGTTTTCTCCCACTCTAGCTCCACCACAGCCCCCAGTGATTGAGGGGGTCCTTACGGGAATATCTGTGACCAATGAGACCTTGTCTAAGGTGGGTTTATGTCAGTTCCTGCCACAGCGAGGGCTAATGTTGTGATATGACCTTCTACAGGGATCCGCTATCACCACCAGTAATCTTCTGCTTTTCCCCAGCTCTCAATATCCATAGTGACATAAATGAACCAAATGACTTCCTGAAGTATTCATAACCGAACCTAGAGCTACTTATTTAATATGGCGCTTACTGCGGTCCGATTGTAGCTGGTGGTTTCTGTGTTGTACCACAGAGAGAGAGCTCTTAATACATTTTAGAAAGCTATTTTGAGTTTCATGAGCATTTCGTATGAGCGGTTGTGGCATCGCACGGCGGTGAAGACTCTCTCCTTGTGAAACCGGTTTCAGGTGGCCTCGTGCGAGGCGAGGGGCTTCCCCAAGCCCAACATTACCTGGTACCGGAACCACCTTCCCCTGGTGCCCGCTCAAGGACGTGAGTCCCCTGGGCTAGTAGAACTCCTTCCCTGAGGATTCCTCTTTCACATTATTTGATGTTGTTTTCTTTTCAAAACCGTTGAACTTGGCTAGGCTAAGGCTAAGGCTATAGATAAACCTAATCTTTAAATGGCGTGACATGATTTTATATACTTTGGAATTGATGTTGTAATATATAATCAGAAACTACAATGTGTCTTAACACAGTGGGCATTATATCTTGTTATTTATAACTGAAAAGTTGCAAGCATATTGATTTGTTATTAGAATGTCCACATAAACAAACAGATGTCACATGTAATCACAGGCACTGAGTCACAAGCTGAGATATGCAGGGTAATCCCAGGGTCGTTTCAGTGAACACAAGTCGATAGTCAATTTGAAGCCAAAGAGGGATATTATTAACAAATAATACTATAAGTTAGGGAGCCTACCACAAGAAGTTTGATTTAATGTTCTGGTGTATTCTCCGTCCCTCCAGACGTGATACAGCCTGGGGCTCCCGTGGACCCTCCGATTATTCGCGGGGTTGTCCTCCCCCGTGGAGGACTGCGATCTCCAGGTCACCTCTCCGTCCGTTGCCGGGCGATTTCCTCCTGGTATCGTCGAGGGGTCTCTTTTCCCCGTGTTGCAGAGGAGGGAACTCCCTTCCCTGTGTGGCCGCGAGGGAACTCCTTTCGCTGTGACCGGCGAGGGAACTCCTTTTGTGCTGGAGGGAATCTTTGTGGCGTTCAACTCGTTGTCGCCGAGGAATTTGTAGCGCCCACGTTCCTCGTCTCGCGTCTTCGTTGCGTGTCGAGGATTCACCTCCTCATAGCACCGAGAAACCTCGTCTTGTATGCGTCCCTATAAGCCACGCCGAGCGTTTATATCGGCGTTTGTCTTCGTCGCGTGTCGCCCCTTTTGTGATTAGAAACGCTAATGAGTCCGGTGTGCGATTCCGGAGAGCGGTGGTAGTGTTACTGTGTGTGTGTGTGTTGTGTGTGTGTCTCCAGGAAGGGGCAGGTAGTGGAGAGGTGGATCAACAATGAAGACGTTGTGAGTTCCTATGATGAAAGGGTTGTCATGGGATGATGTGGTGTCTTCCCCCCCCCCATCAGACGTGAACATGGTGACCCTGGCGACCCAGGAGCCGGAGGGGTTCTTCACGGTGCAGAGTGAGCTGCAGTACAAGGTGGTGAAGAAGGACCAGGACTCACGGTTCACCTGCGAGGTCAGCTACTTGGTCCCCGAGGCGTGAGGACGGCCAAGTCCAGGGACATCAACATCACCGTCCACTGTGAGAGCAGTAGGAGGATTAGAAGCCCTTTGGATGGACCTTTAGAAGGGTTATGTTTGAATGGAAAATGTGGAAGGTTTTCTTTGCACTTTTTCAGCATACAAATTGGGTTCAGTTTGTGTTTTCAGTGCCGTTATTTAAAGGACATTTTAGTGACAATTACATACAATTACAATTGTTTTGTGTTCAATTCATTTGTTAAAAATACTCAACATGCAGTTAAGATTTTCCCAAAACACAACACAAATAGTCTAGATTTCTTGGTTTAATTGAAGTCCATTTCGTAGACCGTGACATGCACTGGCAAAAAAGCATTAAATAACAACTTACCCATAAAGTGACTTTACAAGCCCTCTGAATGTGTGTGTGTGTGTGTTGTGTGTGTGTGTGTGTGCCAGACCCCGCCACCATGGTGGAGCTGTTGAAGGAATCTCCGCCAGGTCTGGTGAAAGAGGGGGACACCGTTGAGCTTCGTTGTCATGGCGACGCCAACCCCTCCTGCCCTTTATCTTCAACAGAGAGAAGTAAGAATGGAAGGGCCCTAACTGCCTCTGTCTCTCTCTCACCCCCTCCCACAAGAGAGAATGGCCCACTAACAGGGGACATGGGAATGTTTCTGATTGGCCCCGGCGGTAGACAGGAGTGGAGGGTCCATGAGAAAGAGCTGGCAGCCGGGCCCCTGACCCCGCAGCTCAGGCTGGGTGCCTTGCCCTCTCAGGGCCCGGATATCACACTGACCCACACACATGGTTTTTTATTTATTTAAATGAAAGTGACTGACCTTCAAAATGTCTGAGCATGCGTGAGATACATACAGGCTTAGCTCTAATCGTGTGTGTGTGTGCTTTTTGTGTGTTGTGCCAGGAGCCAGAGGTGGACCTGGGTTCTAGTGGGGACGTTCTGGTCCTGTCCGGGGTGACACGGAGAGACAGCGGAGTCTACCAGTGTCGTCCTCCGGACAGCCAATCACGTGCCAGCGTCATGGGAGACATGCGGCTGACTGTGCATTGTAAGAGTTTGACCTATACATAATACCTCTATAGTATAACGTTTACTGTGTGACTCTAGTAATACATCCTACCTTACATGCTGACTGCATTGTAAGAGTTTGACCTATACATAATACCTCTATAGTATAACGTTTACTGTGTCTCTAGTAATACATCCTACCTTACATGCTGACTGCATTGTAAGTTGACCTACATAATCCTTATAGTATAACGTTTACTGTGTTAGGCATGTACATGTGTTGCATTGTGAGTTTGACCTATACATAATACCTCATAGTAAAACGTTTTACGTGACTCTAGTAATACATCCTACCTTACATGCTGCTTGTAAAAGTTTGACCTATACATTCCTCTTAATAACGTGTTACTGTGTTTTGGTAACATCGCTCCAACATGCTGACACATTGTAGAGTTTGACCTAATACAAATACCTCTATCATAACATTTACAGTAAACAGTCTCTAGTAAAATCCATTGTTATCAAGTTTTTTTCATGTTATCGTTATTTTGTGTGCGTGTGTGTGGTGTGTGTGCAGACCTGGACCCGTGGTGGTGATGCCCAGGGATTTAGCGGTCTTGATTAAGGGACAGAGTCTCACGGCCACATGCAACGCTCAGTCCTCTCTGAAACCACTGCTGTGTGGTACAAGGTTATTATCTTTCTTCTTCTTCATAAGGAAAATGTGTTCGGTTTGGTAAACCATCGCTCAAAGATCGATGACACGGGCCAAATTTCAATGAATGCTAAGCTAAGCGCCAATACCTGAAATGCTGTGTATAACTACAGCAATACACTCAGCACCCTCCCACAAGTTATTACTATGCAATCGTCACACTTGAGTCTGACGTGTGCGTGTGTTTGGTGTGCGTGTGTTTGGTGTGTGCGTGTGTGGTGTGCGTGTGTTTGGTGTGTCCCGTGTGTAGGTGTGTCTAGAAGGAAAGCAGGTAGAGGGACACACAGGGGTCACCTCCCCATAGAGGGGTCTGTGTGAGGTGACGGTGCCGGCCCTGCGGCCCTTCACGAGGCTCCGTCCACATCATCGTCCAGTTCGTCCCCATACCCCCTGTTACAGAGGGTCTAGTAGGACACACAGGGTAGGTGTCCCCATAGAGGGGTTTAGTAGGACACACAGGGTAGGTGTCCCCATAGAGGGGTCTAGTAGGACACACAGGGTCCGTGTCCCCATAGAGGGGTCTAGTAGGGACACACAGGATAGGTGTCCCCATAGAGGGGTCTTAGTAGGACACACAGGGCGGCGGGTCCGGGTCCCCATAGAGGATGGGTCTAGTAGGACACACAAGGTCTGTGTCCCCACAAAGGGTGGGTCTAGTAGCGGCACAGGGTCTGTGTCCGCATAGAACGGGGGTCTTAAGCTACTTGGTGCCCTGGATACAAGTAGCAGTGCCAGAATTGTGTCGTGAAGTGCGACCTGTGTGTGTCCTACGAGGACCCTCTGTGAAAAGGAGGTTAGTAGGACACACAGGGTCCGTGTCCCCATAGACGGGGTCTAGTAGGACACACAGGGTAGGTGTCCCCATAGACGGGGTCTAGTAGGACACACAGGGTCCGTGTCCCCATAGAGGGGTGTAGTAGGACACACAGGGTCTGTGTCCCCACAGAGGGGTCTAGTAGGACACACAGGGTAAGTGTCCCCATAGACGGGGTCTAGTAGGACACACAGGGTCCGTGTCCCCATAGAGGGGTCTAGTAGGACACACAGGATAGGTGTCCCTATAGACGGGGTCTAGTAGGAGACACAGGGTAGGTCCCCATAGAGGGGTCTAGTAGGACACACAGGGTCTGTGTCCCCATAGACGGGGTCTAGTAGGACACACAGGGTCCGTGTCCCCATAGAGGGGTCTAGTAGGACACACAGGGTCTGTGTCCCCACAGAGGGGTCTAGTAGGACACACAGGGTAGGTGTCCCCATAGACGGGGTCTAGTAGGACACACAGGGTAGGTGTCCCCATAGACGGGGTCTAGTAGGACACACAGGGTCTGTGTCCCCATAGACGGGGTCTAGTAGGACACACAGGGTCGTGTCCCCATAGAGGGGGTCTAGTAGGACACACAGGGTGTGTCCCCACAGACGGGGTCTAGTAGGACACACAGGGTAGGTGTCCCCATAGACGGGGTCTAGTAGGACACACAGGGTAGGTGTCCCCATAGAGGGGTCTAGTAGGACACACAGGGTCCGTGTCCCCATAGACGGGGTCTAGTAGGACACACAGGGTAGGTGTCCCCACAGAGGGGTCTAGTAGGACACACAGGGTCCGTGTCCCCATAGACGGGGTCTAGTAGGACACACAGGGTAGGTGTCCCCATAGACCCCGTCTATGGGGACACACACAGGTGTCGCTCATAACACTGATCATGGGTGGGCTGCTTTGCTGTACCAGGGCAGGGGAAGCAGACTAAGCTGGAGAAGATAAGCTACTTGTGCCCTGGTACAAGTAGCAGAGCCAGAATTCGTGTCGTGAGTGCGACCTGTGTGTGTCCTACGATGACCCCTCTGTGAAAAGGGTCAATTAGTTGTTGTACACAAAAACATAACAAAATATCCCCCTACCATATTAAACACTGGGTTAATTGAAACTGTGGCAGGGGAATTTTGTTAGCCTGGCGTTTTCTAATAAATATGTCAATCCTATATTCTGACAAACTCAGAAGCCCCACACTTGAAACATAAATGACTTAACCAGCTGTAAATAAATAACCAAACGAACAGAAAGTGGACAGATAGCTTGAAGGATAGGATGGTTTGTTTGCCACCGATGAGCAAAGGACTTGTATTAAGAAGAGTTCTGTAATTATATTCTACATTTTGCAGAGTGCAGTTTAAGAAGGTGTATTTTAACATTTTAAACTTTAAACAAATGTATGGTGGTGGCTGCAGAATCAATTGAAACCCATCAGGGGTTGTCATGGGGCCATATGTTAAATAGATACATAAAAACAATATGAGACATAAGAAATGCAGAAAATGACAGCAGTGACCTTTTCAGCGGGAGGGGATAGGGAGTCCACATCAGAAGTAGAGAGCTCTGTGTGTATCTAGGCTAGCGGTGGATGGCCAGTCCGTTCTAAGTGTGATTCTGCTTGTGATTCACAGCTCCTCTGGCCACATCCACCTTGTCCCCAACTCTCCCGGTAAGCATGGCTCCCCTCTCCTGAAAGCTGTCCTCTTTTATTCCCCACCTAAGAAAACCTCTTCCTCTCTTCCACCGCCGCCCTCGCTCTCCACATGAACCCTAAAGCTTCCAGGTCAGAAGCACCTTGGCACAATGCTGGTGTGATTCCCCCAAGGGACAACGTTTATTCTTCTTTCCCCCAACGTAACGTCTGTCTAGCAGATGCTAGCTTAGCAACGGTGGGGGTGGACTTCCATGGAAGAGTCACGGAGCGTTCCGCTTGCTAAGATCAATCTAGCCTTCATGTTTACTCAACACATTGTTTCTCTGAACAAAGACCTGCTGGAAGGCCCCTGAGGGATTCAATATTCTGTGTGATGCTGGAAGGAAAGTCCAAACAGACTCCCGCAACAAGCTACAATTCTTTTTTCCATGACTTTTTCTACG
>JACYXH010000401.1:197500-595455 GCA_026745465.1 Lota lota | reverse complement strand
GTTTTGATCACTCTACTTGGAAAAAGTTGAGTGTGCCTCTAAATATGTGCAGATCTCCCACTGGGCTCCATAATGGAACGCCAATCCTCTGATACCATAATCACACTTTATTTCCATGAGGCTGACATGCTCCATAATGAAATCTTGGCTAATGAAGATATCTAATTTAAGACCTGATATCTCATTAAATGTGCATGATCGTCATCATAAAACATCTCATCCGGCGCTCAGATTCTCTGTTCTTGATAATGAAAAAAAAAGTCTTAATCAACATATTTTATACACATGGATGAGGTGGTGTTTTTTGTTTTTGTTTTGGTAAAGGTGGGCTCTAGGATAAGCATTATAAATCTTCTCTGGAAAAGGGCCTTCATGTGTTTTCCTACTGATCCGGGGCCCAGTATTTCATGTACGCTACTGTATATCAACCTAGACCCTCTAGTCTCTGTGGTTCCACCACATGAGTCAGTAATGAGGACATTACACTGGTTAAAGTGTTAACGTGTGCGGCCAGCCCCCCCCCCCCCCCCCCCCCCCCCATCCATATCTCTGAAGGGGCCCCTCCCCTCCCTGGGATGTCTGCTCGTCCGGCGTAACCCAACCCTCAGCAGCAGAAGGCGGCTGTGTCCAACAGGTGACCGCATCATCATCATCATCATCACCGCCACCGCCGCCGCTGCTGAGACTCTCTCAACCGTTGGACGGCGAGCGAGCCCGCCGGGCTCAATTTACTGGAGAAAGTCACACAACAGATGGTGTCCAAGGAAGTGAATTAGCCTGGGACACACACACCCACACACACACACACACACACACACACAACAGATGGGGGTTTGAGGTGAGACAAAGGAAAAATTGGGCTGGCTGGGTCCCAGTGAAAACAGTGAAACAACAACGACACATATGGCCACGCCCATTTTGTTTGTTTGTTTGCTTTGTGCGTTCTTGTGTCTTTGTTGACATGGCACACAATGTCAGCCTTGGTCAAGTTCACAGCCCTCTCGGCTGAATAGGCTAAATGCCCTGTTCCGGCAACCTCTTTGTACGTCTTTTCTACTGCAGTGAATTATCATGCAAAGCAAGGCCATTTAAATGTTAAATGCCTGCAATTTGTCATCCCCAATAGGTGGAAATATCGCTGGCAAAAGTTAAGGGAGAGGGTACCCGAGGTGCTGAGAAGGAGAGCGTAAGGTTTACACTAAAGCAGTATTTTACCATGTGTCTCTCCAACATATTCCGCTGTATTGTGTGTGGATTCCTACATATCTTGTGTGAGGAATAACACGGCTTCTCTTTTTTTCTTCTTTCTGTGCTCCAGATTCCTTCTCTCTGTATGAGGGTCCCTTTGGGTTTCAGAAACACTGGGACACCGAAGCCTGACACTGGATACGTGCATTTGGCGAACCCGCCCCGGTGAACACTTAAATGACAGGTCCAATTTGAGTGGGAGCCTGAGGTAAACAGTGTTTTGGTCAAGGTAAATCCCCAATGGTATGGGTTCAGAACAAGGCACTGTGGAATGTTAATAAGGGGAAAAGGGAGGAACAGAACTAAAATGCCGGACAGATGTGGCCCCTTCGATGATGCAATACACGAAGGGGACGAGTTGCAGGAGTTCATCTTTTTGTGTCAGAGGTGACCAATGTGTGTGGTCCTAAGTCCTATTGAAAGTGTGTCATAGAGGATTCATATTCTGTGAAAATAAAAGTCTGAATAAAGAGCCTGGTTATCTTGTTCTCTCTCTTTCTTTCTCTTTCTCTTTCTCTTTCTCCTTCTCTTTCTCTTTCTCTTTCTCTTTCTCTTTCTCTTTCTCTTTCTCTCTCTCTTCCTTGTTCTTTCTCTTTCTCTCTCCCTGTCGCTCTCTCTCCCAACTCAGCCCTAACACAGCCCATCTGGCTGTGATTATTGGCTTTGACCTAGTCCTGCATCGTGTCCCTTCTGACACAAGAAGACGGGCTAACATTCTGTTGTTTCAATCTCACCCCACCCCATACACACACAACCCCCTCCTCCCTCCCCTCCCCCCAACCCCCACCCCCCCCCCCCCCCCCCCCCCCCCCCCCCCCCCCCCCCCCCCCCCCCCCCCCCCCCCCCCCCCCCCCCCCCCCCCCCCCCCCCCCCCCCCCCCCCCCCCCCCCCCCCCCCCCCCCCCCCCCCCCCCCCCCCCCCCCCCCCCACACACACACACACACACACACATACACGACCCCCACCACCCTCCTGGCTTTATGTTTCCCTCGCATTCTTAATCTTTCTCTATGTCAGCTGTCTCACTTTTTCTCTCCACCTGTCTCCCGCCCGCCCGCCCTCTCTCTCTCTCTGTCTCTCTTTCTTCTCTCTGCCTTGCTGCTGCTGCATCTGTCACTAGCCGAGAGACGAGCGCCTGTGTGGCACTCTGCCAACACTGACAGCTGGCAGAGAAAGGGAGGAGGAAGAAAGAGAGAGAGACAGAGAGAGACAGAGAGAGAGACAGAGAGAGACAGAGAGAGAGACAGAGAGAGACAGAGAGAGACAGAGAGAGACAGAGAGAGACAGAGAGAGAGACAGAGAGAGACAGAGAGAGACAGAGAGAGACAGAGAGAGAGACAGAGAGAGACAGAGAGAGACAGAGAGAGACAGAGAGAGAGACAGAGAGAGACAGAGAGAGAGACAGAGAGAGACAGAGAGAGACAGAGAGAGAGACAGAGAGAGACAGAGAGAGAGAGAGATTTAATGAATAGGAAGAGGGAGTTTAAGGAAGTCACAGAATATCAACTCAACAACAGAAAACTCCAACGCAGACACGTGACGGCAATAGTATCAATGGAAGGACTGTGCTGGTGGTGGTCTTTTATCACGGGAGGATGGGACAATTTGCTTATCCCCATTTTTCTCCCCTTTCTCGTTATAAATGTGTGTCACTCTTGCCACCCGCAGCAGAACAAGTCATTTAAAAAGGTTCCGAGGCACTTTATCTCTCTCTCTCTCTCTCTCTCTCTCTCTCTCTCTCTCTCTCTCTCTCTCTCTCTCTCTCTCTCTCTCTCTCTCTCTCTCTCTCTCTCTCTCTCTCTCTCTCTCTCTCTCTCTCTCTGCCTGTCTCTCTCACCCCATCTCTCTGTTTCCCTCTTCTTTCAACAGCCATGTCTGTTGGCCGACAGCCTGAATCTCACCACAGGCGCTGCACTCAGGAACACAGCACTGGCCCGCGCCGGCTCCATTATTGACTCCTGTTTGTTTACAGGGGGGGGGGGGGGGGGGGGGTAGATAAAGGATGGATTTTGTGTCGCAGCTGAGACATTGCAGAGGGACTGTTGAGATTGGAATGCAGCTCATCACTGGCTCTCGTTCAGTCTGCCAGTTAGTGCCCAGTAGATGGAGGAGGGCGGAGGGGTAAGATGGAGTCCAGGCCAACCTGAATCACACACAATGCTTCCTGGTGGTCCCGGAGAAAAATGATTAGTTATAAACGCAAACTGGATGACGGTGGCTCCCGCCTCTGTTTATTTAAAATAGGAAAGAGGTAGAGCAGCAAAAAAGATACCTTTCCAGTAAATATGCAAAATACCAGGAAAGAAAACAAGTTCAAGTGCTATGAAATGTAAACTCAAGAGTATGAACTCCATTAAAGTTGGTGTTTGAAAGAGCACAGGCACACTCCGGGGCTCGTGACGTTCCTGATGCGTCATCACTTTTCTTCCCCCCAGTGTTGTCTTTCACGTCCCGCTCGCAGGTTTGAGAAGACGGGGCGCTGGGTGACTCTCTCTGAACGGGCCGCCTCTGATCTACGGTGTGTTTATTTGGCGGTTAAAAGGCATTACACACCCTCGCCTCAGGCCGTGCCTGTGAAAACAACTGTGGCATGTTTGTAATGTATACCTGCTGATGTAGGAGCGCGCCTGTGGAAAAAACAACAACTCTTTTCACGTTTATTTATTTATTCGTTTTGCAGTGTGGAATCTCAGGAATTTCAAAGAGCTCTGGCTACAGCTATAAAGACGGGCCATTTGTTGAGGATGGGAGAGCGCAGAAAAACGAAAGACAGCAAAGACAGAGGGAAGAATGAGGCACTGTGTCCGTTATACTTGGGATCAGGATGTGTTATTAGTAAAGTCTGTGTTTGGGGAAATGAAGTTAACGTAATTCAAATAACCTTGACCATGATTGATAACAGTTAATATAATTGTCAAATTAATCCTAAATTAAATCACTGTAAAAAGTCAGGAAGCCACAAAACCTAACCTAACCTAACCATTCCTAAGATATTGGTATCATGGCTTCATTTAGAAACATTACATTTAATTAAGATCACTTACACTCATAAAGAATGTCCATAAATGTGCCATTCAGTGTTCGATGAACATCAGGGGGCAGAGAGAGAGAGAGAGAGAGAGAGAGAGAGAGAGAGAGAGAGAGAGAGAGAGAGAGAGAGAGAGAGAGAGAGAGAGATAACGAGCAAACGAGAGTAAAAGTCGATTTATCCATCTAGTGAAATGGACTCTGTTCTATCTGTATGGCCCAGATCTCTCTTTCTCTCACAATATCTCTCATTCTTTCTCACCCTCTTTCTCTTCCATTCTCTCCCTCTCTGTCTCCACCAAGCTTTTGTAACCAAGACTGAAACAAGTACAGTGGAGGCACTATTCATATTCAGATGGCACACTCTACATCTGACATTCAGCACACACGCATGCACACACACACCACACACACACGCACACCGACACACACACACACACACAAATACCCCCACACACACGCACACAAATACCCCCACACACACACCGACACACACACAAATACCCCCACACACACACCACACACACGCGCACACACACACACCGACACACACACGCACACAAATACCCCCCACACACACACACACACACACACACACACACACACACACACACGCACACCGCACACTGTCAAGCACAGTCACACTCACTGATTGGCTAACAGTAAGTCAGACAGAGCTTATAAATGGTATATTCCAAACAGAACACCGCTAAGGTAATTTCGTTCCATTGTTTTTGGAAATCTCAAATCCCATGACAGTTAATTCCGTTGACGGTTTTGTGCTTTCAGGATTTTTGCGAAAGAAAAGGTTCAACTTTTCAAAATGAATTAAGTTTACAAGCATGCTCCTTATAGTGTGAATGAACACTACACACAGCAAATATTGGGGTCATTGAGATACTAGAAGAGCAGCAGCATTTGCTCGAAGGCCCGCCAGGCTGACACAGCGCCTTAATCAGCTAGAATTATCCAATAAAAAAAACCAGATGAGATCAATAGGAATGTAGGCATGTAGGTCTTTCCTGGATCGTTAATATAATTTGTAACATTTGCGATATGACAGCGCTTAAGGGGAAATGTCCCCACGGCACAAACACAATTATTGGGCCAGAATTGCATGAGTGCATGAATGGGCGCGTTATTCACCTCATACTGGTCACCCTTGAGCCGAACAGAACTGTGTACAGGATTGAATAATCCAATCAACGTTCCAGACAGAGTTTAGTCACACATGCTTGGCATACTCATAGACATATATACACAGACGCCGCAGTGACTTCTCCAGGCCTGTTGCTGCGAAACATCAATGTCGCCGCCATATTGGAGAGGCCAGGAATGGCCTGCAAACAAATACAAGTAAACGCGTGGCTGAAATTATTCTGGATAATAAGGTTGTGTGTGTGTGTGCGTTCGTGTCAGCGTGTGTGCCTGCGTGTGTGTTTGTGTGGGTGTGCGTGTGTGTGTTTCAGTGTGGTTGTGTGTGCATGTGAGAGGGCAAAAAGATGATAAGAAGTGTGTGAGGGGAGAAGAGACTTATGAGAACTCTCTTGCTCCTCCTCAGTTTCCTGTGTTATGGTGCCATTGCCCACAGCTGCAGAGGAAGTGGAAATAGATGCATGGGTGTTTGGGGGAAGGGAGGTGTGTGTGTGTGTGTGTGTGTGTGTGTGTGTGTGTGTGTGTGTGTGTGTGTGTGTGTGTGTGTGTGTGTGTGTGTGTGTGTGTGTGTGTGTGTGTGTGTGTGTGTGTCTGAAACAGCCTGTTTCTCTGCATCCCTGCTGGGTTATATTTCCTGGTTGCAGGTGCTCCAGTGAGATCACTTCCTGCTGACCCCCTTGTGCATATCCGTGGGCTCCAGCCATTTCCTGTCTACAGGGAAGAGGAAGCCCATAAGAAACAGGATGAGCATCCCGGGTAGGAGGGGTCAGAGAAGGGTGGGAGAGGTTGGAAGTGGTAAGAGTCAGTGTGTGTGTGGGCGTGTATGTTGTGTGTGTGTGTGTGTGTGTGTGTGTGTGTGTGTGTACACAAATAAAAATAAGTCTCCATTCTAAAGTTAATGCAATCAGCTCATTTAAGTGTCAAAGGGACATTTTGAATTTATTTTAGAAATCCCCTTTAATTCTGAGCTCTGTGCTCACAACAACCTCTGCCCCGGTCTATACCCTCTACTGTAACCTCCAGAGCATTCTCTGGCAGCAGGGTTTCACGGGCAGTGGTGGTGGGGGGTGCAAACGTCGCCTTGCCAAGCAGGAGTGGAGGTCAAAGGTTGCGGATGACGACGTAGCAGGAGGGGGGCCCCTCCCATCTGTTTCCCCGTCCTCCACTCCCCTGTCATATTTCCTTTAACCGACAGGACGGAAGTTCCCCTTTCACCTCGAGCTACACCTGAACGAGGCCTCCGCCTGCCACCTCCGCACAGGAAGGCTGTTATTCACGCGTGTTTCACCTGTGTACTCACTCCTCAACGCAGGCCCATTAATCTCTTCCGAGACTATAGAGGGGAGGTGTGCTGCAGGTTCAGACAGGTACGTCTCACTTCCGTTCCTCACAACCCCGTCTTGTTTGTTGGGTATTCCCTTCGGGGGGTGTTGGGGGTGGGGGTGGAGGGGGGTGGAAACGGCTGGCAGCCTTACGTCGAAAACATGTCATGCTGCTTATGTCAGCGTGGCTGCTGAGTGCACAACAGGGGGCCTTTTGGTAGGTGCAGACCTGTAGTTATTTTTTGTCTTTTTTGTATTTCCAAGTAAAAATGTCTGCATTGTGAAAATGAGCCCCTGGAGGTTTGTTTAATATATCATATTAAAAAAATGGTGCCAAAAAGTATGATTATTATTCGTATTGCCGATGTTGTTGCGTTTGTTAACGTAACAGTTATGGGGGCTGCAGAAGCAGTAGCAATAAAGTGCAGTCTCTACACACACTAGTTTTGTAGTTAGTGTCAGAGTGTGGTTATGTACAATCATGTGCTTGGCTCGGCCTTAATGAGATAATGGGTGTGTGTGTATGTCTGTGTGTGTGTCTGTCTGTCTGTGTGTGTGCGTAGAGAGCAAGAGTAAAGAGAAACCAAATAGTAATGAGAAAAAACACGGAATACAGCATTTGTGTACTGAGATTCACTATGAAAACTATTTAGCCATTCTGTCCCTTATAGAGGATGTGGAGAGAGTTTGGGACCCAGAATTGTCTGCTCTCTCATTCCCTATAGAAGCCCGTATAGAAGACCCCAGACTAAACCTAGTGACCCAAGGTCAATCCATATCCTGCTATATGTTTTCACATCCAGGTCTTTTGAACCTGAAGGAAAACATCTGCCTGCCCCTCAGGTTGTTTTGTGCGTATGTTTCATATTTGTGCATGTGTGTGTATGTGTGCATGTGTGCGAGGGAATGTGCATGCGTGGTGTGTGTGTGTGTGTGTGTGTGTTCATATCTGCACGTCCTCCGCAAGACTTATGAATGAGCGATAGCATGCTATCATTCATGGCTCAACGGTGCTTCCTGACTCCCGGCGCACCGATCATTGGAACTTCCTGTCAGAAGATGAGTGACTTCCTGTCTTCCCGACACAGCTAGGCCCCGGAATGCACTGAAAAAAAGTACATACCAAATCACATACCAATGCTTTTAAAGAACACCAGACGACCTAACAAGTGTTACAATTGTCTTCCCCGCATTCCTCTGTTATCACAGCAAAGAATCTACGCATGTTCCAGATAACAACCTTTGGTCGATTAAGGGTGGGTTAAAATGATGGGTCTTGGTTTTGACACATTCCACGCACCCAGTCAAATAGTGTCCAGGAGAGCTTTTATAACTCCCCCCCCCCCCTCCCTGTTCTTTCCACATGTTGGAAAAGCGCCCAGAGGTAAATAAAGATTGAGACACATGGGAGTCCTTTAAAGACCCTTAAAGTCAGGATTCTTATCAGCGCAGAGAGAGAGAGCAAAAGAGAGAGAGAGAGAGTAAGAGAGAGAGAGAGAGGGGGGGAATAGAGAGGGAGTGGAAGAAAGGAAGGAAGGAACAATAATATATATGTATAAGGAGAGAGATTAGGAGTTGGAGCAATTGATTGTGAGAAAGACATTGCGAGAGAACAGGAGAGAGAGAGAAAGAGAAAGAGACACACACCGGAAATAACACAATTTCCCAGAGACAGCTCAATCCGACTATGCAGAAATTGTGACATTTGTTTTGTCCGTTTTCAGTGAGAACAATTTGCTGCTAATAAATAATTACACTGGGGTATTGCTGGCCTCCAACCAGATGAGAATATTCAATGTGTTGGACCTCGCGGTTGGCTGGTACTACCTTAGTTTGAATGGTCAATTTACCCCCCACCCTGCTCTTTTGCTGTCTTTTGTGATAGAGTGCCGATACCAAACAGATAACAGGAATCTCAACCCCTAAACTCAATCAGCTCAGCGTGGGTTTATGTAAGACTTTGTCTTTGTGCGTAAAACATCTTGAGCCATGGCAATGAGTTAAATTACTGTTTCAAGAACATAGATAGACACATTCACACAAAACACATAGAGAACCAATTAGTTGTTTTCTCCTCAGAAGAGAGAAATGAGAGAAATGACATGTAATGACATTGAAATAAGAAAAACTTGTTTTAGCAATTCTTCGTTCACTATAAGAGTCTCTAAGCAATGAATTGGATGTGACTTTAATACATTTTATTAAATGAACACTGTTTATTCTTATAAATAAGGTTATTACATCTCCATCACCCCTCTCCCTCTCAGCTATGGCCCTCATTGGCAGGCCGTCAGCCTTTGGGAGGGCCAGTCACAGACAGATTTTCTGAACTCTCCAGGGATTGAGTTTATTGCCCAGAATCTGGCCACCAGACTATCACTACTGGTGAGTGTGCAACTATTTACCACAAGACCATTAACACTTTTGCAAAAAGGGCCGATTTATACGAGGTGTAAAGTCTTGTCTGCACCCCAGGCTCGGAGGGAGCGTCTAAAACCTTCTTTAAAATCAGATAGAAGAATGGCAAGCTGTGGCGAAGTTGAGGTCGACATAAGGCGATTAGACTAGCGCTGTGTAGGCAAGCGGTGGTGGGCTCGTTAAGTAACCAATTCGATAAAGACGCGACGCGACACAGCAAACGACTTGCCTGTCATGTTGCAATGTTAGTCACAGAGCAGAGATGTGTTCGTTTGCTTAGGATTTCCTACTTCCTCCCCAGGGGCTTTGAACGGAAACACTATGTCCATCCACATCCATCCATCCTCATCATCCCCATCATCCTGCATATCGCCCCACTTCATGGCCTCCACTTATCTGGACAGCTTCTATTGTCCTTGTATGAATGAGCATCCCCGGTGGTCAGAGTTTGGTCTTGAGTGTGTCACTGTTTAGTCACTTGACATCAGCGGAGCCACGATTACCCAACATCCTCCTCTCCTCCTGGCACCAGGAGTATGAGACACAGTTGTAAATTCCTGAGGAGTTTATCAGCCAATGGCATCTCTCTCTCTCTCTCTCTCTCTCTCTCTCTCTCTCTCTCTCTCTCTCTCTCTCTCTCTCTCTCTCTCTCTCTCTCTCTCTCTCTCTCTCTCTCTCTCTCTCTCTCTCTCTCTCTCTCTCTCTCTCTCTCTCTCTCTCTCTCTCTCGTGCTTCGTATACAGGCAGGGCTTCAGTCAGAGCATCAGATATGACAAACCACGAAGGAACTTCCTGTGGGACACGAGGTTCATCATCCTGCATAAGCGCTAGAGTCATCCATTGGCATAACATCACTTCCTTTATTAACTTGCTGTGGTGGTATTAAGGGGAGGGCACTTTCCCAAATGTTCTAATGTGTGTGTGTGTGTGTGTACATTTTGGCTTAGGCTGCCCTGAAAATAGATATTTAAAAACTCAAGGACTGAAATGTCTTACTAACGTAAAGTAAATGCCCAAAACATTCAACAACAGCAACAAATAATATTCCGGATCTGTGAGTGGTATTTGTTAAACCGCCAAAGACAGAGAAGGAATGCGGTTACAAGTGCAACAGTGTAATTATTAAACCTGGACAACAGTTCATTGTGAAGGAAAAGACCTTTACCAAGTGAGTTAAGATTACACATTTGCACTGTAATGTTAGGAACATGTTCAAAGAATTCTCTGGTTTAAGTACCCTCACAAAACACTTAAAAGCAACACAGTCAAGCAGACACATGACACACTGAAAATTGCTACCCCCCAAGGTCCTGTACGGTGGCCCTGAGAGCTCAGTGCACTGGAACTTAAGTAAACACATGCAAATAGACAAAACACAAGAAAATTTGGCAAACATCTTCATCAATCTGACAACAACGCACTGTACACACTTGTTGTTGCCGTCACGGTTTGTGACTCACGACGTTGTTAAAGTTGGATATCCGTTAGTGGTGTTGGAAATTATTTTAACATTGTGATCACATGATTCAGATATTATTGCAGTTTCCAGGCGTGTTCATCACTTGAAAGTGTCCTCTGGAAACGCTTCTGTTGTTGGTGTAGTCGCAGCACGTTTCTAAATGCTGCTCATGTCAAATTGATGAAGATGTTTTTCTTAATTTGATTGTGTTTTGTCTATTTGCATGTGTTTTCCTAAGTCTCAGTGCATTGAGCTCTCAGGGCCACCGTAGTTCTGGACTGAAGATTGTTTTCAGTACATCGTTATCAGTATGTGTGTATGTGGTGTGGTGTGCTTGTGTACATTTGCATGTGTAAGTGTAAAGATTGTCTTAAAGCATGGCAGTCATAGCTCGGATTCCTTGGCCTGTCTGTGTTTACCTAAAGCAGATAAAATCCATCTCCTTCCTTTCAAAATCATGCCCCTCTGCATCCTCCTTCAAGCCCAAAAAAGGTTGTGAGTTTTAAACTGACGATCCTTTCGGCACCCTTGTCCAAGTGTAGGCTGTATCAGGGTGATACGCCAATGGTAAATGATCATCAGTGGTTATTTCTCGCCCATCGTAGCCTGGAATGTCGGAATGTCTGGACTGGACCAGAGCTCCCAAAAAAGTCTCAATCATCTCCGATACAATAAAGTTTAAGCAAGAAAAACTGTAGGAAAAATGTCCACTGTTTCTGAAGGTTGAATTTCTGATTTCATCACTTTTGTAACCCCTTCCCCATGCCTCACTATGGCCCTGAAAGATCCACAACATTTCAATATTTGGACTTTGAATCCCATTAATGACCTGGCTTGAAATAATAAAGATTGAAGCGTAATTTTGTGAGCTGCAAGAAATAATATGATAAATCAGTAATCAATAAAAGAGCAATCAGTAAGCAAGAAACAAAAGCCCTTCTTATGCAGTCTGAAAATAAATGTGGACATAACATTCCAGATATTATAGATCCATTAAATATGTGTCTGAAATCGGTCAATAAAACTGATATGGGTCTATTACCTTTTATAAATTACACTCATACAAAATAAAGTACAAGTAAAATAAAGTATCCTACTAAACTATTTCTATGAGGTTCAGGAGCAGTAGCAGACTATATGGGGAAACAAAGCCGGACTGGGAACAAAGGGGTATTGAAGTCGGACTTCATTCAAAAGGATAGCCGCCTCAGCAATCAAACTCTGCATGACACGTTTGCTGTGGATGCTAGAGGTCTTATATGATTGAAGATTGGATATATCTATATATTCATGTCTTTAAGGTAGCTATAAAGCTGCATACTGGTGTCATGTCACAATGGGAGCTGGTGAGGTGGGGGGGGGGGGGGGGGGGGGTGGGGGGGGACTCAGCCCTTGGGGCAGCACGGGACCCGGTTGGGGCTCATTTAAAGGGATCACATTCCCACTCTGAAGACCTGGGGTGGCTGGGTGGGTGGGTGAGTGGTAGGGGGAAGGGGGGAAGCAGATTACTTCCTGTGTCATAAAGACGAGACCAGACAGATGGGCACAGCAGAGTCCAGGCGATTGTGCCCCTCTCTCTTTCCTCGCGCTCTCTCTCCTCTCTCTCCCCTCTCTCACCCCCACTCTCTCCCCTCTCTCACCCCTCTCTCTCCCATCTCTCTCTCCCCTCTCTCTCTCCTCTCTCCCCTCCCGTCTCTCTCTCCCCTCTTTCCCCTCTCTCTTATTCTCTCTCCACTCTTGGAGGGGTGTGGTCAATGACCCCTCTTTCAATACACTACTAACCCCCATCCCCCACTATGTTTACCCCCTATCCCATATGCTGCTTTTCGCTGCACACGCACGTTCCTGTCCACCACCCCTGCACCCCTGCGCTCAAATTTCACAGTTCTCTCAAATTGAGTACACAAAGAAATTGGGTTTCCTCACTGCGCTCCATCGCATTCCCTGTGCCTTCCGTAGACATCTGCTCCTCTTTTCTCTTATTTTACATGCTGCTCAAGTCACCAGATCTCCTTGTATCTCCAGCTCTCCAAATCCACCCTCAGGGCAAGACGAAAACACAGACATCCCCCCCCCCCCCCCCCCCCCCCCCCCCCCCCCCCACGAGGGAAACTCAGACCTCTGTTTCTGCTCTGCTATCCGAGATGAGCTCCATTTCAGGGTCTGCTTGGACAGAGGTGTCAGTTCACCGCCTGTAAACATCTGGAGGATGTACATACAGGCCACTGGCAGGAACTCAGGCTGACTTGGAAAAGGCAGGGCTGGTGAAACACAGGAATGTCCTGCGAGAGGGGACAGTGGTTGCGAGAGAGAGAGAGAGAGAGACAGAGAGAGAGAGAGAGAGCTAAGGTTAGTATTGGCTCTGAGCTGATCTAAATGTACATGCTGTTAATGGGGTGGCACATTCCTTATTGGTCATTAGAGGAAGGTTTTTCCCAAACCATGTTTCCCTCAGAGCCTAAAGGAAACACAAGGCGAGAAAATGGGGCCCATTACATGATCACAAATGAAACATGTAAGATATATGATCCTGTAACATGGAGAAGCGGATTCAGGGTCATAATGTGTGTGTGTGTGTTTGTTGATGTGTGTGTGTGTGTGTGTGTGTGTGTGTGTGTGTGTGGCACATGCGCGAATCTGTTCATGCTTGATTAGCGCCTCTGTTGAATGGGCGAACGTGAGAGTGAGCCATTTGTAATGGTAACCTTTGACCCCCTAGCACAGGGCTGTCGTAACAATGTTTCCTCTCCCCCGTGTGGGTGCGTGTTGGCGTGTGTGTGTGTGTGTGTGTGTGTGTGTGTGTGTGTGTGTGTGTGTGTGAAAAGGGAATGGTGGGTGGGGGTAGGCCGTATGCGTGCTCACAAGGGAATAAGACACATTTCCTGGAGCAGAATCTCTGTGAGTCCCAGTGGAGTGAGTGACTGGGAAAAGAATGCTAATGCTAAAGCAATGAGGTCCGCAAGCCAGACTATCTCTGTCTCTCTCCCTCTATCCCTCTCTCTCTCTAGCCCCTGACCCAGATTGCAGCAAAGGCTAATGCAAGCCCTGACCATCCAACCCCCCCCCCCCCCCCCCCCATCATCACCATCAAAGTCTTTACAGACAGTGTGATCCACACACACACACACACACACACACACACACACACAAATGCACACATACACACACACACACAAAAACACACACTTTTGCTTACACACACAGCCACCGATGTTTACCTTGCAGGGATTCTGTTGATGAGCCCTTGTGTCCGGTCTCAGTATCTATATAGCGTCTCACAGACGTCTCGGCATTACCAACATTATGTTTTGCTTAACCACCCCCCATCCCCCGAGCCATCTTCGTCCTTGTAGAAAAATAAGAAAAAAGGCCTGCAATGGGAGGAAGAGCGACGAGAGGAGGAGGTGGGGGAGCAGAGGGAGGGAAGGATGTGGAGGCTGTGTGGGACAGGATGAGGGGTTAAGAAAGGTGTACCGGAGGAACAGAGAGAAAGAGAGAGAGAGAGCCCGTTATAAAAGGTATTTATAATCTCTCTGATAAGACAGTGTAAAGGCTAAAGAAAACAAGCGCGCCTCGGCCCACACAGTGCAAGAGAGCAAACCGACGGATTCAGACAGGCGCACCCACAGGACCTCTTACAGCACAGCCGACAGTAATACAAGAAGCATCCAAGGGTGTGATATTTTGAGGACAGATGTAACAGCCCTCACCTGATCCACGGTTAGGGCATCATGTTGTGTGAGTCTTCAGGAGGCGAGGAGAGGAGGAGGGCTTAGGGGCTTAGAGTCTCTCTCTCTCTCTCTCTCTCTCTCTCTCTCTCTCTCTCTCTCTCTCTCTCTCTCTCTCTCTCTCTCTCTCTCTCTCTCTCTCTCTCTCTCTCTCTCTCTCTCTCTCTCTCTCTCTCGCTCTCTCTCGCTCTCTCTCTCATCCAACAACAGCCTCCCCCACCACACATTACACAGGCACACAAACACAGAGATGCACACACACAAACACACACACACACACAGCAAACATAGAGACACATGCTCACCTGCTCAGACACACTCACTCTCTCACACCCTCACATATACACACTTGTATACAATCACACACACACACACAAACACACACACACAAACCCACACACAAACAGAGACACATGCAGGCGCATACACATACAGAAACACATAGAAAGTATATTCATGCACACAAACGCTATAAGTGCATTATTATTTCTGAGTATGTAGTGGTTGTAAAACTGCAAGCACACAAATACACACACACACACAAAACATCTTGTGTGGTCCAATAACGAGGGAGAAAACACTTGTGTGGCACTTGTGGTGAACCAGACCAACCCAGGAATGCGGTGTGACCTTTTGTAATAGCGGTACATGTTGCTATGTCTACGACTTTGAAAGCATCTACACTTATGTGTTGGGCTGACACTGGGTTATGTCCCGCTTTTTACAAAGGTTTATGTCCTGGTTTTACAAAGGTTTATGTCCTGGTTTTACAAAGGTTTATATCCTGGTTTTACAAAGGTTTATGTCCTGGTTTTACAAAGGTTTATATCCTGGTTTTACAAAGGTTTATGTCCTGGTTTTACAAAGGTTTATGTCCTTGTTTTACAAAGATTTTTGTCCTTGTTTTACAATGGTTTATGTCCTTGTTTTACAATGGTTTTTGTCCTTGTTTTACAATGGTTTATGTCCTGGTATCACAAAGGTTTATCTCCTGATTTTACAACGGTTTTGTCCTGGTTTTACAAAGGTTTATCTCCTGGTTTTACAATGGTTTATGTCTTGTTTCTTTACAACGGTCTATGTCCTGTTTTTAAAATGGGTTTTGTCCTGTGCAAAATTAGGTTAAGTGCTGGTTTTATATTGGGTTACGTGATGAATTTGATTGACTGCTCAATAAAATGCCACCCTTTCCCCCCATACAAAATCGTAATGACAATCTAGTCTAGAGTTTCTTCGATGGAGTAATAAGGCTCATCTGACGGCCAGAGGCGCGTTGTTATAATAGCCTACGACCTTTAACACGCGGCCCGGTAATCAGCTTAGAACTTCACGGCGGTGCCTGAGTTGTATTGAAAAGCCGCGCGGTGCACTATGGAAATAAACAGCGCAGGCGGAGCCCCTAACACAGTAATGGTATTGAGTTATCCCTTAACTGGCTCAAGCAAATCCTCCTGCTGCACTTTGCCTAATGTGCAACAGCTGGAGGCGATGCGACATCCCTCGCCCCCGCCGCCACTCCGCCGGTGACACCACTGCTCTGCTGCCTGACCTCTCCCGCCATTGGCTGAACCCTGTTGTTTTTACAAGGGGGCGAATAGGCACTAGTATGCAAGAGCGTTGTATGGAAAGAAGACACATAATTGGTACTCTGTCTCTGTTTGTCTCCGTCAGCTCGCGGCGTCCAACGCAGACCTTTTATAGGTTGGTAACGACCGCCCTGGGCCTGGAGTACCGGGGTTTTAGTAGAAGTGGAGAGATGGGCTGCTGCTAAGAGAGGTGCGCGTTCACAGTTGTGAACACGTTGACTGTCGTTGCTTGGCACCACTATGCCGGGGACATGTGATCATGCGTTCTGGCTGGCTTCACCGTCAGCCTGGCTGCACAAGTCTCTGGGAGGATCGGAGGAATCAGTTTGAGTTGGAGGGGGGGGCATGATGTATATTGTGTGTGTGTGTGTGTGGGTTGGATGGTTGTGGTGTGGGGGGGGGGGGGGGGAGGGTGGGTCCTTTCTGTTTACTGTGCATCTAAGCGGCCCGGACACTATGGCGCTTCATTACGTTAACAAACCCCTCCATCCATGCAGTCCCCCCGAAGGCAAACGCTTTCCCATCATTTGTTGGCATTGTCATGGCATCCCGTTTTAGGCTTGGTCAGTAGTCATTGATGCCATTGCTCAGTTGACAGAGGATGAGAGCGGGAGCGGGGGGATAGAGAGAGCGAGGGAGAGAGATGCAGGAAGCCATTGAGTGGTAAGAGAGAGAGAGAGAGAGAGACCATGGGTTTAGAGAGAGCGCACCAGACACTTTTAATGCTGTGATTCGACCATTCAAATGTCAATAATTCAGGTTTCTCTGCGAGCACTGACATAGATGTGCCCCCCGTGACCTGTGGCTATACATAGAGCAAGCTCTGTGAATGGGCAGATCAGCAGCCCCATCAAGCCTGCCCGGCTCTCTCTCCTGTCTCTCTCCTGCAGGGATGCTGGGGGACATGAGATGTACAGCAGGCTAATGGTTTATTGATGGAGGTGGGACTCCATACGAGCCAGTCACTCTCTTCCCTGAGAGCACAACAAATGCACAGACT
Organism: Lota lota; assembly: GCA_026745465.1. NCBI lineage: Eukaryota > Metazoa > Chordata > Actinopteri > Gadiformes > Lotidae > Lota > Lota lota. The sequence continues at coordinate 578,512 of JACYXH010000401.1, read as the reverse complement.
ACATATCACACATTCTCCAGGAGAATGAATTCTCAAATCGGCTGATTTGTCACTGTCCTTTTTTCGACTACATCCGTCTCAGCCTGACTATTTACTCTGTTGGGATATTTTTTTCTTTCGTCATTGGCCATTTGCTTTTCAGACAGAGAAATGGGCCGTTGAATGAGATGAGAAGAGGTGAAATGCTCAATTTCCCTTTGGTTGGAGTTATGCATTTCATTAACTGTTTTCTGCGGTCCCCTACTTACTCACACAATACACCACTCTCACAGGCATCTCTCTTTCTCTGTATTCACCATTTATCTGTGTGTGTGTGTGTGTGTGTGTGTGTGTGTGTGTGTGTGTGTGTGTGTGTGTGTGTGTGTCTCTCTCTCTCTCTTTCTCTCACGAACATACACACAGAAACACACACTAGGAGCTCCAAGATTAATCCATTTCCACAGCAGAAAACAAGAAAGTAGGGAGTTGAAGGGCTGAAAAGAAAAGAAAAAGCATTGTGGGGGAGGGTGGGGGGGGGGGTTAACATGGAGGTGAGAGGAAGAGTGGACCACTCTCAGCTCATCCCAGACAGGCTCCTGAGGGCATCCATCTCATTTCAGGTCGGCCAGAACAGACGTATAGTGTGACAGATATTGAAAGAGTGTCAGGACCCCTTCTGAGGAAGACAGACAAGGCACAGAGGGGATGCTGGAGCGATACTGAGGTGCAATACAACAGTGTTATCCTCGTCATACTGGCCAGGCACCGGGAATGAGCTCCAGCAGAAAGCAACAACCTCTGTGACTATTTGGAAGATAGATACAAAACAGTGCACAGCCTTGATGGCCGTCAGACATGATATGCCCCAGCCCAACGAAGAGGAAATTATGAACTGGAATGAGGAAGGGGGGGGGGGGGTAATTCAAACAGCAGGCATTCAAAACACGTGTGTCCACTGTTCACTGTCCACTGACCACATGTTTCTTATGCGCCTCAATCCACTTGAGCAGAATCCTGCATTATGATTGGGTCCCACTAATCGCATTTTAAGTGTAAGCAGATGCATTCAGGTTGATATCGCTCATCAATGAAACCAAATCGGCAAGACCTTTGATTGGACGCTTGGTCAGAATGACCTCGTGGCCAGACACTCAGCAGATGTAAATTCTATCTCTCTCTCTCTCTGTTTGTAATAACACAGCCATTCATCAGGCCCCTGAACAGTCCCAGGCACGCTGTCGTGCGGCACCCTAAGCTTCCAACGCTTCCAGCCCATATAAGGGTATTGAGTCTGGCTGGGGCTATTAAAGCAGAGGGGGTGGAGGGGGTGGAGGGGGTGGAGGGGGTGGAGGGGGTGGAGGGGGTGGAGGGGGTGGAGGGGCTGGAGGGGGTGGAGGTGGTGGTGGGAAGGGTGACTTATGATGCTTACAGCTTCTCTCCAGTAGTGAGAGTACTCTACCTCTAAATGTTGTTTATGTTGGTGTCTAAATACCATACGCATTCAGCCCATTGAGTCTTATTGCTCCGTCTATAGTCAAGGTGGCGTTGCCCTGAGATGACCCCCGACTGTGCAGTGACACAGCACTTTGGGCGCACGCGCTCGTGATGCGCTCATCAATCAACCTCACAAACGACGTGCCTGACTGAGTAGCCTAATGTGTGTGACCTAGGACTGTGACCTGGGTCTGTGTGTGAGTCTTGTGGCGTGTATACAAATGTGCTGCTAACCATTGTGTGTGTGTGTGTGTGTGTGTGTGTGTGTGTGTGTGTGTGTGTGTGTGTGTGTGTGTGTGTGTGTGTGTGTGTGTGTGTGTGTGTGTGTGTGCACATACTGATTATGATGACACATAACAGTCGTAACGACCCCCACACATCCTTCGATGACAGGAGAGGATGGAGGCGTTCCAATGAAGCACAGCGGGATGCTGCAGAGAAGCGGCAGCGGTGGTTGCTATGCTCAGGTTTGGCTAGTCACGGTGCCACCGCACAGGGTTTGGTAATTGCTGCAGATCATCCACACAACCTTGAAGAGGCCAGAGTCACCCAGTGCCCATTAGGAGAGAAAATTGTCCTTCACCACTTCCCAATGACATCCAAATAAATCTTCACTACAAATCCCCAGCAGACACTGTGAACAGAGCATACAGAGAAAAGAGAGGGCCATGGGTAGCAAAGCCATTTAAATCTATTACCTGTCCCAATGCCAGGGCCTTTTGCATATGTGTGTGTGTGTGTGTGTGTGTGTGTGTGTGTGTGTGTGTGTGTGTGTGTGTGTGTGTGTGTGTGTGTGTGTGTGTGTGTGTGTGCGTGCGCACGCGCGCAATCGCGCGTGTGTGTGTGTGTGTGTGTGTGTGTGTGTGCGCACGCGCGCAATCGCGCGCGTGTGTGTGTGTGTGTGTGTGTGTGTGCACGTGCACACGGATGCACTGACTAAGTGACTGCAAATGATTTTGCTCAATGAAGGGGGAATGAGTGTGGAGAAATATATTTTCATCAGCCCAATTCAGACTCATTTTTCCTTCCCTTGTCAAAAAGGAGACGGCTGGAATGCGAGCATGGGGTGGTTCTGGTTACCTTCATACTTAAAGATAGCCTGGAATGTGTAGGATTGAGCCCCTCTTGGACAAATGGTTAGGCACTAGAAAGCAGAGTTCTCCTATGACCAACCACATCAACACAAATTGTGACACCAGATAGCCTTCATAGGTCCACATTCTTTGCCTTCCAGAAGGAACTCTTAAGTATCCAGCAGGGTGGGTGGGGTTACTGAGAAATCAGGGCAGGAAGGACAGCGATCCCATTGCAGCTGATACTCTTTTGTCAATCTGGTCCCCTGTCCAATGTCCCAGAGTCCCGTGAGCATGTTACACGTCTATAGGCCCAAATCCTCCCTGAGTCACGGGAGCATGTTACACCTCTATAGGCCTAAATCGTCCAATGAAGAACAGCCAATTTCATCATATTATAGCCTTGCTTGTTTATGGAAATCACAGTTGTCCGATTCAAGCGGATTATCTCCCACATCAGGAGCTGGATTGGGCTTGATCGGCTTAATGGTGGAGTGACCAAGGAGCGGGGGCCCGGGAGGTCCACCTGACCACAACGGGTTCATCCTTCTGACGCCTCCCCAACCCATCCCAACCCATCCCACCCCACCCTTACTTTCCAGAAACCCCATCACCAAATCATTGCCTTAGGCCATAATCCTCATCCCCAGTGACCCACATTTCTCCATGATCGCAGCTCCTTCTGAGCTTTCTCCGGGCTCCAAAAATGAAGGACTTCTGACTAGTATTTGTCGTTCATCGTTGTCAAACCCGAGCCAATCACCAGGCTTATCAGTGTCTGGAAGTGTGTCTAGCAAAGTGTCTTGTTTTTTTTTACTTTGGGTGACTTCTTTACTCAGCTAAATATTTGGTTTGTTTGCACATGTTTTGAGGCTATTGAGAGTGAATGTGGGCCGTGTAGTGGTAAGACCTGCTGATTAAAGTGCTGCAGACCCGGGTTCAAGTCCTGCTTGTGTTGGAAGTTTCTCTAAATTAAAGTCATTGTGTGAATATAATGTCAAATATAAAATCCAACCGTCTGTAGCACGTGTCTTGGTGGTGCGCAAGACCTGCTGATTAAAGTGCTGGAGACCCAGGTTCGAGTCCTGCTTATGTTGGTTGTGATCAATGATAAGTGATCATTGAAAGATTGTGAGGAACAGGGGTGGAAAGTGTATTTCCTTCTTTCTTTCTTTCTGTCTTTATTAGTTCATTTGTTATCTCAAGGCAGAAAATGAGGAATGGTGCCCGGCGAATTTCTATTTCAATTTAAGTTATGTTTTATTTAAAGAAAATCCTTTGAGGGTGGCACGCCCTAGGTGACTGCCTATATGGCCTATGCCTTTAGCCTGCCCTGCCTAGAGAGCATTTTGGTTTTGTCTCACTGGCTGAAGGGCAACATAAAGCTAGGTCGCAGTTGGGTAATGGACGCTCTGAGCTGGGTTGGTTCACTGTAATGGCAATCACAGCAGAAATGCGTTTTGGAGAGGGAATAACAAAAACTGCCCAAGTAGGCCTACCACATTGAAACACATCCACAGCCCCGAACTGGTGGAAACATGGGAACACAGTTCATTGTCAAATCCCATTTCTTTCTTTTTCTTGTGCAGTTGTCTTGCAGGATTAATGCTCCAGGAACTATTGCAGAGAGAGAGAGAGAGAGAGAGAGAGAGAGAGAGAGAGACCTTAAATACTAAATATAAGGATGGGAGGGGATGCTGATAGTAGCATATGGCCAGATAATGGTTCATGGCACTTTTCCATCGTATGGTGAGAAAAGCAGAACCTGTGATGCGGACTCAAAGACAATCATACTTCCATTGTGCATCTTGCATTGTGCTGACACAGGAAATGTGTACCGGTAGTGACTGTGTGCTACAGAGGCAGGGTAAATTCAACCATGCCATATATTTGAAAGTCCACTGTTCAATGCCGCAGGAGACATGTCTATATCTCTTTGTATTTACAACAAAATGACATCCTGAGTGATGGTTCTATTTTGTATCCTGAATGTCCCAGAAAACCGCTCAAAAATGTTTACTGTTCACTGACTGGTTACAGCGGAACAGCAATAAATAACATCTACAATAAAGCATGCAATGAAAAAGAAGACACCACCTTGACTTATCCCATTACAATCTTTTACTTTTCTGGGCAGAGCCACACTGTGACTACAAGCTCATATGTATTCTTTCTCCCTCCCTGTCCAAGCATTGTGACTGTGTGTAAACAGTTGGGTCAACACAATAAGACTCACCTAGCTAGTGTGTTTTCATTCAGTGAGTATTTTGAATATGAAATACTATGCTGTGTTTCAGTGACGCTGCACACAGAGCGGGTGGACAGAGTCACTACTGTGGGGGAGGGGTTACTACTCCGGCGTCTGGGGGCGGGGGGGCGATTTCACGAGCTCAGACCTTTAGTGAATAGTCATGGTGGATTTTGAGAGAGAGAGAGAGAGAGAGAGAGAGAGAGAGAGAGAGACTTGATTACCCTGACAGCTGGGGTGAGCGTGGCAGTTTAAGATGCAGAAATTGTAAGAAGCAGACCCTTCACCCACGCACCACCCCACCGCCAAACACAACCCCTGTGGTGCACCAGTACATACACAGTCGCTAAACACACACACACACACACACACACACACACACACACACACACACACACACACACACACAAACACACACTTGGAGACATTCAGACACATGCAGAGAATCAATGGCCCCAGTGTATAACAACAATGGGCCAGACATTGCTGCCACAAGCAACCAGCATTGTTCTTCGCTTAAAGCGTGCAACCCTATAGTATACCCCGACAATAACTGGGTGAGTTTATTCATGGATGGGGGGGAAGTTCTACAAGGGTAATATGTATTGTCTGAGTAATGCAAACCGGCTAGCATACAGCTCCAAAAGGGCAATCACACTCTCTCCTTGTCTTTATCATGCACTCTCTCTCTCTCTCTCTCTCTCTCTCTCTCTCTCTCTCTCTCTCTCTCTCTCTCTCTCCTCTCTCTCTCTCTCTCTCTCTCTCTCTCTCTCTCTCTCTCTCTCTCTCTCTCTCTCTCTCTCTCTCTCTCTTCACTTCTCTCTTACTATGGCCCATCCCCCCCCTACTCAGTAGCATCCCCATCTCTCTCCTCCTCTCTCTCTCTGCCCATCGCCCATCCCCCACTCAGCACCCAGCCCTCTGCCTAAATCTGAATTACAATGAAGTCAGGGTGACAGCGAGAGCGAGATTAGTTCAAAGATATGCAGAATGGCTGGCAAACATAACAGATAATGTAGAAATGTGTGTGCGTGTGTGTGTGTGTGTACATGTCAACCTATCATTAAACATAACATAAAAGAAAATTGGCCCATAAATCACACAGCAACTATGGGACTAGATTCCCCTCCGCTCACAGTGATGTCTCTTCACAAGTAAACACACGCAGATTCTGGTCATCATACATCTTGCATGGCTCCCTTAAACAGGATTACACGTCATCCTATTTTTTATACTGAGAGAGTACATGTCAACCTATCAGTCATCATAACATAAAGTTGGCCCATATTCCATCTGTATCTGAAAAATCACAGCAACTATGGTGTATTTTACTCTGACATTGACATTTAAATGTGGGGTGTGGAGTGCTGAATAAAATCCCCCCCCCCCCCCCCCCCCCCCCCCCCCCCCCCCCGATGTACACAGTTACAGGCCTCCACCAGTGCTCTTGATATATCAGTCTAGAGGCGGCCGTGCACTAACTAGACAGAGGAGGAGGAGGAGGAGGAGGAGGAGGAGGAGGAAGAGTGAGCTGGCGTGTTGATGAATAAGACGATGACACACTGACCCACTAATGCAGCCATGCCACTTGCCAGCAGGGTTAGGGAGGCCTACTACTGTATGGCCCTGCCAGACACACACACACACACACACACATTTCAACTAACTACACACTGTATGAGGTTGGTTTTAAAAAAAAGTCACAATTGGGACGTACCAGTAGGAATACGCATGTAAACACGGTTACCAACCCTGTTGAGTTAATTCTCTCGTCATTCATCTCAACCCTTGTAAAAGAGCAAGGCATAACCCACCCCCCTCCCCACCCCCACGTTATGACAACGAATGCAAACAATCCAACAACTGCTTGTTGAATTTGCATATGACAAGCTATGCTGAACTGCACCCATCCCAAAAGTGAAGCGAGAGACAGAGCTAAGGAGGATTCAGGCTACACAGGGAGACAGACACGGTGGATGGAGAGAGTCAGAGGGAGAGGGAGCGACAAGGCTTAGTGAGATGAGGGAAGATATAGGCGAAGCAAGGTGAGTTGCGTGGAAGGCAGACAATATTCCTGTATGCATCCCGATGTTCTGGAGGGGAAAGGAATACAATCGCTATTGTCGGATTCTGTTCCTATCAAAGTCATTGCCAACAAATAATTAAGCACTAAAAGTACAATGGCTAAAAAAAAGGTTCCCCTTCGTGTTTTTTCCAAAACAAAAAAGAGAAAGAGTACCACGCTGTACGGCCCTATAACACGGACATGCAACCCGATTTATTGATAGATACAGTAGTTGCCATGGCAACCGGCTCCATAGCGTGCCTGCGCACCCAACAATGAGGGGGGATATTATGTCTGGTCACAGAGGATGAGCATTGTCTGCCACCTTGGCCACGGGAACGCGCAAAAAAAAAGTCAGTGTGGCTGCTGCTGGCGGCATGCACACACTGAACACACTCACCCCCACGTTACTGAAGATCAACCCTGCAACCTACCAATGTCCAATGAGGAGGCCCTTGGTGAACGTTATGCCACCACTCAACCCCCTTTCCCCAATGGCCAATGCCAGAGCAAGTGTGGTTAGGGTCGTTTGGCAGTCAATAAGCCAGTTGATCAGAGTCGTTAGCACTCTAAAGGCCTTTTGTTGAAGGCCATGCTCTCCTATTCATGGCCATGAAGATGACCACTTTGCACCTGATTCTCCCTGATTAGGGTGCTTGGCAATGCAAATGTGTTGTTTGTTCCCGGTTCCTTGGAATCACATCAGGGCTCAATAAAGTATACTTTTAGATGCACACCGTAACCAAAACACTTGTAGGGTGTAGCATGACTATAGCGACATACGTTCTCAAAACTCCAATTGTTCATCAGCATTAGTGTGTTGAGCCGAAATGTGGCGGGATTAAAAATCTCATATGAACCGTTGCTTTCATCCGCTACAATCTTTCCTCGTGTGTTTCTGCCCTCATGGCTGGGAGAGAGACAATGATGTCTTGATTGACAATGATTGAAGGGTTCATCTTATGTCAGAGTACGAAATATGGGCCACCACACAAACAGATGCATTGAGTGGCTCATAAGTGTGTGTGTGACACGGAGAAACTGCACTGTGTTCAACTGGAGAGGAATAATAAGGCAGGTCGAGGCCAGAGAAAGCCCCCTAGCCACAATCAAATATTTTTCTCACAAGCAAACCAGGCCTTGACAGTGTGTGTGTGTGTGTGTGTGTGTGTGTGTGTGTGTGTGTGTGTGTGTGTGTGTGTGTGTGTGTGTGTGTGTGTGTGTGCATGTATGTCGAAGTGACTTTCTCTTTGAACAGTGAGCTGTCCCTGCTATACTGTGTTTCTGAACATGGCGCCGCAAAGGTTAAATTAAACAAAGTTAGTACTGCATGTTTACCGTGTTACATACTTTTTTGGAGAGAATGGACCAAGACATTTTGAATTGAACACCCATGAATGACACTCAGAGAGCAAGAATGCCTTCTTCTGCCAACTTAAAATAAAGCAAATGTCTATACAACTATATGCACCTAAACATTAAAAGGACAGAGGGGAGTAGCTGTGCTCAAGACGATGACTCATGCAGTCCTTTAAAATAAAACACAACTTGAGGCCAATGCTACACCAACTTATCCTTCCGTCTCTTCCTAATGGTCAGACGATGTTCGAAAAAGCAGGAATTCCGACCCCTGAGGATGTGTTGAACTGCGAAGATCAGCCTATTGAAAGAGAGAGATTGTTCTCTGTGTGGCGTATGCATGTCATGCATACCATTCCTGTGACGTGTGTGTGTGTGTGTTTCAGGGGTGTCTCTAAGAGAATAAAGGATGAATGTTGGGGGTATTTCACTTGATTGGCTGAAATGTGGCTGCAGAGAAAGGAAGATAAGCAGAGATTATTCATTTGAGCAGGACGTTTCAAAGGATTCTATGGGACTTTTCTAAAGGGAAACAATGAATTAATTAATGAAACACGATAAACGTGAAATGGCCAGAGAGGGCTTAATGTGTTCACCTCTTGTAAAAAGCTTGTACATAACAAATTTAAGGATATTTTGGTCCAGATTACTAGTATTAAGAGTTATGACAAAAAAAAGTACACTATTTGCCATTGCTTTACCACGCATCTCCAGGCTTTGGAATATGAAACATCAGTTTTTTCTATTTTCACATATACACACACACACACACACACACACACACACACACACACACCAGAAAAAGGCATTGTCAACATGGTCTTTACCAAGACTAGTTGACACTTTCATAGCTCAAGACTGAGCGAAGACGACCTTCGACCTCTCTGGAGTAAAGGAAGCATGGGGTTCCTGTTGGGCTGGCTCATCATACAGTAGTCCTAGGATGGCGTTCACATCTGTGTTGACAGACTGACCGTCTGCCCAGCGGATTACAACGCAACATTGTCATCTGGTCGCTGACGGCTTCGCTGGTCAAAGGGTTAATTGAGCTAATTTAATAACAGAAGGAGGGGCCTGCTATTTAATTAGGTTAAGGCACTGAAAATTCTTTGCGAGATCTCCAAATACCCGCAGCAATGTCTGGTCAACAACATCATCTGAGGATTTACTAAGAAGTAGTCCAGCTGTGACAGAGAGCCATGTTTCCCATAAGAGACGAACGACACTTGTTATGGTTAAAAGGAAAGAACAATTTTGATCATTATAACGTGAATCCATCTCAAAATAGTTAGATAAGCCAAAAGATTTAGGGTGTGAGAAAAATCTAAAAATGTTAAGGAAATATTAATAAACAACATCTGGTTGATGGTATTGTCCACATAGTTGAAGTTAAGTAACAGTCGTTCGAGTTTATAAGTAGCCTAGGCCTACATGTTAGGTACAAACTTTGCGAGAGAGACAGACAGAGAGACAGACAAAGAGACAGAGACAGAGACAGAGACAGAGAGAGAGAGAGAGAGAGGTCCCACCCACAATTGCAGATTGGACAAATGCTTACTGCCACGCCCATAGGTGGAGACTCTGGTCGATTCTGAGGCGCGGTTGAAATACTCACACTTGTACCCCCGACATTCTTTAATTTGAGCCCAGCCGCCGTGAGCTTCGCATCTTCGGAAAGGAACTGTTTACTTTACAAACGTAAGGAAAGCGGTCCGTTTGGATTTTTTCTTTGACAAGACCTAACCATCCCTGTGCTGGATTTTTCAATTTAACCGCCATTGTGGTTTTTCATTTTCGATTTTCGTTTTGTTAAAAAAAATAATAAGAAACCTAAAAGGAAAATGGGAGGCCAGTTGTCCAAGGGTGGAGTAGCAGTCGAGGGTAACGCCGCCGTGGAGCCCGCTGCGGCCAAGACTAACGGCCAGGTGAGTAATTTAAGGTTAACGTTACCTTCATTCACATGGCTCCCAACGCCCGCCTACCGGTTCGCTGTTCATCTCTGGCCAAAATAGGTCAGGCAATAGACATCAAGTGGTTTATTTCAACATGTGTGCAAATCCACAAAAAAAAAACACCTGTTTGTTGGAAAATACTTTTAATTGTGTCCGACAATTAGGCTACACACTCCAAAGAATTCGCAAAACATCTAATGTCTAATCAACGGCACGTCTTCACCAGTATGTGGGTCGATTCTTATTATTCTTATACTATACATTTATTTTATATGACTGGAAAATCGCAATGCGAGGCGATTTATGCATATTCTTTCATACATTGCGCAGTCGTAGCTCTCTTTCGTTGAACAAAGGTGATGCAAATGCGGGTATGCTTTAGAAGCATTTTGCTGAGCTGCAAACAAAGCGCGCACGAACCAGTACTCTGTTAAATCATATTTTCTTTAAACTTCCAAGAGACAATTACGTTTCACAGTGTAGGAGCCTACGATGTCCTTATAATTGGACAAATTAGTCAGTAGTTTCTATCAAAATCCTTAGACGATAGCCCACGGTCTTCATTTATGTTTGACCATAAACTTAGTATCATCGTCTGCTTGCAGATTATATTTTTTAAGTAATCACGCTTGAAGCCGAAAGTGCAGTTTAAGCCCATATTCAAAAGTCTGGGTATCAGTTGTATCATCTGTTAACTGTAGTGGTTGGGGTAAGACAGCGTAAAAATGAAGCGCAGTACTCGTGTAGCCCAGAGAATAACATCCAGGTTTGAAGGGATCTCTTTGTTTTAAAACTGCTTGCTGTTGTGTCGCTTTCACGCGCCATGACTGCCCCCATGTGTTAGAAAATAGTAATGCAATCAGCTGTTGAACTCCGCTGTTGAAGCTGTTGCATTCTTGGCTTTAATAACGCCGACCACAACCACTCAGCAGATATACATAAAAGGCATCATTAGGAAATAAAGTAACTATACACCCAGAACACCACCAGGCAGCGCAGCCATTGAATCAAAAGGTCATCATTTAACCATGTCACACTTAACCAGTGATTGTATTGTGCTGTGTTCATATATTAAACATCTCTTTATAATCCTAGGAGAACGGACATGTGAAAACCAATGGCGAGGTCTCGGCCAAGCCCGGCAAAGAGGTGGCGGTCACGGACGGAAACGGGACAGCCGACCCGGCCAAGGAGGGCGAGGCGGGGACCGGCGGCGACGCCATAGAGCCGGCTCCGGTGGCGGAGGGCGAGGCGGCCAAGACGGAGGGTGAGGCGGCCAAGGAGGGCAAGAAGAAGAAGAAGTTCTCCCTGAAGAACTCCTTCAAGTTCAAGGGCATCTCACTGAAGAAGACCAAGAAGAGCAGCGAGGAGGCCAAGGAGGAGGCAGCCTCCCCCGCCGCCGAGGACAAGCCGGAGGAGAACGGCCACGCGGCCAAGGAGACCAAAGAAGAGACGCCGGCGGCCGAGGCGAAGGGGGAAGAGGCGGCGTCACCCGAGGGAGAGGCCAAGACTGGAGATGAGGCCCCGCCCACGGAGGCAGCGCCAGCCGCCGTCGCGGAGGAGGAGGCCGCTGTCGCCGCCTCCCCCGCCGAGGTCACGACACCCGAGGGAGAGGCCAAGGCTGAGTGACCGCGCCCGTCCACGGCACCACCACTGACTTTCCAAGATTTAAAGTATATAAATATATATATGAGAGACTCGTGCCACGTTCTTTACAAGTTATAAACAAAACTACAGAAGAAGACAACAAAGGATATAACACGTTTGCTGATTCAACCACCAGTTCACTGCCTTTTATTAGTTCTTCGACAAACGAGATCTCACCGGGCCCTCTCATGACGAAAGTGATGACTTGTGTCGCCCCCTACTGGTACACACATGAACTGGCGTATGGGGAAGGTAATGGATTGGATGTGTGATCAGGATTACTGACTTATTTTCCCCAATTCATGGAGAAGCATCCTTCTAAAAGCGTGACAGCCCTATAGCATTTTTCTTTTTGAGATAAACCTTTTTGACAACGGTAATGGAAGCAGGGCAGACCATCTCCTTCACTCGAAATGACTGTTACACGGACACATAAACCTTTCAAATGATCTTATTCATTTTTAGAATTCAACATTCCCATGTTTTACCCCAAATTTTGCAAGTATTTTGTGCTGTATAGAAAAGTGAAAACAAGGAGGGGCAGTTGGATACAGCTATGTCTCGTTCATGCATTTTACATTTTTTAATTTTGGTTATTTTCAGGCTAAAAAGCAGTTGAGCTTCAGGCCTGGAACACATTCTAGCTTCCTGCAGTGTTCACATTTCAGAGTTTATGATGACGGGGCAAGGGTTGTATACAAGATGGGAGCTTTTTATCTGCAATTTGTCTCTGTAAATATGTTTTGGCCAATATTTTTGGTTTTCTTTTATTTAGCTATTGTTAAAGATGTCAATGGTTTTATTGTAACTTTTAAAAAGGGTAAATAAATGCTTGATCCCCTCTGTCTATGTTATGCCTCATGATTTCCCTTTCAGAAACAAACGATCTAATGATATAATGGTATGCATTGACCGTTTTTAGTTATTGTAGTTTATGTGCAAGTCAGTCTATAATTGACCATGGGATAGGGCTGGGCAATAATTATATATCCCGGTTTATCGATTGGTAGCGTAAAGTCATTCAAAAGATATTGACCTATTGCAGGACTTACTAGTTGTGTATCCTAAATGAATCATGATTTATAAATATATATATAAATATGTATATTTATGTGTATATAAAATAACACCACAATCTTACTACCATAAATTACCATTAGGGTTTATCATAATGTACAGTAGTAGCCCACCCAATCTTCCTGTAGGCATCCCTGAGCAAAAGGCCCTAACCCATACCTGCTCTTTAATGACATGTGATTCACTGATATATATATATATATATATATATATATATATATATATATATATATATATATATATATATATATATATATATATATATATATATATAAAGTCGTTTTCCCATAGCACCCACCACTAACTTGACCTGCAGGTAGGCATACAACTTGCTACAAGAGTAGGACAACCTTAAGATCAAGAAGAAGAGGATGGGTCCAAATATGTTCATCCAAATTTTAGCGGTAGACCTAATTCCCAAACCAAATAATCCAGTGCTTTTCAACAGTGGTCTCAGCACCCACCAGGGGGCTCTAGAGAATTGCCAGCAGTCTTTGAGAGGCCCGTGGGAATATTTCTACAAAAATGTAAATGTCTAATTGATATCTGTAACACTTGGTATTAGCTACCAACAATGTTCAAGATGTCTGGCTCTCCTCTGATCGATCCCAAACAGCCGAATATAGACATCCTTGGGCAGTAGCCTAACCTTTACCTGTTGCTTAGGTGACCAGGGTCTATTTCCTGCAAGTAACTTTGGATAAAGCACCCCATCTATTCAAACCCCCCAGCTCAAAGGTTTGGTTTAAACAAAAACACTTGTTATCCATTCAGAGCATCCTGAATGCATTCTTTATCTTTATGTCACTGTAGTAATTTTATGTTGTTTTAAGCATAAACAGGCATAAGCATAAACATGCTATAAATATAACACTCATTCTGCACATGCTCAGTCTCCACTAACCTTAAATGACAAGAGGTTTGTTTCACGAGAAACGAAAGCTATATAATGAATGACCGCCAGGTGGCAGCAGGGTAGAGCGCTTTGCTGTGTTGTGCTTTTCTAGTCGTGCGCTCATTGGATATATAACTTTCGTTTCCTCTTTCTCTCCCTCCCTCCTACCTCCAACCTCCCTGCCCAAATAAAAAGGAAACGGAGAACGTCGCCGTTATCTCTGCAAGATGGGACTTCGTAAGTAGCTTGTCCTTAACATTTTTGCTAGAAATGTTTATTTAGTGTTTCGAATGAAATATGTTTGATACTAGACCCATACAAAAAACTAAAAATATTGTTTTTGTCTGTTTTCTTTAGTAATCGCTGCAGTCGTAGGTACACTTGGTGCTGGTAAGCCATCTGACAGTCGTTGCGTCTTTTAAAATAAAACCTGTAAAATAATTTGCTTGTAACTCTAACAAATTGTTTTGACATAACCTATGCTATGTGTTAAAATTCTTAGCCGTATAATTATCATGTTGCTCAGTGTGTTTGTTTGCTTATCTGTTACGAGGTGGTGCCGTGCTCGCTGCTCCTGTGGTTCTGGGGGCCGTTGGATTCACCGCGGCAGGAATCACAGCTGGGTCATGGGCAGCAGGCATGATGTCCGCAGCTGCCGTAGCGAACGGAGGGGCGGTGGCAGCGGGCACTACGGTGGCCGTGTTGCAGTCAGTAGGTAGGCCTATAATGTGAAGCGGCTCAAAACAAACACACCTAAACTATTTTCATTAGCCTATGTGGTCTACAAAAGGGAATTCACACAAACAACCTTTCAAAGGATATTTATTTACTTCTTAAATAACCAATAACATTACAGAGTATATGGTGCAATCATGTTGAGGTGAGTACCAGCAGCTCTGACTGAAGGTAACCTGGAACAAAGAGTAGCACAAACCAACCAAGGAGAGAGAGAATGTCAAACCAGCATAATTTAAACACTTTAGCACAGGTGCACCACATCACCTGACTATCCCGCCTCTCTCTGCCCATTGGCCAAACCATCAGGTAGCCCACAGGCAGAGAGGTACAGATCGTCACAAGTTCAAACCATTGAACCCATTGCAGGATCTTTTTGATAATAGCTCAGATTTTGTTTATGTTTTGGTGGGACAATAATTGAATTTCTCATCGTCTACAATATACAAATAATGAGCAAAGCAAACAAGTCATTTTGTGGTGTCTTTTCATAATTGTTTTGTCTTGCTTGGTTGTAGGCGCAGCTGGTCTGGGCACTGCTGCTACTGCTGCAGCTGCTAGTGCAGGAGGAGCAACTGCAGCTCTACTGGCTTTTCTCATCTAAAATCAGCTGTAACTTAATCTATATGCTAACAAATCGTTTTGGCAAGATGAGAATTCATTTTTTGCAATAGGCTACACAAGGGAATTTTTTTTAATAAGTCCTTAAGTTTTCCCATTTGTCTTAGCAATCCTTGCTAACAGTGGAATGGGGCTAGTGGCCGTATCTTTTTAAGAATGTCGGTTTACCTTGTTTAACAAAATTGTGAAGCCAAATTTGTTTCTCGTTGATTATGCTTACGTAATGTAGCCATCTAAACGAAATTCCAGTAAAAACATTACAGCATATACATTGTCTTGGATCATTTATTCAATATTTAAGAAGGGCAACAACGCTTTAAAACGTTAAATACCAGACCAGAGGGAGAGTTCAGCATATTGTGGTTCATTTTCAGAACTGTCCTGAACACAGCAAGAATAGAGCTGCGTAGTTAGAACACCTTTGCTATAACAATAAACACCTGGTTACCTTTAATTTCCCAATGCTACTTAGATTCCACTCTAAATTGCAGGCATGGAGGTCTCTGTGTCCTTAACCAGCTGTTTGGGGCCCACTCTCTGGGCGATGCCATAGGGCACGTGGCATGCAACCGTCCCCAGCTCCGCTGCACCCTCCACATGCCTTTGTGGTGTGTCTCTCTCTATGTCTTTGTGTGTGTGTGTGTGTGTGTGTGTGTGTGTGTGTGTGTGTGTGTGTGTGTGTGTGTGTGTGTGTGTGTGTGTGTGTGTGTGTGTGTGTGTGTGTGTGTGTGTGTGTGTCTCTCTCTCTCTGGTTCTTTATATTTCAAAATAATAGTAGAATTGATAAATAAATAGAATTGGATGCATTGGTTTGACGTTCACCTATCCAAACCGAGGCCTCTCTACAACGCAGGCTGGGCCATAATGGGGTACATACATGATTTCTCAATGGTCTGTTTTGAAGGTGGTTGTTGACACTGTATACTTTAGAAACATGGTTGGTGATTATTTATGTGTTTACTTAAAGTAAACCAGTTTGTAAGTCATACAAATGCCATTTTACCGCACCTACCAAGCTCACTACATCTACCACGTATGGAAGACCGCTCCCTCTCAAAACATAGTGTGATTTGAACCCGTCAACATGTCCACGTAGTGTAGTGGTTCAACTTCTGCCGCATGGACTTAGTGTCTCTGGTTGGAGTCCGACCTCGACCGTGCATTTTGTGAGACGTGGCGGTGATGAGTGACGACTGCACCGGCGATTCGCTCGAAAAGGGCGGCCGCTGGGAACGGCGGTGCGTGGGCTGTGAATGCCTTGTGTGACTGCTTGCAGTCCTAGTTTATATCTAACACTTGGTATTAGCTACCAACAATGTTCAAGATGTCTGGCTCTCCTCTGATCGATCCCAAACAGCCGCATATAGGCATCCTTGAGCAGTTGCCTAACATTTACCTGTTGCTTGGGTGACCAGGGTCTATTTCCTGCAAGTAATTTTGGATAAAGCACTCTATCTATTCAAACCCCCAGCTCGAAAGTTTGGTTCAAAGAAAAACACTTGTTATCCATTCAGAGCATCCTGAATGCATTCTTTATCTTTATGTCGCTGTAGTAATTTTATATTATTTTAAGCATAAACAGGATTTAAGGTTGTGTAGTCAAGGGAAAACGGACACACAAGTGGCTCTGCTCTATTTCCTCATTGTAGGGGAGACCGGGGACAGTCGTAACATGGGACGGTTGCAACAAGGCTTATTACTCCAATCAGAAACATGCTATAGCGATAACACTCATTCTGCACATGCTCAGTTAGACCCTCCCCCCATCGGGAAGAAAGAAAACACATTCAACATTTGCTGCTACATATACTGACAAAAACTTGTTTTGGAGGCAGGAAAGTACATTTTTGGATGAACTGTATTTGTCCTACTGTCCTGATCTTTTGTATGAATTAATCAAAACATACTTAGTTTGAATCATTGGGTTGTTGACTTCTAAGTGAGAAGATTAGCATGTGTCATGGTCAGTGTGTCTAGCTAGCATATTATGTTTTGTCATGGCTGAAAGGTTGGGGACAATTGCAACAAGTTGTTGAAACTGTGCCCAAGCTAAGCAGCTATATCAAAACAGACCACAGAACAGTTTTTTTCAACATAAACAAGTCATTGTGGGGTACATAAAAGGATAGTTCACCCAAGATTACATTATAACGTGTACATTTATAGATGCACTATGCATTGTGAGGTTCATAATCATTGGAGTTAATAATGCAATAACGCGATAATTTCAATATTTTGTATTAACATAATCTTATTATTGTAATGATCCATTAACAAATAAAAAGCTATTATTGTTTGTCATACAGTGAATGAATCATCTTTTGTATTCTGTTTGATTTCAGTGTGCCAAGAGTTACGAACAGAGGCGTTCCCCTCAATATACTGGAACGAACATCTGGTGTCATCAGGGATGAAGGCAGGTCAGTCAGGGCAGTGGCCAAGGACTTTGCGATCTGTCACACCACCTTATACAGATTCCAAAAAAAAAAGAGAAACTTGCAGGCGAGGGATCAGATAAGTTACCGACTGTAGGGTACTGTACTGCCAGAAAAGTTTTCTCAGAAGACAAAGAGAGGAGCCTCACAGAGTATTTAAAAAGGGCAGCTGACTTATACTGTACTATGGGTTGAGTCCCAAAGAGGTAAGAGGGAGGGGTAAGATAAGGGAGGAATAGAAAGAGGGACAATATTTAGTGTTTACATTTAATTTAATATTATTTCAGGTTCAGAAGTTTGCCTTTCAGCTAGCCTCTCACTACAACTGTTGTGCTTATCTAGGGAAGTCATGCGCTCATTGGATATATAACTTTAGTTTCCTCTTTCTCTCCCTCCCTCCCTCCTCCCTCCCTGCCCAAATAAAAAGCAAACGGAGAACGTCGTCGTCATCTCTCTTCAACATGGATATTAGTAAGTAGCTTGTCCTTAACATTTTTGGTAGAAATGTTTAGTGTTTCGAATGAAATATGTTTGATACTAGACCTATACTAAAAAAAGACAAATCTAAAAATATTGTTTTTGTCTGTTTGTTTTTTTTAGTAACCGCTGCAGTTGTAGGTACACTTAGTGTTGGTAAGCCATCTCTAGCAGTCGTTGCGTTGTCTTTTAAAATAAAACCTGTAAAATAATTTGCTTGTAACTCTAACAAATTGTTTTGACATAACCTATGCTATGTGTTAAAATCCTTAGCCGTATAATTATCATGTTGCTCAGTGTGTTTGTTTGCTTATCTGTTACGAGGTGGTGCCGTGCTCGCTGCTCCTGTGGTTCTGGGGGCCGTTGGATTCACCGCGGCAGGAATCACAGCTGGGTCATGGGCAGCAGGCATGATGTCCGCAGCTGCCGTAGCGAACGGAGGGGCGGTGGCAGCGGGCACTACGGTGGCCGTGTTGCAGTCAGTAGGTAGGCCTATAATGTGAAGCGGCTCAAAACAAACACACCTAAACTATTTTCATTAGCCTATGTGGTCTACAAAAGGGAGTTCACACAAACAACTTTTCAAAGGATATTTATTAACTTCTTAAGTAACCAATAACATTACAGAGTAATGGTGCAATCATGTTGAGGTGAGTACCAGCAGCTCTGACTGAAGGTAACCTGGACCAAAGAGTAGCACAAACCAACCGGGGAGAGAGAGAATGACAAACCAGCATAATTTAAATACTTTAGCACAGGTGCACCACATCACCTGACTATCCCGCCTCTCTCTGCCCATTGGCCAAACCATCAGGTAGCCCACAGGCAGAGAGGTACAGATCGTCACAAGTTCAAACCATTGAACCCATTGCAGGATCCTTTTGATAATAGCTCAGATTTTGTAAGTTTATTCATTTTTTGGCAGGACAATAATTGAATTTCTCATCGTCTAGAATATGCAAATAATGAGCAAAGCAAACAAGTCATTTTGTGGTGTCTTTTCATAATTGTTTTGTCTTGCTTGGTTGTAGGCGCGGCTGGTCTGGGCACTGCTGCTACTGCTGCAGCTGCTAGTGCAGGAGGAGCAACTGCAGCTCTACTGGCTTATCTCAACTCAGCTGTACCTTAATCTATATGCTAACAAATCGTTTTGGCAAGATGAGAATTCCTTTTTTGCATTAGGCTACACAACGGCATTTTTAAAAATAAGTCCTCAAGTTTTCCCATTTGTCTTAGCAATCCTTGCTAACAGTGGAATGGGGCTAGTGGCCGTATCTTTTTAAGAATGTCAGTTTACCTTCTTTAACAAAATTGTGAAGCCAAAATAGTTTCTCGTTGATTATGCCTACGCAATGTAGCCCTCTTAACAAAATTCCAGTAAAAACATTACAGCATACGTATACATTGTCTTGGATCATTTATTCAATATTTAAGAAGGGGCAACAATGCTTTAAAACGTTAAATACCAGACCAGAGGGAGAGTTCAGCATATTATGGTTCATTTTCAGAACTGTCAGCAAGAATAGAGCTGCGTAGTTAGAACACCTTTGCTATAACAATAAACACCTGGTTACCTTTAATTTCCCAATGCTACTTAGATTCCACTCTAAATGGCAGCCATGGGGGTCTCCGTGTCCTTAACCAGCTGTTTGGGGCCCACTCTCTGAGCGATGCCATAGGGCACGTGGCATGCAACCGTCCCCAGCTCCGCTGCACCCTCTACATGGAACATCTGATCATCAAAAAAGATGTGGGGCCTAATTTTCTCCAGCATCGGCCCTTTTGGGGCCCCGGCCAGGAAAAGAGCCTCGTCGATCTCCAGGCCCCACGATCTAAGAGTTTTTAGAGCCCGGGTCCCTGAACTGGCTGCACTGCGAGCTGTCACCAAGTAAGTGCGAATAGGACAGTCCATCCGCTGGCCTTTGGCATAGAACTTCTTCTGCAGCTTCCCCAAAGCCTCCAGGAAACCCTTCAACGGCCCCTGGGAAAAGCAGGGAAAGAGTTAGCACCTGAAACCATAATACTGGGATCAATGTGTATTTGTTGTACAGAGATATATTTTGTAAATGCTATTTAAAGATTTTTTTTAACTAGCCTTTAACTGAACCATCTCCAACCTAATACCTAAACTAGCCATAACCCAAACCCTAAACACAACCATCTCTAGTTGTACCTAAACTTAACCATCTCTAACCTAATACCTACACTTAACCAATGTCTAATCAATACCTTACCTAACCATTAAACCAGTTAAAATAAGCAATTTCTAAATTTAGACCTTAACCTAAATGTTGTTTGTAACGTAAATTGCAGTGGAAAAGGTGGTGGGAATCTAACCAAAATCGTACGCGCTCTTTTATTATGTAGACTCTTACTTAAAGGCTCTAGGTTAATTGTTCAGACTCTGCAACAGCATTGAGAAATCTCATGTTAAAAAAAAAAGATTGTTTTTGAGAGTGGGTGGGGCTTGGATAGAGAATGGAGCTAGCTTGAAACCGCAAATCGGATGCATTTGACCTTTTTCAAATCGTAAATCAATTATGGCTTGTGATCATTTATGCGCATGACATGCAGTACATTTTCATGATTAATAAAAAAAAGGTACTGAATATATTTCTCGGGAAATACATGGTCCAGTGGCTTGTTTTCATGGGCCTTCTCATGCTCAAAGAACTTGTCGAGTCCATGGGCCTTGAAGATCCGCTCGGACTCATCGGAGAAGAGGACAGCGTCGCCGTCGAAGGCCACGCGCAACTGGGTCTCCGACACCTCCGTCATCCTCTCCGGCGCAAACATGGTGGCCGCAGCGATACCTGGTGGAGAGGCACGGAACATTCACACAGACCGATTTGTCCAGACTCCTACATATAAGGGAACTACACGTCAACGTTAATACTATTTGCAGACACTAACTTGAATCGTCAATAACTTTCCATCTTGATGTTTCGCTGGTTTGTCACCTAGCAGACATCTTAATCCAAAGCGATGTACAGTTCATTAGAACTGACATACATAAGCAGGTATTCAGTGACAGGTAGATGTGCATAGTTGTGGATTCTGTTAGTTGTCTGTCTGGTAATTCCAGAATGCCCGTGAAAGACACACACACACACACACACACACACACACACACACACACACACACACACACACACACACACACACACACACACACACACACACCTATTTTGTACCCCCAGCTAATAAAGGATTAGTTATTCATAGCACTTACCTTCTTCCAGTGCCTCTCTAACTTTGGTTGGGTCAGTAGACAGGTATAGGTTGGTGTGATAGGCCTTTAGGTAGCCAATAGGACTGTTTCCTCCAGTCATGCAAAAGCGCTCAATGAACAACTCTGTAGAATAAACAATAAGAAACCAGTGAAATACATTTGTCAGATATGAGTTCACAAGTTTGAAATCAGTACTCCATCATTACAATATATAAACTACAATGTAGAAATATATAATATAAATCGAGTATTGAAGTCTTGAAGTGGAATGTACCAGAACTAAAACACCATTAATCCATGTGAAATTATGCAATCAACTACAGCATCAATAAGTGCTCCTCCCCTCACATATTTTTCGACCGCAGCCGAAGTGCTGGAGTTACACAGGGTTTCCTGTTTTGTTACGGCGATTTTCGTCCGGACTGGAGAGAAACTTGAGTGTGACAAGATGGAGGTTTCAGGGGATGATTTTAACAAATGTATTTCTACAGATGCCAGTCTACTACCCAGGTTTGATTATAACCCTTGACAGACACTTTGTCTTAGGACGTTTTAGCGTGTCTTCCCACCGGCTACGGGAATAGTTTAGTTTGTGTGTGCGCTTCGGATGGCATGTTTTATTCTACCTCCAATACGATCAGCTGTGGCAGCGTTTTAGAAGGGTCTGGCAATCGGTGCAAACCGCCTTAACTGTTCTAAAGCGAGAGTGTAGTCTGGTTTCACGTCTGTGTGATTGCCTAGTAGTAATTGGTTTATTTTCCCGTTTGAAAGATCGAAGCCATGACAGCATAATCGACAGACTTAACTGTTTTTTTTAGTTGTTTGTCCCTTCCAATTGATTGCCATATCCCGTTTGTAGTGGTTCTGCCTCTCAGGTTGTTTCCAGTGCAGACAGATGTGCACCTACAGATCCCCGCCCCAAGGAACATGATTGGTTTTAACACATTTGAAGCCAAAGAAAGTGAAACGCCCCGGTCACACAGATGTGAGCTGTGAGATGTGAGTCATCAGACTTGAGTAAACGTGCTTAGTAACTTTCCGACACTGAAACTGCATGAGGAGTAGTTGGCTTGGAAACTATCCTTTCACTCTTTTGTCTACGCTCAATTGCGCCCCTGATGTTCGCTTCACTTTAGCAAAGTGCAATTATTCCATTTAGGTATTTTTCATATATTTGCGCCGAATGTGTGTGTGTTTCGCAGTGGGTCATGGGGTCAACCCCACTGTGGGAATGGAGGAGTCCAGCTGTACCGAGCGCTAAAAACACAACAAACTGCTCCCTCTACGCTGGACCTCCTCAGCCAGCCTTGTGTGTGCATGCGTAACATCGATAATATTAGATCTAATAATAAGCATTGTCTGGTATTGCGACAGCAGTAACCAGAACTATGAGTCTGCCTTAATGCCTTGTTGCACCTCACACACATTAGATAAACTTGAGTTTGTCATCCACGTGTTAGATAGAGATTATGCACTCTTTTCGGGGACCCTACTTACTAGTTGTAACCGGTCTAGTACTGCGCACGTTGTGCCTACATATGTTTGTGTAGTGTATTTCTCCATCGGCCACTCACTGTGATGGTTGATGGTGTTGATGAGTCTCAAGCCGACGTACGCGTGGTTGCTGGTCATGAGCACCACATCGAAGACCTCCTCGCTGTCGGGGTACAGCTCCCTCAGGCGGATGTTCACCGCCTCCAGAGCCTGGCAACGCCACCCAGAAAAAAAACAACAACACGAAACCATTGAAACGCTCCGAACGCCGTATGGGGGCGTTGGGTGCATAGCTCTGTCTTTGTGTCTGTGTGGGGGTTTGGTTGTGTGGGTGTGTCAGAGTCAATGTGGACTACATTTATGTAGCCTTATTTTTATTGGTCATTAATTCCCAGTTGCAGGCTGTAAGGGCTTCACGGGTCTATACTCGTCACTGGAAGTCCCACTACCCAGCACCACTAACCCTCAGCCCACAAACTGGGTTTGTGGTTTTGTATGAGAAGGGCGGGGGGTCCTCCACAATGGCTAGGGCAGACTTAGCAGGTGTAGACGTCGCAGGCACACATTATTGTGTGACGGACAACAGTAAAAAGGTGGCACAGTGTACATTTGAACCGCCCTCGGAGTAGCCGAGGGGTGTGCAGTATAGGTACACATGCAGTTGGCTACTTTAACGAACCTTGACGAATGAGAAGGCGGGTCCGGGGCTAAGCGGCTCCATCTCGTGCTCCACCTGGTACCTGATGTAGTCCTCCATGCCCTGCGTCTCGTAGATCTGCTGCTCCATCTCCATGTGGAAGAGCACCCTAGGGGACACGCCGATGGTGATGGCGTTCTCCGGCTTGGGCTTGGGAGGTTGGATAGAGAGAGGGTGGCAAGACAGGCTTTTGAAGCTGCTGAAACCAGCACCACCGGCATCAAGTACACTGCTTGTAGTGAACTCTATAGACGTTTGTAACAATGTCGACGCTACACGCCACCTAGGTGGCTGCCACACTCCACCCAGGTGACTTTTATTGGGGATCCTCCATAACAAGGACGCAGGGTGGTGGTGTTGGAGGACCGGTTTATCGTAAAAGTTTGTAGACAATGATACATGCCCTGGTGCTCCATGTTGCCATGCAGGAGATCTCCCTGAGTGTGTGTGGTGATGGCTGGTTTAACCTGTGCACACTGATTTCTCAATGCACAACAGGCGTGCAGCCTCACCCAGCTCCAGAGTCCAATCAGTCTGACTCAGGCTAGGTGAGGCTGCTTAAGCCAGCCATCATCCACACACACTCCCACAGAGTGGATTTTCAGGTTTTTTTGGAGTCTATTGTTGTTCACACAGACAGGCTGTTATCTTGTGCCGCATATGAAAACAATTGTTATTGTGATCGGTGTCCGAGAGGATGGTATGAATGTATCAATCAATTCAAGTAAAAAATTGTAATAAATAAAAAAGTCTGGTTATTTTGGCAGACTGGGATCACTCACTCACTCGCTCAATGTAATAAAGAAATACATCCGGTAGCATCGGGAGCACCGAAGTGATGGCAACAGTTTGGCGGGTGTGTGCCTACCTGCATGTCTAAAGCACCGGCCTGAAAGTTTCGAAGCATCCTCTCGATAGAAGTTGAAAAGTTTCCATACCAGGGCAACTAAAGTTGCGGACTGCTGAAATGCTCGCCTCTGTTTTCCAGGTTTGCAATGCTCAAATTCAGCCTGCTGGTCTTTTTGAGGGGCCAGTGCTAGTGCTAGTCGTTCATTCCAAAATCGACGTCATTTATATTTTATTTCAATGCTAGTTTTGTTTAAAAGGTGCATCACTCGGCAACAATGATAAAAAAATTACCAGGCCTTTTTTGAAGTGGCAGCGGTGTCTGTTTTCTGCAATCTGCCAACGATTAATCAAATGAATCCAGAAGCTGTGCGCTGCTGCTGCCTCTAAAACACTTTACTGGACTAAATGTGCAATCTCCTGACTGGGGAAAATATACCTGCCTATAGGCCTATCATGTTACATGAATCATCATTTCATTGAACAGTTAACAGTTACTGAAACATATATATTTTTGTATAATTAGTACGCTAGCATTGTTTTCTAAATATGCTCCGTTATATGCATATTGCATATGCATATGCATGCGTTGTATGTACTAGGATGTGAAAACAAACAACAATTCTAACTATTGAAGTTATATTAGGTCCTATGCCTTTTACAGCCTATCTTATCAAAGCAAATTACACTTACTGATTTTGGTTTCCGAATGGGAGTTGAAGGCTTGGTTGCATTCTCGTCTGTAGTAATGTTGCCGTTTCTGACCAACCCCTGTTCTGCGACTGTCTGGTTGGGACCAATGTTGAAGCTCATCCTTCCTCTCCTGCGTACTCCTTACCTTCTCCTAGGTGCCCAGTAATAGTCCCTGCTAGCAGCTTGTTGATTCCTCTTCACAGTGATCTGCTGGCTCATATAACACACTGACAACCACATATGCATTCACAATCGCACTCTCTCTCTGTCACTCTGTCTCTCTCTTCCCTGCTCCCTCTTTACTAGGCAAGTGGCACCGGTTCTTATTCGCTCATTGATCGGTTCCACAGCGGTGCATCGAGATGAGAACAAGGAAACCGCTCCAGCTGAACCATTCAGCAATTTTTCCGGAGCAGGGGGGTTGGAACCGGGAGAGAGATGATGATGTCGGTTAAGAAAGGGAGCTTCGGAGAGGGAGATACGACAGGGGGGGAAAGGGTAAAGCAAGCGGGGATGTCTAAATTCATCTTCCTCTTCGGTCACGGCACCTCACTGCATGTCAGACTCTTGGCTCCTCTGTTGTTTTTCTGTGCGTGTTTCTTCTCACTCCAATTCGCTCTGTCTGTCCCCCCCTTTTTTTAACCCTGTCCAGTCCCTGCATGCGGCCACATTGCACTTGTGAAGTGTGAGACAGGTTTGCCGGTGTGGGGAAATGGACTTCCATCCCAGTCATTGACTACCCACTTTAGGTCTCATGATGATTTTGTATTATGTCTCTTCATCCAAGCTCTTGCAGGCTCCACTCCACATATTGAATTTCGGATCAGCAACCTCTGTTGCCAGGCAACGGGGGAGGCGGGGGTTACTCCTCTGATCTGATTGGTTGAGCTGAGTGTTCCAAGAGCCCTCCCCCTCCCCATCAATCAGACAGAGAGACCGGTGAGGCGCGGAGGGACGACATCAAAGTTTAGCTTTCGCTTTGAGCGACATAACTATAATGAGAGTAATGATATAATGGATGCTCTTCATCACAACAAACAGGCAGTTATTGGCTGTCTGGATGATGCATATCCTTCGGCTACATTTGGGATACTGATAGCTAAACCACTAATAGTATTTCTCCTCTACTATAGCCACTATAACCAACAAGCATGCAGACACCCAGTATCCCCACATCATATTCAGTGTGGTGACGGTAAGCATATCGAAAGCTAGCAGTATTAAATAGTATTACATGTCGGGTAATGATTTAACAAGGTACACGTTATTAAACCTTTTGTTTGTTATATCTCCTGAAAGAACAATTGCCAATAATATTTTGAATTTACATGGCAATAATGACCAAAATCCGAAAATATAATAACATCCACTAGTTCTGATTTACTGATGTCAAAATGTGTATTTAGGTGGAGTGGTGGGAGAGGCAGTGGGAGGATCACGAAGGGACAACGCCCCTTCGGTTCACCCCTAGAGGGCACCATTGAATCTAATAAAGGTCTGTCATATCAGCCATAAAATAGTGTTCAAATTACACATCTGACTACCACCACTTCCAAACTAGGAACATACTGGGGAAAAAAACTGAGATCTCCATCTGAAGCAGGGCACATGGTCCCCTACAATCTCCTTGCAACCAGAATTTCCTGTAGACTCCCTGGAGAATATGTGCAGTGATCCTTTATTGATTGGCTAGGGCCTGCTATAAGCTTGTATGTGGTAGTAGCTTGGTTGTTCTAGATATACCCTATAAGACTTCCACTATAGAGTGAATATATGCTTGGCTTTCAAACTACTCGAAATTATTATATAAGTAAGTGGATTCAGTGGTTGGTGTTTTTTAGTTTGGAAACAAAATGTAAATATTGCCGCACAGTTTAGTTAAACCCATTTCATGGCATTCACATCCATCCATGGCCACTAGAGGTCACTAGAGGATAGGTAAGGCTTGACGTTAGGGTCAATGAGAACGGAGCCTTAGACAAAGCATTGAGGATGTGAAACAAATTGTGACTGTTTTGAAGAGGAAGTTATTTTGAAACTCTGCATTTTGAAGAAATGGTGTCATTAAGAAAAAGGGGTTTGGAAGTAGGCCACAGCAACATACGCTTGTGTCGCAGAACATTAATGTATGTTATTAAACTGATCAGTGGTTGTTAGAGTCCCAAACAAATCTAGGATTGTGTCATAGGACTCATATTTATACTCATAATAGTTTGCCTTATGCTTTTTGCTTATGGTTGGACCTTATCTAGCAAAAACCCTCAACCGTACGTTTCCTTTGTGTGCCATCCAAACAGCCCCAGGCACTGAATGGGTAGGAACACAGAGGCAGTTGGGCCGCACCCACTGAGCTGATTTGAATAACGCCGGCATTTGGCGCGAGTCTCTAAGCCTGCCTTTCTTTATGCAGCCGATGGCTCCTCCCCTATGCACCCAGAGTGGCGGGAAATAGCCAGAGAGCAATGGTTAGAGAGAGAGAGAGAGAGAGAGAGAGAGAGAGAGAGAGAGAGAGAGAGAGAGAGAGAGAGAGAGAGAGAGAGAGAGAGAGAGAGAGAGAGAGAGAGAGAGAGAGAGAGAGAGAGAGAGAGAGAGAGAGAGAGAGAGAGAGAGAGACTGCAGTGGCTAGACTCAGACTCAAAGAGGCTTTCTACAAATACCATTTGCCTGCTGTCATTGGACTGCTTTTAGCAACGTGTCGGACGGTACTGAAATGAGGAAGGGAAGGAATAGAAGAAGAAGGGGAAAGATTATAGAACAGCCGCCCCACCCACACCAAACACACACACGCCCCATTTTGGCGCGAGACAGCTAGAGATAAAGCTCTCTGGTAGACAGTGGCAAAGGACAAAGGCAGGCATGAGTGGTGAGGGACTGAACAAAGAAGGACCCCCCCCCCCCACACACACACACACACACACACACACAGATGCCGGCTGGAGGGTAGAAGCAATGCAGATGACTGTTACAACCTCAGTCAGACCTTCAGGGGGGAAGACTGGCCTAGCTGTTACCAGTCTCTTTGTTCTTCCCACCACTTCACTTGCTTTGGATTTTTGACCAACTTTTTTGCTTAGTTTATT
The DNA here is from genome assembly GCA_026745465.1 of Lota lota. Taxonomy (NCBI): domain Eukaryota; kingdom Metazoa; phylum Chordata; class Actinopteri; order Gadiformes; family Lotidae; genus Lota; species Lota lota. Next base: position 550,413 of record JACYXH010000401.1, on the reverse strand, counting down.
ATTGCCAAAATAAAAGCTAATTCATCTCTACAGTAAAATACCTGTACAGAACAATATTAAATATGGTTATTTTACAGAGCGACCACACAGGTTTTAATAACAATAAAGTAGTATGATATACAATTTATTAAATGAATGGATTTGAAATGCCACTTGAGATACCCAAAATGATACACAGGTCGTGCTGGATTTAAGGCACATACTATATGAATTACTTTGTCAGATTACTTTATCCAATAGGAGAGGCGGTGCTAGAACAAGAAAAGCCTCTTCCAAGGTGCATTGCACCCAATCAGAAGCACGGTAAGGTAATAAACACACGTTCTGATCAGTGATCCTGAAAGGCGCCATGCTTAACTGCCAAAACCAGCAACACCCATGCTGTGGATTCGAGCATTCCTTCCCTACCTAAAGGAGTAAATGGTCGATTTCTCACAGAATGCATTAACAGGGGGGGGGGGGGGGGGGGGGGGGGGTTTCCACCATGTATCGCACGACTAGAATGATCATAATATACTTATACATATATTACATATTATTCATAGTGAGAGTTGTATCGGGTGCCCCTACACTTGATCTTATGGTATTAGCATGTGTAACCTCTATGGTCTGATTTGTTGTTTAGTGAGTAGGTAGTTGCTGGGATCCTTTTCTCCGGGAGAATGTTACCTCGACACAACAAAGCAGTGCTTCCCTTCATTTCCTGCTGCCATGAGTCCAGTGTAAAAACAGGAAGTCTATGCCGCCCGTGCCTCCCTCTCCCTTTCTCCCTCTCTCTCTCTCTCTCCCTCCCTCTGCTCTCTCGTTGTCTGTCTCTTGTTCACGCGCGCACACACACACACACACACACACACACACACACACACACACAGGAACACACATAACGAGAAAGAGGGAGAGACAAGGGCATTGATTATTGCATAAGCTCCATAGCAGCCACAGTGGTGTTGGTGGCCGGTCTGCAGAGCGGAGGCCCTGATCTGAAACAGCAGCCACATTCAGATGTAAGCTGAAAAGAGAGACTTGTGACCGGGGGAGAGACACACTCACACACACACACACACACACACACACACACACACACACACACACAAAACAAAGACAATGGCATCTGCATACTATACATTCATGGATGTGATAAAGAGCCGATGTGATGTGTGGGGGGCTATGTGCGATTCACAGTGAGCGTGCAGAAGCACTTCAATGTGTATTGACAGACAAACATTTGCATGCTTATTCCGATTGGCACACACCCTGTGGTAATTAGTCAACTGAATGGCTTTTAGCCGTTGAGTTTGTGTGTGTGAGGGTTGTACTACTAAGGATTTGGAAGTTTACTTAGCAGTTGAGTTTTAGGTGTCTCCGGAGCAAACGAGACAGAAGCAAACGATGACTATCGGCGAGACGGACAGCTGCTGTTTATCTCATCCACTGTTACATCATCATATTACCATCATGCAGAATACAGCCTTCACCCTCGTCATGTGAAATACATTAGTGATCACAAAGAGACGCTTGATTAATGTACTTCCGCCACTGCGCCAGGCAGAGGAAAGGGAATGCAACAAGCGACTTTTCCAAAACACAAGTAGCGATCTGTGTTTGGATAATGGGAGGCTTGTGTGGGACACAGATATGCGGCGTGTTTCTGTAGCCGGGTTACGTCATATGGGAAAGTTGTGTGGGAATGGTGGTTCGGCATTGCTGTAAAACAGTGGGGTCTGCGGGGGGTGGGCGTCAACACTGTTGTCCTGCTCAGCTGTGAGGGGGGATCTCTTCAGGAGTGGTTGTAGGGGGAGGGGGCAACTATAGAGGGGGGAGGGCTAATGCCCCTCTGGGTGTGTGGAGAATGCGGGGGAGGCAGGGTTTAGGTCACTGGGGCGAAGGGGGATGGTTGTATTGGGGGGTGGGGGGGGGGGGGGGGGGGTGTGGGGGGCCTCAATGGGAGCAAATTCAAAAGATGCAGCAAGTGTCTCAACTTCAACCGGTGCAACCTTATACTGTGGAGCACGAGCAAAACAATGGAACATCTGCTCGCTGACAAAGCATGGGCTTACTCGGGCAGAGCGCTGTGTGCTGCTCTGGGCAACAGGTTTGGACAGATCAAACGACTCTGGGGCTTTTCACAGAATGCGTGCCCTTTACTCCCTTTATTTTCAAACAGGGTTTGATGTGCTAAAACACTATGAATTAAGTGCAGCGGTACAGTCACTCTCATGAATCTTGTATTCACGCAAACCGTCTTAAGCTACCTCACCCATTCTGTATGTGCATGCATGCGTGCGTGCGTGTTGGGTTGCCAGGGTGAGGGTAACACAGCAGCTGTAAGTGTGGAGGCCCTGTTACCCCCAATCTGTTGTCCAGTATCGCTGCCTAACCATGGACCATTACCATGGCTACCATACCCTTTTAGAAATATAAAGCGTAAAAGCATATGAAAATGTATTAGTTATAGTCTATAAACACAAGCACACACTTAACCCTACCTATACCTAAAATATTTGTATTTTACATATGTCAGTGTTTGTCATGTGTATTTCTATTCAGTCATTTTGCGTTGCTTTTATTGGATACAATTTACAAGGAATTTCGATATGTTCCTTCTAACCGGAATACAACACGGAATACAAGTAAAGGCCCTGACACACCAAACCAAGGTCAGAGAACTAGCCGGAATGAAGGGCAAAATATGCGGCCCCTCTTGACAAAGTCGTTTGCTGCTTTGCTTTACTTCCGTCTCTCTTCTCGTGCATCGATTCGGTTAAGCTGAACCGCCCACCCGAGTGATTTCTCTCACCAACGGCCTCCGTCCCCTATTCAACATGCTGAATCGGCCCGAAAAAAACGCAGACTAGGGCCGACTAGTGCACGCCGCAGAAACAAGGGCCACAGACGCTCACCACAGACGCTGCCTCAAGACAGCGTTTGGACCTTGGACCAATGGTGTACCTTTCGGCCGGGAGGCAAAACGCTCTAGCCGTCAGTTCGTTCATGCGTTTAGCATGACTCGCTCATTTGTGAACCCGGGTCAGCCACAGCCCAGCACTTCCGACAGTCCACAGCCGCTAGAAAGGGGGGGTTTGATGGGTTCATTCATTGTAATCACCGTCGCGGTGTGTGTGTGTGTGTGTGTGTGTGTGTGTGTGTGTGTGTGTGTGTGTGTGTGTGTGTGTGTGTGTGTGCTGGGCACAGATGGCAGCGGTGTCTACGCTAACGGGATTAGGATTAGCTCCCAGATTAGTCAGGCGAGTTGAAGGGGCCTCCATCAAGGCGCGACGCGGCCGCGTCCTGACACAGAGCTACACTAACTCCTACTGCTCCTACGAGCTCGTCTCTGTTGATCCTGCTGACCCACTCGTGCGGGGGGAGCGCCCGGGATGGCCGAGCGCAGCACCACAGTATACGTCATCAAAAGCGGACATTCTCTGTCCTTGTTGTGCAGGATGGAAGAAGCCAACGTGCTGCTCCAGAGCAATGCTCTGTGCATCTTTTCTCTGTCAGGCTGTGGAGTGCCAGCAGTCTGCTGAAGCCATATGCAGACAGAGAGCACAGTGCGTTCCAACTGAATCATGGATGTTATGTAACACCGGCCTGAGAACGGCGGGGGAGGGTTAGGGGGCAGGCGGGAGCGGGAATGATCTAAGCAGAGTGACCTACATCAGGGAATGGCAGAGATAAGCACCCGAGGGAAGGGCAAAAGACAGCAAAGCATTTATAAGGTGTCGGGGTGATTGTGATGTCTTGGTGATTGTAAAAGAAGGGACTAGGAATCGATATAGAGCGATAATAGCAATGTCAGAGAGAGAGAGTTCACAAAGCAGAGTAAGTCGTCTGGTCCACACTTGCATGACTTGCATGTTCATTATGTGGGCAAGGCGCCACTCCCCATTGGTCGATGTTTGTGTGTGTGTGTGTGTGTTTAAGAGAAAGACCGCAAGCTCGTACTGTATATGACTATAGGCCTCTAGCCTCATTAAGATCAGATAGACCCTAGCTGAGTTCACACCTCAGCTGAAATGTAGGCCAGTGGTCAGGAAGATTGCACTGCAATCAGGGAATGTTTCCATAGGTTTGTAGGAGTGTTTTAGTGTGTGTAAGTGTGTGTTCGCTGTGTGTGCATGCTTCCTGGTTCTCACTCCTTTTGCTGACTGTCAGCCACTTGATAGTTGCATTATAGGATGGTTGGGTGTTGAAAATAAGTAAGAGTAAGAAGACGATGAGAGTCACCCACCCTGCGTTCCTGCTGCAGCTCCAACAGTTATATAACATGCCAACACTTATAGAGTAGCACTTGATGCAATGCTGCAGTTTTTCATTCATAATCGGCAGTTCAGTGTGTACAAACAGAATTAAATGATTGATTCTATTTTTTATTTTGCATCATTGCACTTCCCAACATCAAGATTGATTTCAACCTAAATGGATGGGACAATAATACACAGAAAAGACGATCCCTTGGTGTATCTATCGGTGCATATCACGCGCGACAGACGTTAACTACGTAAAAGACGGAGACGGGAGTAAGACTCCACCGTGGAGAAATGGCGTCTATAGGAGAACTAGAAGTGTAACTTTTCACTTTGGTACAGTGTGTACTTTTGCCACCACTGCGGCACTAACTACCAGTTCATATGGCTTTAAAGAAATTGCTCAACATCTCTCAAACCAATGTGTGTTCAGCATTAGGATAGGACACTGATGATCACAGTGACAGCCAGGAATTGTCCAATTGCGAAATGGTGCTCTTACAATTTTCAAAAACAAGGATGCACTTGTTTGTGCATTCACTAGGTTGCTCAAGAGGTACGAGTTATGGGGCAATTGCAATATTATTGTTCATAACACTGAGGCTGAAGTGTTTTGAACTGAACACGCACACACACACACACGCACACACGCACACACGCACACACACACACAGCGATCTTATAGGTAGTTGAAAGACGAAGAAGCACAAGAGTGAAGGCTGGGTCAGTGTAGGCTTTTGGTTGGATCTGCATAACAGATGAACTCATCGAGAAATGTTGCTCCTGTATTGTTTGTTTAACAGGTCACATACATGCACACTCTGTACAAACTTTTCATCTAGTGAACTTCAATATGAATTGGTTTTCTGTGAACCGGAGTGACATTCTCCCAACCGCTATGAACGTTTCACATTGATAGAGAGAAACTGATAGAAGTGCTTCATTTGTATTGCTATGTTTTTAACAGGGTCTCATGAACAAAACACAGACAAAGGCATAAGGTTTCATATCATCTGGTGGATTCATTGAGCTCTGATCTACTGTCCAACTCATTTTACACAATAACATCACTTGTGTCAAAGTGAATGGATCAAACCGTTGGCTCAGCCCATTCGCTCACACTGCGCCACACTAATTGTCTCTCATATCATACAGAGGTAATAAGGAAGACAAATAATCGCTGGCGGGCGATCAATGCTGCAATTGCTGACAAAAACTAGCGTGTGAACAAGTGAGAGGAAGATGAATGAATCAAAGAGAGAGAGGGGGAGAAGAGAGAGATAAAGGGAGGGAGGCAGGGAGAAGAGAGATGCAGGGAGAGAGGGAGAGGGAGAAAAGAGACAGAGAGACGGCTCGCTGGTACAACACAAGCCAGCCGAATAATCAATTCGCCACAGTCCCACCCTGATCACACACTTAGGCTGAGGCCGGCCGTAAAGCCATCATACACTTTCTCAGACATGGGAACATACAGCGGAGGCCTCTTGGATGAGGTAGCAAACACCACGCCCCCAATCACACATGGTCTGGGGCCATAACAAAGAAAAAACATGGAAAATGAATGCGGCACGCAGATGTGAGCGAATGAAACACTTTGTTTCTTTCGTAGTGTTGCACGGAGCAGACGCCAGCCACCCACAGGCTGCACATGTGTGTAAAATTGAGCACACGTGTGGCGTGGAGCGGGGAGCGGAATATCGGGTTGGACGAGTCGGACGAGTTAAACTGTCACCCTGCCGTAAAACACACCGGCACACCTCACGAGGACAAAGAGATCCTCTTACATCACGCTTCCTTGAGGAAAAGATCCCATGTTCTTTCTCTTTTTCAGGGGGTGTGAAGGGAAATTTGAGAAAACCAGTAGTTAACCCTTGATGAGCTTGGTCACCGTTGGCATGGGTGAGTCAGAGAAATAAAGTCAATCCACACACATTGGTTAATTCCAAAATGATTTAATCCTTTGTGGAATTATTTGCGGAAAGACAGCGACTTTCTCACTCTCCACTTAACCATTCTTGGAGAGAGTTCACGGAAGTACTGTAGTGCTGAAAATATCTGGTTTGGTGAAAGCAAAAGGAAACCGAGCAGGCTTTTGTTATCTGATCCGCAGGGAAGACTAATATCTGATAAACAGGGCTGCTGTCACTTCTTGAATCTGCATAGGAGCAGCAGGATAAGCCAAGCACCTGCAGACGATCACAATGTCAATGCTCTTATCTCATCCTTTTACTGTCATCTCAACTGCCACACACGAACAAACGTAGTCGGTCCTGTACTATCTAGGTCTGTAATACCTGATATGGAGGATAAACCGCCGTTACAGAATGTTATTCTAGGCCTTGAAATAGACATGAGTTGATGCTTATGGTTAACAGAAACGGTGCAGGTGTCACCTTGCACATGGCAAGAGGCATTGTGCATCTACTATGTTGAATGAGAAGGGGAAGACACATGTTAAATACTGGTGTCTGGTGCAATGTTTGCTTCACATATCCTCCTGAGATCAAAAAGTAAATTTCCAAAGGGAATTTCACAGGCGTGCCATGGAAGGATGTCCTGAGGGGTGGAATTGTCCCCAGTCGTGGCGTAAAATAAAAGTAAGACACGGCCATTCCAGTCACAACAAAGGGTGGTAAGGTGTGAGACAGTTTGTGGTTCAGGGTGTGTCTGGCAATTCTATCTGGCTGTTTTTGAATAAAATGGGGCTTTGTGTTTATTGTTCCAACAGCCACGGATCGAGTCGGATGAAGCCGGGATTTCTGAGACATATGTGAGGGGGTCACTTCGACAGGTAAGCGGTCAAGTTCAATTTCCTTCAAAGCACTCCAGTAACTGAACACTAAGTACCAGCTCCATGCCCATTCGAGGCGCTTTCTAGACCACTTTTGCGTTGTTGAAATGAGTTCCTCAGTGAAACTCAAATGCAGAACAGATAATAGAGTTACCTGCATCCATTTCTGCGGTCTGACTTTACACTAACAGTGCTATATCTCAACGTTGTACATTGACAGATGTGGCCGTGTCAATGAAAGCACTCCTGGTCATGAGGTTTGTGTTCTTTTTTTGAGATAGCTCAAATGTTCAATATTTTTCTTTTTTAATCATTATATATAAATAAGAGTGGCTCTGATGAGACATCTTCACCACTCAGTGCTTCTATTTTAAAACCACTTTAGCAGAGGCATGCAGAGTTAAACCGTATAACTCACGGAGGCCGACGCAGCCAATGGCACTTGAGTGAACGCACTAAAAGCAGAGCGCCCGACCAGTCGTTCCTGTTACCAAGGGACTGTTCTAAAGACGCCTAGCCTGTGTGCGTGTCAGTGTAACCTAGTTCAAGGTACATCAGGTACCCAAGCATGCTGCCGCAGCAGCTGCAGAGGGGAGGATTCTCTGGAGGTAGCATGCGTACCCTTCAAGGACAAACCTCAAGGGCGAGCTCACTCTCATCCTGTGCTCATTTTACATACAGCCCGACAGAGCATGACAAGATCACATTCACCCAAGAGTTGTTGGGTTCTTTTTTTTTGGGGGGGGGGGGGGGGGGGAATAGAGTGCGCCAATAAATAATGTATTAAATACAACTTTCCATGTAAATTTGAAAGCCTGTATGGTTACCACATACAAACAGACCTGAAAATTGTAATACTCAACAAACAATTAAAGATGAAACAAAAGATTATATGCAAATGTATCAAAATTTAATGCAACATGAGCTGGCGATATGAGCATGCGTCAAAATCAAACAGGAGAAAAAGCATTAGGAATTTCACAAAGTGACTTGTGAATAAAGTACAGTAGTGCCACTTAATTCTTTTTGCCCGTTTTTACATTTTAACAAAATAGAAGCTCTACAATGCCAGTCGGCATGGTATATAGGGAACAAAGTTAATTGACAAGTTTTGATTTTGCCTCCTTCCCCAGGAGTGATAGAACTATTTACAGACAAACGTGAATACAAAAAAAGATCTCATGAATTAACTAAGTCAGAGGACGACCCGTTCATTCTTATGCAAATGACAATGGCTTTTACATTTAACCCCAATCCAAGTGTGCAATACGAAATGCAGAGGCATTTCATCAATGAAAATTAAGTTTGGACAGACGCATACACCGTAGGCTACATAGATATTCACAATAGCGCACAGGTAAACTATGAAGATATTTTCTTTTCAAAATAGGCTCTTTGAGCAACTATACAGAGCATACCGGGAACAAACATTGGTCGTAGCTATACATGCACTGCAATACCAACTTTCGCCACAACAAACATTGTGCAAAACACACACACACACACACACACACACACACACACACACACACACACACACACACACACACACACACACACACACACACACACACACACACACACACACACACACACACACACACACACACACACACACACACACACACACACACACACACACACACACACACACACACACACACACACACACACCTTTGCCTCCCAGCCTTCCCCAACGAAACAGGATCACAAGCCAGAGAAGGGTCCACTTGTAAAGAGGCCCACAGAGATTCATAGAGGCAATTTGTCAAACTAAGTCCAACGCTTTGTACACAAGGCAAGTAGTCATAGGATCCGCCCCCCCCCCCCCCCCCCCCCCCCCCCCCCCAAAGTAACAAACAAACACTAAAGAAAAGTCCTTGGCTGTGAGCGAGGGGGCGGTTCCGCCCTCCTCTCGGTCTACTTTGGCTCTCACGTGCGCCTCAGGTCCACCAGCCTGCGGAGCAGCTGCTGCTGGCGCCCCTTCAGGCGTTTCTTCTCCTGGGCCTGCTGCTTCTCGCGCTGGTGGAGCTGGTCCAGGTACTCCGTGGCCTGGGTCAGGATGGCCACCTTTGGGGTCTTGGCAGACTCCACCAGGCCCGGGACCTGGTCCCGCAGCGCCATGAAGCGCGAGCGCAGGTCGTTGCGCCGCTTCCTCTCCAGGAAGTTGTGGTTCCGCCGCCGGTCGACGTCCTCGTTGTCCGAGCTGCCGGGCGTGTCCGAGGAGGACTCCATGCAGCTGCGCTTCCTCTGAGGCTCTTCGTCATCGTCTTCTTCCCCATGCCTCTCATCATCCTCCTCCTCCTCGTCATCCTCCTCGTCATCATCATCCTCGTCTTCGTCATCAAGCTCTGGGTCGCTGTCTGGGGAGGGCGCGGCATAGTTGTGTTGCTGCCGGTGGACAGACAGGTGGAAGCGCGTGGGACAGGGGTCGGCGCGGACCGTCAGGGTCTCCGGTTTTTGCGTCCTCGTCAGACGCCGGCGGTTCTGCTTGCTCTCCACGGTAACGACGTCGATCTCCTCCTCATCTGTGCGGCCATCATAGAGGAAAATGGTTAGACGTCACATTTCTCCAGCAGCCAATTAGTAAAGTGGTGTGGAGGCATCAGTTGCTACTTGCAAAAGATTGCAAGCAGCAACACCTGACCATCTTCCCTTAAGGAAAAATGGAAATGGTTCAACTGCGTCCAAATGGAATAACGATGAAGACATGCGTTTATAGGGCCATGTCAATTCTTGCAGAAATAAAGACGTGGATATGTGGTCAGGTACTATGGACAATCCTCAACAATTTATTGTAAATTGACAGATGCCAATTTGGTTTTCAAGAGTTTCTCCCGGAGAGCAATAGATCACCAAGACCACTTATCACCCCGCCCTTCTTCTACCGCACTATCATTCTAATAATAACACACATCAAGCATAACTGCGACACGGGTGCCGTTTTTAACACCGGTGTATCTATGCTGTTGTGTGCATTGTCAAAATCAATATTACTTTAGCTATAGTCTGTGTCCTCCAATACACTAGATGGGTACATGCAATAGTCAAGGTTGAATTCGTGGTGGGGGGTTTCTTACCCGAGGAATCCGTTCGAGACTCGGAGCCCGACGACGCCGGTTTCCTAAAGCTGTTTGTTGGGATTGTGAAAACCGCCGCGGGGTCAACACAGTCTGTCGCCAAGGTAGTGGCCAGTGACGCATCAGGTGAGGCGCACTGCGCTTTACTAGCCCTCCCCGAGATCTGGGGCGCGGGGGGTCCTCGATTCTGGGTTGTAGACAGACGGTCGTTATTGACCTTCTCCAGCTGCCCCCTGGCAGAGAAGCTACTCCACATGCAGTCTTGGATAATGATGGAGCTGAGGTTGCCAAAGAGCTCCTCTGTATCGGGTATGAACTGTCCCTCGTACTCGTCGTCCTTGCTCAGGAACTTGGAAAGCCAGCTGAGTTTGTCGCCCGGGTTAACGTGCATGGCCACACCGCCGAGAGTCCGGGTGGGCGACATGGGAGGGGTGGGCAGCAGCTCGAACTTTTTCCATATGTCCTCGCTTGGAGCGGTTGACTTGTAAAAGTCTTCCTTGGTGTCGAAATCTTCGAAAAAATACGGTTGATAACAGTCGAATTCCATCTTCACAAAAGTCTTTGCGAGTTTGCAAAGACTACCACCTGGTGTTAATTCCTGTATTCCGATGAGCGACAAGACGAGTAGTTTGCATTCAAGACCGCACACCACCTGCATCACAAAATAGTGCAATTAGCGTCAACAAACCGCACATTCACTTTGGGAAGATGTCGGTCAAATGCAAAAGCTGCGTGCACCTCTCAAGAACCTATATCCTCTAGCCTACGTTCTTCAAATAGGACCACGTTAATAATTGATTGCATGTTGCGGATGACTGCTTTGCAGTGACGGAACAACTATCAACGGCAGATGGGAACCACGTAATATACCACGTATATTGCTGTGACCGCTGCAACACAACAGTAGACTCCAGAAAAGAAGGCTACGAGCGGACCGGTTAAATGCCCTTTGTACAGGCTGCTCCGCGCTGACATTGGAGCCGGAATATACGGTCTCGCTTTGTTACACATGCTTTCCAAAAAGCAGACTTCCGACTCGTTTTAAGCACCAAAAGACGACTTATTTTTATTTATTTTTTAAATTGGACTGTCCTACCTAGAGTGTACATCTACGTTTCCGTGGTGGAAACTTTGTCAGGCTGCACATTTGTTAAAACCGTTAAAAAAACAGGAAGCTCCAACGTTACTCACCCGCGTATGTTATCCACAAACCACAATGCGTAATCGAGGACATGGAAAATTCCTCAGGGATTGCAAACTCCACAGTTAGAGAGGAATAAAACAACCGGTGCCTAAATGTGTAGGCGGCACGATTTAGAACCACTTATTTATTCACACACTTCTAGCCTGCAACTCTTAACTCTATCGGTCATAGGTAGTAGCCACACTGTGCGTTTTTCGCGCCAGTGATATATCCTGTTATATGATGATAAAATGGAGGGCGGAGCCTCGAAAATATCTGCGGGTCATCCGGGTAAGGCTAGTCATTTGCATAAAAGGCGGGGGGTGTGCTCAGCCCTGCCCAGCCTTTTTAAGTCATCGACGGTTCTTTTCTCTACTGGGAAGACTAAAATGTGTTTAAACAAAAAAATTAAACACAACCAAAATAGTTTGGGAGAAATCCATGGTAACAATGACATTACATCTTGGTTTCCTCTAATCACCATGTCTGCAAGCCAAACTTTTGTTTAGAATTTAGTTTACTGAATTAATGAATTCATACGGGAATGCATAAAAACTGAAGTGATTGTTGTTGCCTCGTTTATTTTTTATGGCAGTCAAATATGCATAATTTAGAAATGACTAAACATCAACCAAAGTGGTCTGTCTTGTAGTGAACCCTGAAAGACCGATCAGTGTGAATAAGATCTTAAAGATCACCGGTTGCGCCATAAAACACCCATGTGACACAGGGGTTTGCACTCCATATCAGCTGGTGTATGGACATACAAGTAAAATAAGTAAATTCTTCTTTGTCTCCATAACGTGAAAAGCCCTTATTGTGCTGCGGGATTGCACCCTGCAGGGATCCTCCTAACGAAATTATCTAATTTTACGGACATCTTTATTGGGTAGAAGCCCTTCTGGATATTAACAGCTTGAGGTGAAGGCATCATTGACCTTTCTAAAGGTCCATCTCTAGGCAGACATAGTTTAAACATACACAGGCTGCAGCCATATTGCACCAGGCAATGATTAAGTGGAGATATACACTAATTTGATACCACATTGTCTGGTGTGGGCTGGCGGTCAGGCAAGGATGCGGGTCAGAGATCAAAGTTCGCCAACGTCTCCTTGAAGAGGCAAGGGCAGACTAAGACAGAGAGCAACCCCCCCCCCCCCCCCCCCCCCCCCGCAAGCACATCGATCAGTGTGGACCTTCTATAAGCTTCTCAGGGACGCAGAGAGAGACCTACGACACTGATTGTTGATGGACAGCTGTTGTTGCTGATGGCGGCTGAGGTCGAACACACCTTTTGCCCGTGGCATTACCCCATATCTGAAAGTGGTGGTTCTTACTGGAGAGAGTTCATTGTTCTATTTTGGCCAGTGTTTTTTGTAGTTTGGCCTACACTGTTAAATTTCTGCCTGTGTTTTTGTAGTTTGCCCTACTTTGTTCTATTTTGGTCTGTGTTTTTTGTAGTTGGTCCTATACCGGTTTATTTTGGCCTGTGTTTTTGTAGCTGGGCATATATTGTTTTTATCGTGGCTAGCATGCTTTAAACATCAAGATGTCCAACTGCGTCGGGTGTCAGCCCTGTATCTGAAGTGCATGGTATACCTTCATGCATACCTGACAGCAACATGAATTGAGTTTTAGATGGATTTCACTATTATATTTCTGGAGCAGGAGTAAGTAAGTCTATACAAACACTGATGTTGGTTATAAAAGGGGATGATCTTTGATGACGGCGTATAACTGAAAAGAATAAGGTTTAATGGGAGGTTGTTTAATGGGACAAAGCACTGCCTACATTGGCCACTTTGCATGGTTTACAAACCACAACAGGCCACCCTGCAATCTGCCACATTCACAAATGCCTCCATCCTGACCAGTAAGAACAAAAAGAAAAACTTTTGGCCCCATAAAATTTAGATGAGGGCCTTCAGGAGGAATGAAAACACAGATTCTCTCCCCTCAGGAGTATCATTGTTGTGGTAACAATGCTTAACACCAACAATAGCCTGCTCCCCAAGTCATCTCCATCTTAAATTCAAGTTTCCTTCTTTGTCTGCCATTGTTAGAGTAGCATATGAGTGAGGTGGGAGAAAGACATCGGTAAAAAGAGGGATGGGGGGGGGCAGGAGGTATTAATGGGGGGCACTCATGCAGTGGACATTAACATCCCACTCAGACACCCAGGGGAATCTGTGACTGGAGGAATTTGTGTGTGTGTGTATATGTGGAAGTGGGGGAATACTTTGACTTGGAGGTACTTTGAGTGGAATTATCCTCATGGATGATTGCAGTGGTCCACCAACACTCGTATTCCACACAACCTCTGTGACACAGGGGTCATCGATCCCCTGACCTCTGCCCTTTTCTCCAGCCAGTCTGAATTTTTTTCTTTTTTTAAGAAGCAAAGAGGCTTTCAATAGGCATGGTGATCCTATGCTACGATAAAGGCAGTGCAGAGGAGAGAGAAAGGGAATAAAACTTTATTGCTCCCCAGGGGTGGTCAACACCATATTGTGACACGCCCAGGCCTTACGATTGTAAGCAGCAGGTTGCAAACATTTCGCTGCGACAAACAGCATTGGTGTTTGTCATTGTTGCACATTTACCTTTTCTCATGCTGATTTCTGCGGTTACTGTTGATTTTAGTTTTCAAGTTTTTATTTCCATCTGTGCACATAGCTTTTCAATTGTTCTGTGATAGATTAAGCACAATGTACAGAACTGGTAAAGAAGGACTTGGACCACTTTCATTTCTGCACTGTGTGTGTGTGTGTTTGAACATGTGATGAAAAAACTGCTTAGTTAAAACATGTAAGTGATAAACCCGAAAAAGTAGAACATCTTCTTACCGCACTGCAGCAGATATTGTTTCCGAACGAGGCTGCCACCTGGTGTCCGATTGGTGAACAGCTGTGTGCGTATGAAAGCGATGAGAATAATAACTACAACAACAAAAACACAATAACAGTCCCAATCAAACAGACCAACAATGTGACAAGCAACCACAGTCCTCTGTTGATCCTTCGGGGTGTATTGCAAGTAACTAATACCAGTAGCCAATTACAATCCTGCCTATTATACACCATCTTTTTGTGAATGTATACACTAACTTATATATTCACTGGGACCAGGGATGACCGAGCCACATCTGCCATGTTGATGATATTGGGAATAAAATAAGTTAACGACCAGTGTGGCCAATCTTTCTGATTCATATGATATCTAGGCCTACTTTGCACTACTTTTTGTAGTTGCTTTAATTGTAATTTCATGCTTCTTTTTTTTTTCACTTGCATTAATATAACCAAAGGAAAAAACTGGATGGCAACAGTACACATGGCTCAAGGCACTGGTGATATATAGTTACCACAGGCCCTGGTGCGAGCGAGATTAATTTATTATTATCTTGCACACGCACACGCATAGACATGAACACACGCGCGCACACACACGCTACGCAATTAAACAATATCAGTATTTACAGATTGTATTACATTAAAGATTGTATAACTACACTATTGGAAAAGTAAAGCACAGCACAGATTGATTAGAGCGCTCTAATGTGCAAACTACTGTATCAAGTCAACAAATCAATTTAACAGAGCAAATAACATGTTTATTAATTCCAAACTGAAAAGTGTGCATGGTGCACAGGCGGGCATTAGAAAATTCAGGCTTTTGCGCCTTTGTGCACCCAAAACTACAATGGACAGGGACTCTGCAGCCGCTATGGCTGCAGAGCCATACTGAGGTTTAAAGGAAGTATAAGCAGTATCTTGTCTACATGACTGAAATCAGTGTGGAAAAAAACAGTCAACGAAGGACCACATTCCGAGGGAAACCCATGTGTCACTCATTACACCTCCTGACAGCCCTCGGAAAGGAGCCCCTTCATTCTTCTCATGTTTAAATTAGCCGGCTCCATGTTTAAATTAGTTTGTTCCAAGTTGACCGTTGACCCCCAACGTTGTGACCTCTCTACACCTGGCTCACCTCATCCGGACAGGAAGAGACGGAGAGAGCTTCACGAAAGGAGCCCCTTCATTATTTTTCTCAATTTACTTATATGTTAAGGCTAATTAATGTCACAGTCAAAGTTAAACATTGCCTGCCGTATAAATGTATTTATCGTATGCTCAAATGAAGCCATTATCTGGCCCAGATAAAGGAAATGCCAACGAAGGCCTACATTTCGAGGGACATTCACGTGTCACTCATTTACACCATCTGCCGCCCCTGAGATGATTATACTGTTAAAGTTAACTAGTTAATACTACAGTCAGAGTCAAACGCTGCCTGCTTTATGAATGTATTCCACAATCACATACAGTGGTATTGTAGTCAATTGTTTTAATGCATGCTTATTGTTTGAGTAGAAGTGATTGTCATTGTGCTCATGCATGTCACATCTTTATGTTAACCCATATATGTGGTTTAGGGATTTGTTTTCTTTGATTATACACGGCTCATCTCATAAGCACATGTGGTTTATTATGTCTGTTTTAAATCAGTTTAATTATGATGAATGGATTTTAATCACAGAGTGGTTTACAGGGCTGTACGACAGCTCCCTCATTACCTTTTAGATAATGGTCTAAAAGCACTTCTATGTTCTATGGTCGTATTGTTTTGAATGTCCCTATGGGTAAGGATAGAGTTTGGCATGAAAGCCATCCAGTTTGCAGGCCCCTCATTGTGGAAGGAGCTATAAAACAAAGAGGATATAGTTGTATATCCTCCTCTTTACACATAGATAACTGAGGCTATAGTTATCTTCTATCAGTCCTTAGGATTGTGCTCCAAATTAAACAGCACATGTCTGTCTGTCTGACTGTTTCTATATATATATTATTTTTTTAATCATTTACATTATTACCCACATTGGAATCTGTCAGAGAAGAAATACCTACTAGGCAAGACAGTCCACATTGTCTTGCATCAGTTTCAATCACAGCTTTAACCATTAACTTTATAGTCTGTCAGAGTGACTATGTCCCTCACTTTGTTTTGTAGCTCCTTCCACAATGAGGGGCCTGCAAACTGGATGGCTTTCATGCCAAACTCTATCCTTACCCATAGGGACATTCAAAACAATATAACCATAGAACGTAGAAGTGCTTTTAGACCATTATCTAAAAGGTAATGAGGGAGCTGTCGTACTGCCTTGTAAACTACAGTGATAGGTTGGGGCTTTAGAGTTAAGAAGCTCAACTCGCTAGTGTTCACCTCGAGAAAATGCCCCATAATCTACAAGAGGCAAGAAGGTTGCCAGGCTTACAAAAATATATATATATATATATATTTTATCAAATAAATAGGTATTGTTTTGGAAAATAATGACCAAGTGCAAGTCTATAAGCTTTTTCACAAGACCATCAATATGGGGCTTGAATGTTGGACGCTCGTCCAATCAAAAAGCCAGGTATTTCTCATTTGATGCCCTCTCAATTAGCTCGTCCTGTGTGGTAAACATGGACAGTAAAGACAGAGATCCTACTTTGATCTGCTCGGTAATTGGTAGCAACTTGAGCTGGACCTACGTAACCCTTTAGCACCCCCTTATGGACAGTTGAAGCAAACGTACACACTCTGCGTTCTGTGTTTGTAATCACTGATGTGACACGACTCTTTCTTTGTTGTGTCGGTGACGTAAAGGTTTAGGCCTATGTGCACTTGTCAAAGCTTTTTATGAAAATGTGAATGTTTATTGATCAATTATTTTTTATATTGGTTGTATTTGTCCTTTCCTTCAGAAATTCTAAAAGGTCAATTAAAAGCCAAAGACCCAGGGGTTAGGCTCATTGAACCACTGAAATCCTACTTTGATCTGCTCGGTACTTGGTAGCAACTTGAGCTGGACCTACGTAACCCTTTAGCACCCCCTAAAGGAGAGAGTAGGGCCGATGTCGATTGTTCTACAAGGATTTCCTGATCCTCCAAAATGTTTATCAACTTAAGTTTGTCATAGCAACACCCAAATGTAGGCCTAAATTATAGGTGGTGTCCACCCAATAGTTTGGACCTCAACTGGGAAAGTTGCAAGGCAGGCCATTAGGGCCTATTTGGAAAGCGGGCGGGGATGGATCAGATGGCTTAACTTTCACTGTGTAGGACAATATTTGTTTGTCACTGAGCAGGGTGTGTCTGTGTTTGTATGTGCAATTTGATGTGTAACTAACATTTGTATTCCCATGGAGATCAACTTATGTCCAGGTATTATGGACAAAAATGAGTTTTCAGTTGATCCATTTTTACATTTTTTGGATATTTAGCATCTTTAAATTGTAAACTTTCATAATACACAATCATTTCACACAATCATTACCAATAACAAATAGTTATTTTATTTATACAACCTTCGCCAATACTAGTTCTAACATTACACACATGCCGACATGTGACAACTGCGTTTTTTGATAACCTTTCTCATTTTCATTTTATGTTGTATTATATTAAAACAAAAGGCGAAAATCTTGTTTTTAATATATGTGTATTTTAAAATAATTAACTGAAAGAACATTTGGACAAAAGCCTCTGTATAATACCAATCAATTAGTAATTGATCACATTAAAACGCACCAAAAAGTACTAAGTTCGTCTACTAAGTCAATATTGTTTAATGAGATAACATGAGATAACATCCTTTGAAGAAAATAATGGGGGCAAACTAAAGGTCGCAATACAAAACAAATATTTTTTGCCTATTCATCTGCAGTCGGCCTAACGGTGACTAAAAGGCGGTGACGCGAAAAATTTCCCTTAATGTTATATATAAACCTATTATGTGAGAAACAGCAGTCAACGTGTATAGCTATCTGAGAGATGAACGGGATTCAGACAGAGATACCTTTTGACCGATATTGTAAATTAGAAACGGCAACCGTTATTGTATGGCCTCCCTTGGTAAATATCAGAACAAAACCGTAACGGAACAAAACCGTAACGGAAGTAGGCCAAATCAGCCTCGAACGCACGACCGGCGTGTGTGGTGGTCGCCAGGTCTGATGGTGTGTATTGGCCGTGTCTGATTACGTCGCGTCGTCAGCGGTCGTCAGGTATGACATTGAAATGACGTCAAAAGCGTAGTAGACTATACACGCCGCGAACCCTAGCAGCGTGGATGAATGAGCTTAGGCTTGAGAGGCATTGGGGGGGGGGGGGACCCGTTTGACAAGCAAAGCAAAGAACAAGACGCCCTTAACAGACCGCATATTTTTTCTTTAATGTGCTATAGTCTTCCGAGCGTTTTTATCCAGATTCTTCCGTCAAAGCAATGGCAAGAGGAGATGGTGCAGAGCAGTATTCGGCGACAAGTTTATTACCAGTAAAACCATTAAGTGCAGATGGAGTCAAAATTGCTAAGAAGGTAAGATTGCTACTACAGCTATGGGAAACGTTATTGAAAGGAATACATGATTACATCCATTCGTTTCCAGCCGGCGTTTACACTCCTCCCTACAGCTATTCGCGGTTTAAACTATTTCAACCCATAGGGCTAATTCGCTGCCCGGTTCTATATTAGGCCTATTATAGGCTACGTATACATTGGTCTTTTTATTTCGATGCTCTAGATTTGCGGCTGGAAAACATGTGCTTTTCTCTCCATGACATGGTGATTCCCCATACGCGCGAATACGCAGACTCAGGTGCTTGGGTGGGTAGGTGTGAGCAGGGGTGTAGCACAAAACTCTGGGCCCAATACAAAAGCAGTCTCTGTGGGCCCCCTTCCTCTCTTGATCCATGTATCTCACGCATCTTAATTATTATTATTTAACTAATAATTGGGCAAACAATTGTACACATACACCTTGTCTCACATCCTCATTAACATCAGGAGATGAAGGACCTTCCACTGCGCCACTCTCTGTGTCTGTTTCTGAAACTATGGCCATGTATTTCATGATGTTAAGCTTTGCTAGGTATTTCATTTATTTGCTAAGGAATTTTATTTGTTTGATAGATATGTCATGACATTGTAGGCATAATGCTGATTAATTTATGATATTGATTATTATGCTTCAAGCTAGATTCCTCACTGACTGCCTTCAATCTAAACTGCTGAAATTAGCTTAAACCATGGTTCTTAAACCATGGTTCTTAAACCGTTGTGCTCACCTTTCTTCTGAAAGAAACCAGTTAGTTGTTTTCCCTCAGCATGTTTTTTTCTCTTTCCTTTTTTTGACCCCGATTTCCCTTTCTTGGAGAAAGACATGACTATCGTCGTGCAAATTAGCGCGCCAGCATTAGCAGTCACTCAACTCGCGATTAGCTGAGGTAGTGATTTGGGGAATCCTCGTGCAGTGGTGGAATAAACCACTTTGCGCCTTCTGAAAGGGGTGACAGTGAGCTGCAGTATTTATTTTTATAAACAAATTTCAGTCACTCAAACGTTTTATTCAGCCAATTTAAAATGACTTACGACAGTAATTACTTAGGCATACGCCCCTGGGTATGAGGATGTATGCCTGCATTTGAAAGGATGTGAACCCCGTGTCATCTGATATTGATATACTAGGGACTAGGATGCGACCGCTCAGTCTTACTGTCACTATTGGCTACTGTCAGCTCAAGTCCTACCATCCCACGATCCCTCCATCCCTCTGTTCATCCATCCATCCTTCCATCCATCGATGCACAGGCCGGCCTGAATGCATGTGCGTATGTGTACGTGTGTGTGTGTGTGTGCGTGTGGGTGTTAACTCAAGTCACTTAAAATCCTCACACCACTTTCTATGCTGCAGCAAAGGCCCGGCCGTAGACTCCACAGCCGTAGGGGATTTCAGTCTAATTGGACATTCTTAGCATGTGGGCTGAGGACAGCCGACCAACTTGGTCCCTGGCTGTAAGAGGTGGAGGTTTAATGCTATGAATGAGGCCAAGTGTTTGATAGTAAGGACGCTGACTCTGGATACCAGAGGCCAGGTGGGCAGGCGGCCAAACAAGAAGTGACTCTGTAGAACAGAGGAGAAGTGTGTGTGTGTGTGTGTGTGTGTGTGTGTGTGTGTGTGTGTGTGTGTGTGTGTGTGTGTGTGTGTGTGTGTGTGTGTGACTGTGTGCGTGACTGTGTGCAGTCAGTGCGCATTGTGGCCCAACTGAACCGGTTGAACAGGAGTCCCAGGGTTCAGTGAGTGTGATGCACCGTGGGTCTCTTTTTCGCATGTCTCGCAGACAAAGGAGCGGAGGAAACCTCTGTCCATCTGCAGCAAGCTATGCTACGCCGTCGGCGGTGCTCCCTACCAGATCACCGGCAGTGCCCTGGGCTTCTTCCTGCAGATCTACCTGCTGGATGTGGCACAGGTGAGGCAGGAGTTTGAGTTCATGTCATCAGAGCCCCAAGAAAAAACAAAACAAAAAACATTTGAAATAATCTCACAGATAATTCCCAGATAAGCAAAATAAAGCAGTCAAATTAAATGACTATCACATAATTATCAGCTACTGATGTTATTCATGGGATGTGCCCACACACACACACACTCCCTTGAGCATTGTGGTATTCGTTTAATAGTGCGGGGCATGTAGTCCCATAAACCCCTGCTGTTTGGATTTGATGCTCAATTAGTCAGTGTGTCCAATTAGTAGGATTCACTGTAATGCCGTACAAGCCAATGAAGTCAACCCACTCAGCCTGATCTCATTACATTATTTGTTCCCTGAACCTGATGCGCAGAGAAAGAAGAAATGTTAAATCTTCAAGTATTTGGTATTCAGTTTATCTTGATATTCCTCCCATTGAGCCCTCTGTCGAGGACATCTCAGTCTCCCATCTGTCCTCCACTGATACTTCGGTAACACATTTCATTCCTTTGGCTGTACCACATGATGGGCATGATCTGACTGTCGCTTGTCTTTTCTCAACGTGGTTAGTTGGAGCCCTTCTACGCGTCAATCATTCTGTTTGTGGGCCGGGCCTGGGATGCAGTGACCGACCCCACAGTGGGGTTCCTAGTGAGCCGCACCAAATGGACCCGCTTTGGACGCATGATGCCCTGGTAGGTGACCTAACACCTGACATGCATGCACACACACACACGCACACAAACACATGCACGCACACACACACGACAGGATGTGTGGATAAAAAAATAAAAAAATAAATACATACCATACACTATAGACAAGCTAAATACTATATATTTATATATATCGTTTTTTTCCTGTGCGAGAAACAGTGACAGGAGCTTTCTAGACGATGAGCCATAGATTGGCCCTACTTCCCCTATTGTGTGGTGGGAAGTGTCTGACAAGAAGAAGAAATAACTGTGTGTGTGTGTGTGTGTGTGTGTGTGTGTGTGTGTGTGTGTGTGTGTGTGTGTGTGTGTGTGTGTGTGTGTGTGTGTGTGTGTGTGTGTGTGTGTGTGTGTGTGTGTGTGTGTGTGTGCGCGTGTGACAGAAACACACAAGCACAGAGTAGTGTTTTCCCTGTTGAAATACTGCCAACCTCAACCTCATCAAATATCGTTAATTTATTTTACATTAGCATCTCTCAGGTACAGAGCAGCAGGAAATGTAATACTTTTTAATTACATTTTGACACCATGCCATTGTCACATTTATTATGTATGATTTCCTATTTCTTCTTCATTGTGCTTTTACAATTAAGAAATATCGACTTACAAATGTAATTACAAAGTCATTTTTCATCAGCCAAAGAATTCTTTGAACTGTTGACAGTTTGAAAGTGTAGAAGACTGCGAAAAGGGCACTTAAAAGGACCTTCTTATGACATACTTTGCCTTTTAACTCAGCATGGCATTTCACATGGAAGAGTGGAATACCTTCTTCCTCTGCTGCCTGTATACCCGGGATACAACCAATGAGGATACCTCAGAGTCACAGTGGCTGTTTGACTAGAACTGTGATATAGCACAGTGGTGATTGGGTATTTAATGTTTAGCTGCAATATTCAGCCTCACCTTCGCACTATATGAGGATGCATACATATTGAAGGAAGTAGACAGGGTATATGTAGGGTGCATGTCATTAATTGCATGCCCTACTGTAGCTGCACTTCACTGCACAGGAAGAGTACAGCCAGTTTAAACAGAGAATGCTCAGAAATGTGAGGAGACATCCCATGATCCGCAACAAATACTGAAGTGAGTCACCTCAGCATCCGAGAAAGAATGCCAGTTATGCGTAAAGCTGCACGTGGTGTGGGGGTCGGGGGAAAACACAAGCTTCTCCTGCTGCCATTGGTCCAACCACAACACACCATCATTTTGGACCAATGAGGCTGGTTCGAATGACAAATGGTGCATTGCATAGGAGTTAAGATTGTGTGGGGGACTCAGAGCATGCAGGTGGGAAAGGGGTGAGCTTTGCTCAAGATGAGTCCTACATTGATCAAACGTAAAAGATAGAGATAATAGAAAGAGGAAGGTGCATCTGCTGAACAGTGCAACTGCAAACTCTAATACTGCATGTTATCTCTGTGTTGCACTGACTGTGTGTGAACCGCAGCCCTTCAAAAGGCAATGTGACCGCTATTTCCGTTTCTGTTCCTGATTTAGTCATTAGAGATAGACGGGTGTTGTTTCTCTTCTCATAACCAGTATTTCACAGACCACCAACAAACCTTTTGGCAACACTTTATGATAAGGGAACATTAGTTAATGCAGTAATAAGCATCATTATATATCATTAGCAATGGGTAAGGGTTACTTGAATGGTTTAATACCTTAGTTAACATGAACACCATTACCTTAGGTAACATGACCACCATAAGTTAACTTGAACACCATTAGTAAATTATTACTAGATCATTAGTTAACTGTTAGTTCATTTGTTGAATGTGTATTACTGCATTAACTAATGTTGATTAATAGAGAAGCCTATAAAAGAAGTGTTAGAATACAACTGAATAACTCAACAACTATGTTGAATATAAAAGCTTTCATCAATCTGCTATATCCGAGGGTGAGTCCAAGATATGCAGTTGCTTCTATTACATCGGGAAAAGCCATATAGTTACACATGAATGAAAATATAATATAAACCTAATGACAGGGATTGCTGTTTGTTTGTTTCAAATGAAGATGAGTGAGATGATTCCTGATGTACCCTAAAGATAATACATAAAGATAATCAACCAATGATGATCTTTATGAACAGTGACCATTGCATATATTGCAATTAAAAACATTTCCTCCTGAATCCATAAAGTAATCTGTATCTGTAAGTGTGTTTCGCCACACTTGCCACACTGGATCTGAGTGATCCTCGTTCCCTACCTCTCCAGGGTCCTCCTGTCCACGCCCTTTGCGGTGATGAGCTACTTCCTGATCTGGTACGTTCCTGCGGTGGAGCAAGGGAAGGTCCTCTGGTACCTGGTCTTCTACTGTCTCTTCCAGTCGCTGCAGACGGTCAGTACCGCTGGCCGGAGGGGAATCTGGATAAATGCAAATATGTAGTACAGGGGTTCATCGAATGTAAAAGAATATCCTTTTTTTTTGTCACGTTGAGTATCAACATCCTATTCGAAAATGCAGAGGGGCAATTCTCAAGTGTGCGGACACCCTCATGACCATGCCATGCCATGCCCATATTCTACACGCGCACCAGTACACGACTAGGGCTCACTGTGTTTCTCCGTGGGTTCACAGTGCTTCCACGTGCCCTACTCATCTTTCACCATGTTCATTAGTGCTGAGCAGAAGGAGAGAGACTCGGCCACCGCTTACCGTAAGTCTTGAGCCACACACACACACGATTGTACAAGTTTGTACATTTCTACATTACCATGTAGGACATTAAGTTTCTACCATTACATGGGTACAAACAGTGGTTCTGTATAGAGTCTATGGTTTTCGGACACTTTCGCATTGACTCTCCTTGTATTACCTCCTCTCCGTCCTCACACCCAGGAATGACCGTGGAAGTGCTGGGTTCGGTGATCGGCACGGCCATCCAGGGCCAGATAGTAGGCGGGGCCATCACTCCCTGCATC
Source organism: Lota lota (assembly GCA_026745465.1). Classification (NCBI taxonomy): domain Eukaryota; kingdom Metazoa; phylum Chordata; class Actinopteri; order Gadiformes; family Lotidae; genus Lota; species Lota lota. Next base: position 526,166 of record JACYXH010000401.1, on the reverse strand, counting down.
CCCACAGAGTACGGTTTGGATCGCAATGGCAACGAGTCCCAGCCGGAGAGGAACATAACTCGCTCACTGGACGACACGGTGAGACCTCCAGTGGGCCGGCCACGGGGATCCAGGAATAGCGTCATTCTTTAAAAGAAAACATTAGGATGCAGGTCGTCTGACAGTGACATCATTGCAATTAAGTTGGTATTAATCAGATCATGTTTTGTGAAAAACACGATGATACTAGATCAATGTAATACTCTACTTGCTGTAAGAAGCTAATGCTGCCTCTGTTTCTTTCCGTTTAAAGAAAGAAGCGTACATGATAGCCTCCGGAGTCATCTGTGCCATCTACGTGCTCTGTGCCGCCATCTTGTTCATGGGGGTTAAGGAGCAGAAAGGTGAGAATCGAGTTGCATCCATGGTCGTTACAAACTGTTATCTCTAGAGGTCATAACCTCCTCTAAAGAAATTCCCCAGTGAACTAAACATGACACTGACAGAGCATAATGTTTCAATAAAAATAGTTTATGATCCAACATTGTTTCTGAATGAGTCCTTCATGTATTGCTTTGCAAACATAGCAGGAATTGCTGGAATAATCAGCACATAATCTGGGACCCTGGAAACTAATTACCCCTCCGTTCTCCTCCACCATGGTTGTCTGTACGGTGTGTATCTCCAGAGAATAGTCAGAAGAAGTGCAAACCAATAACCTTCTGCCAAGGCCTGAGACTGGTGATGGGGCATGGACCTTACGTTAAACTAGTCCTCGGCTTCCTCTTCATCTCCCTTGCCTTCATGGTACAACATTCTGATCTGATCCAACTTTATATCATACAGTGAATGATCAATTACAAATTTCAAGTGTTCATTAAGTGGCCTTAATTGTTTTTGTTCTCCGTTTTGCACAGCTAATGGAGGGAAACTTTGCCCTTTTTCTCACATACGTGCTGGACCACAGAGATGACTTCCAGAACATTCTCTTGGTCATTATGGTGAGTGTGGTCAATCCTGTCTGCAGACTTTATCAGAATATCCATTTTGGCATTGACTCAGTTTCTTCTGTTTGAGGAATTAAAAAATAAAATGTATAGTTCATTGTAGCAATGTCCATGCCACACTCCACCTAGGTGGCTTTTTTGGGCTACTCCAAACACAAGGACGCAGGATGGTGGTGTTGAAAGCTGGTTTATTGTAGAAGTTTATAGACAATGATACATGACCTAGGAGATCCTCCTGAGTGTGTGCGGTGATGGCTGGTTTAACCTGTGCACATTAATTGCTCAATGTGCAACAGGTGTGCAGCCTCACCCAGCCCCAGAGTCCAATCAGTCTGACTCAGGCTAGGTGAGGCTGCTTAAACCAGCCATCATCCACACACACTCCACGTTCATTAATTTAAATAAAAAATAAAAGCACTTTCCACATGAATACATGTGTCCTAGGCCAAAGGTCTGTTTATCAATCAATGGCAATTTCACAATAAATATTTTCGTCTTCTCGCCAAACAATGCAGTTTGAGTTTTCTGAAAAGCAGCATTTATACTACATTGTGATTTTTGCTTAAATTGCAGAAACATTAACTAATGTTACCATGTGCTTCCTAAACAGCTCTCAGGCACGGTCTCCATTCCGTTTTGGCAGTGGTTCTTGACCCGATTTGGAAAGAAGATGGCAGTTTACGTTGGCATCACGGTTAGAAGCGAGCGCAAACACACCAGTGCCTAATTTCAAAGATGTGATCTATGTGGATAGGGTTCTCCCATGTCCCACACATTGTGGTCACCGCCTCTCTCCCCAACAGTGGGCGGTTCCCTTCATGATCTTGATGGTGTGCATCAAGAGCAATCTGGTGATTTCCTACATGGTCTCCGTGGCGACCGGCGCCAGCGTGGCAGTAGCTTTTCTCCTGCCGTGGTGAGCATTAGCATACATTCGAGCATGGCTTATTTAGTTACCACGGTTACCACTTGGTCCTGCTGTGATTGCATTGGTAGTTTTGGTAGTTTTGTCGTGTCTGTCGCCGCAGGTCAATGCTTCCAGATGTAGTGGACGACTTCAAGTTGAGGAACCCAGACATCCGTGGCTATGAGGCCATCTTCTTCTCCTTCTATGTCTTCTTCACCAAGTTTGCATCTGGTGTGTCGCTGGGCATCTCTACGCTCAGCCTAGAGTGAGTTATGTTTGTTGTTTTTTGCAACTGGCAGATTCTTCTAGATTCCAAAATATAGGTGCATTAATAATCCAATGTCAACAACTTTTAGTCATTCCATCTTTCCTGCCTAGTCATCATCATGATTCACAAATGCCTTTTTCTAACTTTGGTTGAACAATTACTGCTATTATAATGCAGCAACTTAGCAAAAACAAAGGTCCTGAGTTCATATAAGCCCATTGGATCACTGCTGTATGCATGAGGTTAGCATTTACAGCAGGAGTCCAGTGGTCATGTGGCTTTAAATGAACATAACCCTTTTCTCACAACAAACTGTACTTATCTTTTGCCCCCCTCCCCTCCCCGCCTCCACTCTCCTTAATTCCACATTGTTGAGCAGCTTTGCCGGGTATGTGACCAGGGGCTGCTACCAACCCGAGTCAGTCATCTTAACTCTAAAGGTGCTGGTCTCTCCGGTCCCAGTGGCCCTCATAGCCCTGGGACTGTTGATATTAAAGACCTACCCCATTGATGAGGAAAAGAGGAAGAGCAATCGCAAACTACTGCAGGAGCTGCTGTGAGTGAGGCTATTCAATGCACCTTTTTCACGACATGACAAAACAACTATAGCGTGGCCTGTTTGTGTTAATAAACTAAACATGAGCTTTGGCGGTCTTATGAGCCAATAGCTAGCAGAAATACACACAGATCCTGATTGCTGCTATGTTCTGGCATCCTTAATTGTAGACTTGAACTCAACACATAACATTTTGAAGCATGTCTTATTTCCATGAAGGTTAATGCATTGTGCACCTTTTAACTTTTGTGTCTCATTCTTGTCCCTCTCCCCTCCTTACACAGGGACACTGAAGACTCTGAGCTGGAAACTGCAGAGCTCGGAAGCGTCGCGTAGGCAGTTCAGGCAGGACGCCAACGTCGTCCTGCTTATTTGCATGGCCAGGCACGAAGCACAACACCACATAGGAGACTGGACGGGCCTTGTGTGCTTTTGGTGTAGCTGGACTACTAGCGGAGAGACCACGGACCACGCTGTGGTCAGCCTTCCTACGGACACCTGATCACGGTTGGCCTTCGAGTGGCGTGCACAACACGGTTTCATGGTGCCCTATTGTCTCCTTAATTAATTATCAAGCTCAGCCCTTATGTACAGGATCATCGCTTGTTTAAGGGACAGCTGGTTATTTAACTATTACATCTATGTTGAAAGAAGCTTTTACAAAAATACAGCTATTATTTATCTTGTTGGTTGAGAATTGGAGCCATCAGTGATAGAGAATTTCTGCTAACATTAAGTGGCTAAAGTTAAGCCTACAATTCATGACTCAGGCCTTGTAACTTCAATCATTGGTTTTAAGGTATCTTGGTCAATAAATACTTTTATTTTAAAGAAAATGTTTTGCTCAGTTAGAGATGCAATGAGATTCCCTTTTTAATTTAAATGGTTTTTTTTTTAAGAATTGTGATAATGTACTTTCTCTGAATACAGAGGTACACGTGAAAGTTATTTCAGAGGAAAAACAATGTAACCTTCCTATGGGAGGAACAATGCTTTTACTATTTATTAAAAAACAATCATTTAAGGGATTAGGGATATATTGATATTATAGAGTGGTGACAGTAGTGCGTGTAGTAATAGACATAACATATCTTCATAATGTCGGAATGATGTATATGAAGATTAAGGTCAGTTGATGCAAATCCCAATTTTATTCTATACATATAGTTGTCCTTTAATTTATTTTAATCAATGTTTCATGTATTTTTTTTGATGGTCCGTTTCTTTGCTGCTATTGCATAATATATATTGCACAGTTGTTCATGTTTACATTGCATTTCTTCGGTGGTATTTGTAAATGGGTTGATTTGTTTATTAGTTATACGCGTCTACTTTACCCAATATGTGGATGATGATTTAAATTGTGCGCAGAAATATTACTAAAGTTCTGAATAAACCAACATGAATACTAGTCTCACTATTGGTTTAGTAGTTCTACCCTACAGTGCAGGAGCGACAGTAATTCTACAAATATACCTAAGGCTTATTATATGATTCACTATTTATTTGGTTAGTCAAACCTAGCCTACAGGGCAGGAGCGACAGAAATTGTACAAATATACCTAATGATTATCATATGATTAACTGTGTAAACTTTCAATCAACAAAATGTTTAACATATTAACATTCAAAGTTATAAAACGTGAGTAGCCTACAAAATGCGACACTAATAAACTGCAACCAAACTAGCTAGGGGTGATGGCTAAGCTTCACGGGTCAACTGATCCGCGCCACTCATTATCAGCACCCGTGATCACTTTGCTGACGCATGCGCAAATTCACAGAGACGTAGGCAATCTGATTCTTGCGATGAACACAAAGTGGCATTTTTACATTTTATGGAGTGTATTTTCACTTAGTGTAGGTAACTATGTAGCAGGAAAATATGAGTCCCCGTCCACACGCCGTCCATCGATACGAACGAAGAGGTTCAAATTAAACACACAAGAAATAGAGACTAACATAGAGCCCACCCATACGGTTACTACTCACAGCGATACGATATCGTTGCCCTCCCAACTTGGCACCGAGCTAGAACTAACATCTCGATTCCAGGCTCCTGGGAGCCATGGGCCAAGAGGTCAACCTTACTTCGCGTACCTACCAGATGTTTCTGTAACCTGTTCTTCGTTTGATTTCGTCGTGCGGGTCAAAACTGCATTTTACGGTCTTGGTGTAAATGCCGAGGAGCTGAGATTGGGGAGCACGTGCAAGAGCAACGGCGTCCTGGGACCTCACGGCGACCTTCTCTTCACCTTCCGAATAACCGAGTGCGATGTCCAGCGTGAGGTAATGTATAAGCTTTTTATTTGATTCAGTTGAAGAACTTTATTCAGTCTCAATTTCAAGAATCATTGCCATTCCAACAGATGCCCCCCGATTATATCGTATATAAATACGTGCTCCGCTACACACCATCGCCAAACCGGCCCAAAGGCAGCGCGCATTCATTTGCTGTGAACATCGAATGCCGTTATCCAAGGTGAGACGAATTGGGGATTTAACACTTTGCATGAGAAGATAGGCTATTATTATGTGGGGTCATCACTGCAAATAGTATGGTGCTTTAAACGCACCGAAGAGTCGATTGCGGAGGTTGGTCGTTCCTGATGAAGCTGTGCTTGCCGAATGTGAATTCGCTCTTCCACTGGCCCACTCTTACCACAAGGTGGGGCGGTTGAGTTAGTTGTTTCCTCAATTGTTCTAAAGGTTGGTTATTTGCAGTTTACGGGTTTACTATCTAGAAATAGCATTGTTTGCATAGATTTCACCCCGATTTGTTTCCCAATGAGGTTGTTGTGCACTAAATAGGTTATTTGGAATTGAAATAGCAATCACAAGAGCCTGCTATATATATATATATATATATATATATATATATATATATATATATATATATATATATATATATCTCAGCAAATGTCGACACTGAAAATAAGCTTGGCTACAGACTTAAATCACATGCCACAATATTATAATACAATTAATACGAATTTATTATCTAGAAATCGCATTGTTTACATCGATTTCACCCCAATTTGTTATAAAAACGATTAAAAAAACAATTGTATTTATATATACATATATATATACACATACATATATATATATATATATATATATATATATATATACACGCTACAATTGCATCAGTAGCATCATCACAAGATCCCTGAAAGCGTGTTGTAAGACAATAAATGTATAATTTCACTTGGTGTAAACATGAGATTATGAAAGAGCGAAATGAGCAACCTCCGCAAGAGCACCGCTATATTGACAGGAATGACCCCTCATAATTAGATTAATAATATATATATTCTAATATTTCTTGCCCAGGTACTACCACGTCTACCAGTTGGCTGTACGCCCTACCTGGCAAACTGCTATTGTTCATAAAAAGCTGAGGGGGCGCCTCAGCGAATTCCAAATCCAGTTGATGGACGGTATGCAGACATGTATTCAATCACATTTGAATGTAGGGCTCACCATTTTTGCTTTTTATGTTTGTGGGGAATTGGACTGGTATGGTAACATTTTTCTTTCATCTATTTCAGATACATGGAACATGCCAGCCAAGTCCCAGATCTACGTTCTTGGGCAGACAGTAAATCTCCAAGTGTCTGCTTCCCACCTGCCATCGGGGGGAAAGGTGTACATCAGCAGCTGCTTTGCCACGCCATACAACGGCTCTACATCTGCCCTCAAATATACTCTGATTGATAACTTTGGGTATGTATTGGAGACGGACGTTGGACTTTACAATGTAAGCCGTTTTGCCATGGACTCATGTATGCAGGGGGGGGGGTCACATGGGTGGTCATCCTCAGGTGTCTGTTGGTGAGCCAGAAAGACCCAGGGGGCGCTCAGTTTGTCTCCTCCCAGGACGACCACACAATTCGGTTCTCCCTCAGTGCATTTCAGTTCACCTCTGACCCCAACACTCCGGTAGGATCATCTGTGCTCGAAAGCTAAGAACATTTCAATATCTACTTTCTAAATTTGGTAGAAAAGCTGACATCCTTTTACATGTTGTTTTCTTTCGATGGTTACATTAACATACAATTCATGGTCGCTAATCTTATATAGTTAACTTGGGATCTAAATAATTATGCTGATGAAACATACTCTATACTTTTAATTACATTTAATACAATGGATTTGACAATGGATTTCTTTATTGATTTTGTTTTTTGGATCTGATGGCGCAATTGTATATCACTATATTGTGACCCAAATAACCTGTTGTATTTTTAACATGGCATTCTGCATTATTGTTTCTCCAATCTACCTTCACTAAGAATGTTTAATTTCTTCACCGTTAGGTGCAAATCCAGTGTGAATTACATGTGTCATCAGAAGGCTCAAGTGCTGTATACAAAGCTTGCACTTACGAAGACAACAGGTGTGTTTCGTTATACAGTAAATACTGTCTACCAAGGTAATGTTAATTTCAGCTGTTTTGCAAATGTGATGAGCACAAGTCTCTTAATAGGTGGAAAGCCCTCTCTGGTGATGACTACATATGTGATTGCTGTGAATCACAATGTATGAAATCTAAATCTAAACGGGCAATGTTGGAAGGTAAGCAATTTCTTATTGTCTTAGTCATTGCAGATTAATCATTTCCTCTAAAGGTTTTTATTATGTAATGAAATTGCGACATTCATTAACAAGTGGTCTCCTCGCATTGTGTTGCATCTTTTTTTGTTTTATAATGTAGTAATCAGCCATTTGTGATCAAGCTTCAGGAACAAAACGAAACAGCTAATCATAAAGTGATTTAACACAGCTAGTCCTTGAGGTTTGATTGTAGTGCTTTGTTGCCCTTTGCACAATGAGCTACCAATTTTTGGGTGCAAGTTGATGATATTGAGGCCAATAGCATTGACATCCCTGCTGATCTAACCATGTTTCTTAAGGCTCCGCCAATAGTGGACCAATACTGGTCTCGGATCAGCCGCCCTCCTTTGAGGACCTTTTTCCATCAGCCGTTCCCCCTCTGATTAGCACTACTGCGGAGGGGGAGCTGGAAGACATCTTGGCCTTGGAGACCAAAATGAATCAACCAATCACTGAGCAGGGGAGTCCCAGAAATCTGCCGAATACCAGTAACTTGTCTAAAACCAGTGGCAAAGAAGACCAGCAAACCCCAAAAGATTCCGAGGTAGACGACGAGGAGGTTGAAGGAGACGGTAGTGTGTGGGTTGACGGTGCAAAACCTATCGGTCGGTTGAACCAACTGGGCTTTGGGTGGGGAGTGATCACGTGGGAGGGGGAAATGTCTGGCATGGGGGATTTGGACGAGTTTGGGGAAGATGGAGGCCTGCAGTACGGAGTAAAAGAAGGCCTACTAGAGACGGAGGAGAATGACGAGTTGGGATCCATGGATTCGTCAGAGACGAAGGAAGCTGTGCCTAAAGATGAGGCACACGAGTTGGCTGGTGAAAGGCTGGGGAAGAAGGAAGTGGAGTCACGGGTCACTGTGGCTCAGAGGAAAACATCAGCTTCAGGGGAGAAGGGCACCACACTCTGGGCTGATGGAGGACGTGAGGGGACAAGAGGTGAAGAGGTTGAATGGGAAAATGACAAAAATGCACAGGGTGATGGATTGGTAGAGACGGCGGTTGTAGGTGATAAGGAAATGACTTGGTATTTCACATGGAAGTAGCATACTTGAAGATTTCACTCTGGGTTATTTCACTTCTACTGATCTTTTTCAATAAAGATAACACAAATGCTGTAATTTCTTGTTTATGGCATCACTTGACTGTCAGGCTTACATTACTAAAATTCAAATAGGATTACCAGTACTTTGGTTCAGGGAAGCTGTGATTAAAGTCTACCCTTTAGTATTTTAATTTAGACTTGTACACTTTTGGTTAATGAAGCTTTTCAGTGCATGGCAAGGATAAGAGACCAGTGGTTTGAAGTTGCATCTAAAATATAAATCAAAACAGGGATGTGTCACTACATTTACCAAATATATTTTCAAGGAAATGGCAAAAAGTACATTTATACACCACTGAACATCAGTGAATAAACTTGTAGGGATGTAGTCTCCCACCAACCTTTCCAAACATTTTAACTTTAATTTGGACTACACAAAAATAACACCCAGTTTTACTTTACAACCTAGAATCTTGGGCAATACATGTATTAAGATGTATACAAACTGTTTCGACACTTCTTTGAGGATGTTGCCTCAAAAACAAGGAGGCTGAATATTTGAGACAAGATCCTCCCAATAGTGTATATCAAATGGGTTCCCTCAAAAGTCAATTTTGTCCCAGCCCTTTGCGACCAACTGATAAAAGAAAATGGGACTTGACTGACAGTATATTTATTGTGTAAAAACAGACAACCACTGAAATATTTACAAGATCAAAAGGAAAACAGGATAATAAACGCCTTTTTTTTGTTAAGGGGGTAAAACCTTCAACCCCATTTGAAACCATTCACTCTAAAAATAGTGTGATTGCAGACCATTTAACTTGTAAAAACATGTATAAAAAACAAGGTTATGACACCAACGCTTTGACATTCAGAATCATTAAAACCCATATTCGTCCTCCGAGTCGGAGTCTAGCTTGTACGAGAGAGGTTTCTTGGTGCGCGAGGGCTTGTCTCTCGCTGCCACGACAACCGGAGAGGCATCCTCCAGGTCCGATACCCTGAAGCTGTCATCACACTTGGTTTTCTACAACGAAACAGGACATGCACGTTAGAGCATAAGATTAGGCCTCTTAGTTCCAATTTTTTTACAGGATTATTTCTAGAAGCTCAGTAATAAAAAAAAAAATAAGGCATAAAAATTAAATACATTTTAGTCATGATATCAAAAAGAAAAATGACAAAACGTTTGTAGTTTAACAGGATAATCTCAACCAGCCAGACGATTACCGGTGCTTGCTTCAAACACTCACCTTTCTGGCGGCGGTGTTCTTGCCTCGGATGCGGGTCATGAGGTTATCGGACTCGCTGTCAGACTCGCTGTCCTTGATCTGCTTGCGCTTGGCAGGGGGCTTCGCCTTGGTTACTGGGGGCTTCGCCGTGGTTACTGAGGCCTTGGGTGGGGTCTCATCATCGCTGGATTCCAACGACAGCAGAGTTTTGGTGGTGGTCTTGGAGGCCATTTTGGGCTTGGTCAGGGCGTCCATGATACCTGGCTGTTTTGTGTCTGTTGGGGGGGAGGGGAAGAGATCCACAATGGACCCACATTTAAGGGTATAAACTTAATTTTCTCAACCTCGAAATACAGAACTAGACTACACCCAACTGATTATAAATTAACATTAATTGGGGCATTTCACTCAAATTTGTAACCATTTCCTTTTCTAGCCGTGTTCCTACCTAGTTCATTGCTACAACCAAAAGGGCAATGGTGCACGAGCCACCTGAGAATACCGCCTCAAATCCCAGTAGACTTAATGTTTGACAAAAATGAACTAAACCCCTCCAATACAGCGTTCATTTCAAATATCCATTTTGCTGAAGGCCTTGCAGACTGAAATTAAAATTGACCAGACAATATAACATTGTCAGATAATATATACAAACAATGAATAATCAACACTGGTAATGTTGTTTCCTCTGAGAATGCTGCCTGAAAACCTCAGAAATGCACTTAAAAACCCCAGCAGCACCCAGTGAGGTATGGCAGGCTGTACCTGCAGTCTTCTTTCTGGCCGCCGGGGTCTTCTTGGGGGCGGCGGTCCTCTTGGGTGCTGCCGCCTTGGCCCTGGACTTGGCTGGAGGCTTTGAGCTCACCGCGTCGCCATCAGACTGAGCTGGAAGAGCATTCAATAAAAAAAAAAAAAGATTGATTAAAGGGGCGGTTAGCGAGCAAATCGTCCCTACATAGAGCAGCCATAGTCGTTATGGTTACCTGCAGACCAAGCTGCAGTGTGTTTTCTTGGGGAACTATATTTGATCCGTGTGCAGAAGAGGCCTTGAGTTGATCACTTACAGCTCGACTTGCTCTTGGCTTCCTTGACCGTCGTGGATTTGCTCCTCGCCGCCGCCGCCGCCTTCTTCTTCCTGAACGAGACAGAAGCAGAGTAACAAATGTCAGGACAGGGAGACGTCTTCTGCACAGCATGCCCCGTGTTTCCCCGTCTGGGCCTCCGGACTCACGTCGGCTCCGGAGCCCTGGGTGCCGGGGCCAGGGAGTCGGGGTCACTGTCTGGCGCCGTGCTGGGCTCGGGCAGGAAGGTGTCGTCGCTCTCGGTCACCCTCTGCTTGGGGGCGTCGTCAAACTCGTCCTCGCTGTCCGACAAGCTGTATTTGATGGCGACTGGGGTCAAGCCGTGACGGGGACAAACGGATTGCATTAATGACTGTAATCTGTTTACATGGATCTCGGTAACACAATACCAGCATGAGGCCTGCCTACATAAGAAATGGTTATATTGGATGTTCAGTGGATTGGACCTACAGTGTCACAAAAAAGCTGGCCCACTGGTCTTGTGCAGAATGGCCAGTGTTGAACATCGCATATCAAAACACACATAGCACAATATTTGACAAAAGAATGAAACAACATGGAAGGCAAGTAGGGCTGCACTGATCAGGATTATTGGGGGCCGATACCCATCACGGATGTTTTTGGGGTGTGTGATCTAGAGACCATTATCTGTTCACCATAACAAGAAAGAGAAAGAAAACCATTAAAAACCAAAAGGTTAGGGGGCTCACCTTTGGTCTTCCGCTGTACCTTCTCCCTGGGGGCCACAGGCTCGTCCGTCTCCTCAGACACGTCCAACTCGCTGCCGGCCTCAGACGACCCCTCGCTGGATGAGGGGCCCTTCTTGGTGGTCAGGGCCTTGAACTGCAGAGTGGTCTGCTTGCCAGTCTTGGATGCAGCTGAAGAGGGCAGATTGTTTTATTTAAATGTTCTTTAGATGTTGTACCAGTCAGTAGAGCAGCTCAGTGCCGGGCTACATGGACGCTTTTCTGTGTGGCGTAGCTTAATATTGTGGGTTATTGAATGGAAATATAAAATATTGTTTGTCATTATTAAACTAATAGCATCATCCATTTGGCCTAGTATTTTTTGGTTGAGATATAAATAGCAATCCAGCAGTAATCGGTATATATTTGTATACAACCCTAAGTTGATCACAGTTTGATCATAAGTTGATCAAGACATCTTCTGTAACTGCAATTTTACTCATTTAGACTACTGAGCTATTAAAAAAAGGCAGTCTGTTCAGTCGACTAAACCTGGACACTATCAACATCTAGCTTGGCGGCCTCTTGGTCTAGAGTAGCACGGTAGTAATCCTCACCCTTCTCCTTGGCCAAGGCCCGGACTCTTTTAGCAAGCGGAGCAGACTCTGGTGCGTTCTCCTCCTCTCCGTCAAACTCCATCTTCATCGCCAGTTCTTCAGTCTGGAGACCAGAGCAACAGAAGAGACCAAGACAACACATTTTACTCCATTGACTTCAATGCCGAATAACAACGTCTGGACTAAGGATGAAGTTGTATACATCATCATAACCAAATAATATCCAAGTAAATTGCCTAGATGAGATGAAGGATGTGTCGTTTCTCCACTCTCTAACCAACAAGTTAACTGAATGGACGGCCAATCAACAGCAAGGAAATCCACACCATCAATAGGCGCTACGTTTATTTGACTGCAAGTCAAATATTCGGACAGCTTCAGGGGGAGCTTCCAAGTCCTCATGCTGGCACATACGGCTCACAAGCTTGAGACACGGAGCAGCCAGACAGATACGTTCAAACCGGAATCGGCTATAGTGAAGCGCTGAGGTCGCCCCGGACCCAGATTTGAATGTGGTCCAGCGGTCTAAGGTCAGAGGAACGATGAGGAGCAGTGCCTACCTTGACCTTGCGAGTCCGCTTGCCCTCGGGCTTGGCGGCGCCGGCCTTGCGACTGGCGTCGGCCTTCATGGCGCTGGTGATGCGCGGGATGACGCGCCGGCCCTGCGGCGTGGGCATCGTCTCCTGCTTCACCTTCACCGGCTTGGCCCGGCCCGTCTTGCTCTTCACCACCGGCACGGAGGCGCTCTCCTCCTTCTCCCTCTGCTCCACGCGCTGGGGGAGGGGTTGCAACTCAATTCATTCATCAAATAGAACCCACCGAACACACAGGACACTCAGAGTACTGAACAGTGCTATACAAATCTAATGTATTAGTATTGTTAAAAGAGAAATGTTAAGTGTAAAAAAGGTAAATCAATGGATATACCAATGCTGGGGAAGTGCATTACTGCCAACAGAAAAATGTAAGAACAAACCAAAATCAAACAATTCATACGTGATGCTGAACTTATCTGGTAATAATGACAAAACGATCACGTGATACTGAACCTATCACGTGATTACGAGTACACCATAGGTCAGAAGTGATTGCCTGATGTCATGGTCTTCGCTGAGACTGAGCAGGAGCGTTACCATCACTAGTGCAAGTTGATAATTATTGCTCAAGGATCAACATTTTGCTGTCTTTCAGAAGAAAGTAAAACTTAATTAATTCTAAGTGGCCTAAACCGCACACGTTTCCCTTCCCATACAGCAATGCCTTACGAGTTTCCTCGTTATTACGAGATAAGGTCAGTATCACACATAAACGTGATCGTTTTCTCATTATTAAGTGATAATCATCTGAAAAACGACACAACTTTACATTTTGCTTCGCTTGCGTCTCATGCAGACAAACAAACGTCCTGAGCCCTGATTTAAAAGTATAAATAGTGCGGAGGCAGACCTCGACCCCAGAGACTATGTGGAAGTCTTTGGACAGAACAACTGCAACATATTTAACACACAGATAACAGGGATGTGCCCTTCACTTTAGCAGAAGGACTTTGATGATTTAATGTCTGCGCTAACGGTTCTTCTAGGCGGGTGGGTTCTGGGGACGGTTCTGTACCTCAAGTTCCTCCGTGAAGGCAGCAAGGTCTTCTCTCCACAGCTCAGGTGGAGTCTTATTCTTTAGCGTGTTGAGCTCAGTCATCTGTGGGACACAACGTTGAGGTCAGATAAGTACTAGTGATAATGAAGCGAGAACCCATTGGATTTGCCCTTACTTGCCTAAAAAAGCGAATATTTGTTGGCTTTCCTGTGTTTCAGATCATTTGTCAAGTACTTAATTCACTTCAATTTACAAATCTAACACACTTTGTGATATTATCTTTAATTTCTGACAAAACCAAATTATTGATAAAAATGTAAACGTATTGGTTGCAACCCCAGACAAATGGACTTTGTGACGGACATCTCAACACAAACAAACGGCCCATCAGGAGCTCAACTCCGTCAGAACCCTTATGGACGCAGACCTTAGCGTCCCTCTGCTTGCACAGCTCCTCCTTCTTCTCCTTGGTGAGGAACCACATGGGCATGCTCAGCAGGTAGTTGTAGTCCGGCCCGGTGGTGTCCTCCTTCTCCTCATCATCACCACCTGCTCCACCCTCTATCTCGTCGTCCGTCTGCACACACACACACACACACACACACACACACACACACACACACACACACACACACACACACACACACACACACACACACACACACACACACACACACACACACACACACACACACACACACACACACACACACACACACACACACACACACACACACACACACACACACACACACACACACACACACACACACACACACATTTAGCAAACGCTATGGCTGCATTCCAATAGTCACCTCGGAGGTATGGTGAAAGGCAGGAGGCTGCAGCATGACATGTTTTTGGAACACACCCCATGATTCACGGGTGCTAAGTGTTTAGTGAATTGGGGAGTGAAAGACTGGCCAGTGGACTTCAAACGATAGAGGCCAAAAAAAAAAAAGATAGTGCCGTAATTTAACCCATGGACATTCTAACTTCTGGTTTAGGGCGTTTGATTTCTATCCCAGGGAGAGGAACAGTGGGAGGCTCCTACCTTCTGAGAACTCTTCCAGACCTTGACCGGGTCCGAGTCGTAGCCCATCTGCTGCAGCATGGAGATCAGCTCCTTCTTGGGCTTGTTCTCTGAGGGGCGAAACACAACCGAGTTCAAGAACAGCACCACCATAGCATGATTCATGGGAATGCAAATCTGGATTCGGGGGCTAGGGGCGACGCACCGATGACCAGGGTGCCCTGGATCTTCTCCAGGATGAAGCGGGCCTGGTTGCTGAGCTTCGAACTCTCTGCCCCCAGCATGCCCAGCAGCCACTCCTTCCTCAGGCCGTAGTACTTCATCCTGAGCTTGAAGAACTCCTTCAGGATGTCCAGCACCGACTCATACTTTTGCAGGCTGCCCACGTGGTCAAACAGCACCTGGAAGCGCAGACATGGGTTGGGTTGGTTGAGAGAAGTACATGAAAATGTGAATCCAGTATATCAAAATGGATAAAATGGTGCCAGTGCAAGACCAGCAGTGGTAAGAACCCAGCATGAAAGCTTCTCTAGAAAGAGCAGGTCACCGTGACACGCTAGGTCGTACACAAGCGTGTAGCCTGCTCTGAGTCCAGGACAGTGAAGACACGGCAAGACTTGAGTGATGGAATAATCGCCTAATTTGACATGGTGAAATTCGGGAAAGACATAAACGTTGTGCAGTCTGATCCAGGCACCAAACAGGGAACCCTGCAAGCCTCATCCCCTCCAGCAGAGGTGTTATCATCGTGTATATAAGGCCAAGCACAAAAGCACTCTCTTTAGTCTCCTGTAGTTCCCAGCCATGACCTTGGAATGGTCACAGCTCTAGACTGCCAGTCATTCTTGTGGCCCTCGACTACAAGTCATTTTACAATTGTGGCCCATTCTAATTGAATATTCCTGCTGTAGGCTGTGACCTGGCTGGTAGCCTGAGTAAAAGGCCTGATTCATAAGAAGAGTCTGGCCCAATGCATGTCCTGGAAATATATTACAATGTTTTAGATGACCTTCGAATCTCCTTTATGGTAGTTTCTTCCCAACGCATTTCAATACAAAACCTCAAAATATACATCAAATAACAAGTGTATACCGCTCAGGTGAACAAGGACAGGGCAGTGGGTGGGTGTGTGTGTGTGTGTGTGTGTGTGTGTGTGTGTGTGTGTGTGTGTGTGTGTGTGTGTGTGTGTGTGTGTGTGTGTGTGTGTGTGTGTGTGTGTGTGTGTGTGTGTGTGTGTGTGTGTGTGTGTGTGTGTGTGTGTGTGTGTGTGTGTGTGTGTGTGTGTGTGTGTGTGTGTGTGTGTGTGTGTGTGTGTGTGTGTGTTCCTCACCATGGAGTTGCAGGTGAGCGGGATCTGGAGCTTGAAGACCTTGTGGAGGCCGGCCGCCTCGGCCTCCATCAGCTTCTCCTCCGTCATCTTGACCACGAAGCGCACGGTGGTGTCCGTGTGGTACTCCTTGTAGTCCGTGATCAGAGCGGGAATCTTGTCCGTGCCCATCAGCATGGGCTCCAGAACGTTCTCCTTGTAAGTCTGGGGAAAGGGAGGAGCATGGGGATTAGATGAGCCCTTACCAAAAGTGACCCTTGAGTCGTCGAGCCTTCGTCCAAAGTGACTGTGTTTTCTTTAATATAATTTGTCATTTTAAAAGGGTAGGTGCTAGGCTCACGGATGCCTTCAGGTAGACTGCGGACTTTGAGGTTTGAACACAGAACCTTACAACTGGGAGTCAAACAACCCAACTAGCACCTCAATTAAATATACTTTATATTGATACAGATTATTCACCAAGATATTTAATGAACAATGATAATATTGAGTTCTCAAACTCTACTTGGGGTCGCCTGATATGCATATGGGGTCGCAGGTCATTGCTGATAAAAAAACAAATAGCCAGTGTTAGCTCCGCGTTCAGGGATTATTCTGCCTCCACCAACATATTTTACTTTTCTGTTTACTAACAGAACAGGCGTCTACACTATATATGCTTATGCTTAACTTTGTTCACATCACTGTGTTCATACTACGTAGAGGACTCTTGGCTTGTCCTAAGAATTGATCATGTTACACTGCACTGCCTTTTGTGAAGCGCTGACAGCGCCTGGCAGCAGAACACGTGCCAGAACGACTTACCTGTGTCCAGGTTTTCACCGGCAACTCCGAGATCTCAATGGTGGTGGAGTCGATGATGGCCACCTCTCCACTGATCAGGTAATGGTTGGCCATCAGTTCATCGATGGCACCGCGGAACCCTTTGTAGCTGGGAAGCTGCCAAAGCAAAACAATGGTTGTGGTTTTTATTCAAGACACCTTTGTTGCTTGAACATCAACCTCTGAAAACACAACAACAACATGGAAAGAGTAAGACCTGATTAACTACAGATTGAGACTGGCAGTGAGGGAAAGAAATAGCAGTTTGACATTGTGGCGGTTATTCCCTGAATACTATTGTATTCAGTACAATTTCCTAATTTAGCAGAAACTCTTACCCAAAGCTTGAGGATGCCGACAGCAGGACATTGGGGTTCGAACCCAAAACCTTTCTGCTGGGACTCCATGACACTACGCTATTATGTAAGCATTGTATACTTAAAACCCCTTATCTAGATCCACTGTATAGATACACAGTAGAACAATGCTGAAACAAGTTGGTAGTACACACATTTAAAAAGGTGAAGTTTTTATTTAAAAAATATAAAAATGTCCGAGCAGCACTCAAAATGAACACCTGCAACCAGTCAATGGCGAATTTAGTATTTGACCATGATACAGGGAAACAAATAATAACTCAAGAGCTACATATCAAAACAATTGCTTGACCGGTAGACCTTCCCACTCTGGCAGGTAAAAATACTCAATTTAAAAAAGAAAGGCCAAGACCGAAACAACGTCAGACTAAACCTTCCCACGAGACGCCGGGACCACTCACCATGGGCAGGGGCTCCTCGCCATCCAGCATGCGGTTCAGGTTGCTGACGATCTCGTGCACGTCATAGTTGGGGATCTTGCTGGCCCAGCCGGTGCCGATGCCCTCCACGCCGTTCACCAGCACTATGGGCAGGATGGGGATGTACCACTCAGGCTCCACCCGCTGGTTGTCGTCGTAGTTGTACTTGAGCAGGTTGTCGTCCACGGGAGGGAAGATCAGCCGGGCCAGAGGACTGCCAGGAGGAGGGAGGTTTAAACACTTGACCAATATTCAACACAACCATATTTCTTCCAGTTATAACCATGAAAATGGGTTTTAAAATACTGTAATTTCTACATTTGTTTAAAAACACCTATGTCTAATATGACATTTCCCCCCATATAGATACATGTTTGAAACAAAAATCTATATTATTTATTGCTCATTTACCAAAACTATTTAATGTAATAACCAGTCCAGGTTCTCCGGAACCTCTACCCCAGGCTCATTATAAATACTAACATAAAATAAAAGACCTAGAATGGTACGTTACTTCACTCAATCCAAATGATCACATTTCCAGTTTGATTTATAGTGGTCATATTTTACAACCAAGTTGTATTCAATAGGATGTAAAACAATGTTGTAGTAACAAAGAGGGGCTCTGCTGACCTGAGCATGGTGAAGATGTATCGAGGGCTGGCAGAGTCCTTGCCGCCATTGAGCCGAGTGCCGAACTGACCCATGGGCTGCAGCAGATTCAAGTTGTTACTCCCTACAAAGTTCTGAGCCAGGCCGACGATAGTCATCATCAGAGAGATCTGAAACACACAACACCAATGTTGGCAATGGAAGAAATATCAATAGCACAACACTCACTAAAACTACTTTGATCTCTAATGGCAATTCAGGCATGTCTTTGCAAACTTATTGTTTGACAATAACCGATTGTAACAGATTTGACATCTCCTGTTGCTGACCTCTCCATGGTGATAGGCGGACATCTCTGCCACCGAGCCGGCCAGCTGGGCCACCTTCACCTCCCGCTTGTCGTTCCTCTTGATGCAGCTGAACAGCACCTTCCTCTGGCCCGGCTTGAAACCTGCAAAGAAGAAATATATAATATACAGTGTGAGGCATTTACACCTTTATACCTAGACCCGCTGGCTTCTGCCGAATCCCTGGCCATCCAGAATAGCAGCAGAGGATAAACTCACCTCTTCCAGAGAGAACATCTCACTGCTATGTTATTTTAGTTCTTGTCTTTTGAGCTTACTTTGATGTGACGCACTGTCTATTGGTATGCACCTTACTTCCCCTAATTCTAAATTAGAAAATAAATAGAATGGACTTTTCAACTCAAAACTGTGGACTCACCGTCCACCAGGCAGGAGATGGACCGCTCGTTGTCCGAGTTGGAGAACAGCACCAGCTCCTTGTTGACAAACTCGTTGTAGGACAGGGACTTGGTGGCCTGGCCGTACAGGTACTCCTGCACGAGAGAGGACCCAGGTTACTCAGGCAGAGAGAGAAAGGGCTTTATGCTTTATAATATGCATGCACACACACACAGATGGAAGATGCGAGGTTGGCTTAGAGACTACCTCAGGCAGGTTGTGTTCTCTGCGCTGACGCCTGTTTGTCATGAAGTTGGTGAGCCACACCTTGCGCTCCTCCACCTTCTTCTTGCTAAAGGCCTGGTGGGCAGGAAAGGGAGGAAAGGGATCAGTCAGATCTTCCACTACCCTCTTGTACACATACTCGATACTCGGTGACACTGTGTTTTCCAGTGTCACCTAGTATTGTGTTTTATAGTCTGAAACGGGAATGTAGACACGGCAAATTCGAAAGGAGAAAATACTGGCTGTAGCATTCTTGTCGGAGAAGCCAGTATTTAGACTAAGCACGTTTCCTTAATCTCTGATGATATATCATGATCATTACATGATTTAGTAAAGTTAATTTGTTAGACCTAGCTCCTTTAATGTAAAAAAGAAAATGTGGCTTGTGTTCATATGCGAAAATGAAGTAGTATCGATCCAGTCTCCACACGAGTCGTCTGAACAATAGAATACAGCGATAGTGTTGTGGTGGTGGACAGGTCCAACTCACCAGGGTGATCGCCTCGTCGTCTTCGGGGCCGGCGTACTTGAAGGGAATGCGATGTCTCTGCATGTCCGAGAAGTACTCCTTGGCTTCCTGCGACGTGCTGGTACCCAAACCTGGAGACGCGCAGAACTACGTTAAGACATCCTTTTTCACACGCGCGGTGACGCTCTTTGGAAAGTGAACGGATGGCTTACTTGTCAAGTCTTACTACCACACAGGGGTCTGGGACAAACCTTTGTAGTATTTCACTTTCCAAGATTTGAAGTTGGGCTGGTTGTCCTTCCACTCGTCAAACTCTGGGATACTGTAGAAAGACATCACCGTCTTCCTCAGAGTGACCTAAGAGGATTCATAGAAGGAGTTAATATAGAAAGTGCCTTGCCCTAGCACAATATGAAGTCAGAGTTTAGTCATTTCAATCTTTTACCAGCAGAGGGCACTGTTATGCACCTACCCCGTGTTGGCTACACATTTGGATCACAGTAAGTACTTGCTGGCGCTAGGGGCTGTTGTCATCAACAGAAGGTACATTCGTAAACCAGTACCTTGATGATGGGCGTGATGAACTCCTCCAGGAAGGAATGGTGCAGCAGAGAGGGCCAGTTGTGGTGGATGAAGTTGATGAGGAGGCCCTTGATGTGGGAGCCATCTTGATCCTGTCACAAAATAAGTCACAAAATAACATCAAAACAATGAGTTTTACAATAAAGCATTAACAAAGGGTTGAACAATAATAATAAAAATATATAGGTTTAGCAGATATGGGCGGCTAACACAGTTTAGACCGTGATTAGGTGAAAGCCATTGTTTGAATATTCCTCTTCTGATGAAGTAACAGAACACAGATCTGCCACCCCCTCAGAGCAGTAGGAAACCGTAATAAGCTACAGCAGGACTTTTAACACGTTATAGAAGAAAGAACACGACCAGTCTGCCTGAGAGCAGCTTAACAATACATCTAGCATTACATAGCATCTCAGTGCTATCAAATAGCACCATATCTATGTTCCATAAAACAAACCTCAATGGAGCTTGAGGCACATTTGAATAAAACAAATATAACGCAGCTTGAACCCCATTTTACCAAACAGCTCTATTTAGGCTGCATTTACATTAGTTTCCAGATGCATTGAGGTGCACTTATGCAGACAATAGTAGGAGGAGGCTGTGTCCGCACCTGATCTGTCATGATCATGAGCTTTCCGTAGCGCAGGCTCTTCAGGGACTCTGGGTCACTGTAGTTCTTCCTGTACTGCAGACCCAGGATCTTGATGATGCTGTTGATCTCAGAGTTCTCCATAATCTGGTGAGGGGGAGGGGGAGCCAGGTCAAGAAAACATGGTCGGACCCAAGTGCTAAAGCTTCATAAGCTTTACATTATGAACAAAAGAACATAATTAGGATTGTTTCTATCATTAAAACAGTTGAATAGAGGAACGTGAAGACAAATGATTGACTGTTGAAATGTTATTCCTATGAGTGTCATCCTAATTAAGGCAACACGGCAAAGGTTTCCCGAGATTCCACTACATCACGGTCTGGCTCCACGAGACTCCACTTAAGGAGTACATCAAGATGGGAAGCAGGGCGGAGCTCCTCACCTGTTTGTGAGAGGCCTCCCGAACATTGAGCATTTTTCCCCGAAGAGGGAAGACCCCATAGCGGTCCCGGCCCACCACTCCCAGCCCGGACACGGCCAGCGTCTTGGCCGAGTCTCCCTCGGTCAGGATCAGCGTGCAGCCCGACGAGTTCTTCCCACCTGCAGGAGGCGACGTCGGACATTTAGCGACTTTCTGCATAAAGCTTTTTTATTATTATTATATTCCAACACAAGACGACCACAACAATATCAAGCCATTCCAAATTACCGGCATCGTTGGCGTCGTCCAGCTTGGGCACACCCTTGATCTTGGCGTGCTTGACAGCGGAACACTTCTTGTTGAGCTGCGTCTGGGCTTTGAACTTCACCCAGTTCATGATGCTCTCCACCACCCCACATGTTGTCGCCTGAGGAGGAACGGGAGCCAATCATAACTCTAAAATCATGATGACCAGTGGTTTACATTTCTGTTGAGGTGTACCTCAACCGTATATATTAAAATATTATATAACTTTCATTTATTTACTTCTGCAATGGCATGTTTATAATTGCACCTCCTTAACATTTTAGTTTACATTTCTCCTTTAAATGATTGTCCCATCTAGTCAAATGTGATCCCCGCCTATGAAAAAGCATTCTGAATGGCCCATGTGTTTGACAGGTGTTGTATGAATAAAGTTGTCACAGATGCGGTTCTCCGTACCTGTTTGATGAACTTGTCGCTGAGGGAGCAGATGGAGCCGAAGCTCTTCTGCTGCAGAGTCATGTTCTCCTTGGTCTGAGAGTCGAAGGTGGGGTTCTCGATCAGACAGTTGACAAACAGCCACAGGTGGTTCTTCACCTGGACATCAGGCATTGGGGAGAAGAGGGTCATTCGATTGAAAATGAGTTACAAGATCAACTGATTGCCTTTTGAGATAACTTGTGGTAGCATCCATCCAGTGAACCCGCTTGTTGACAGGACACCATTAAGCAAGTAAAAATGTAAATAACAAAATACAAAATTATATTAATAATAAATATTTATTTTCACCCTTATTATGCGTGTTCTGGGTGGACTGAAAGTAGACGGCAATATAACCAGAGCATGACAGGAAAATAAGGTTCGATTCCCTTTAGCCTTGAGCAAAAGGGTTGAGGTTGAGAAAGGAGGCATCACCTGGAAGGGCTTCACCGCCACCCCGGCCTTGTTCTTCTTCTTAACCACATCGATGAGCTTGGAGACCACTTGGTCTGCCACATAGTCCGTATGTCTCCCGCCCTGCATGGTGGAGGAAGAGGGATTGGGATTCATGTCCATGAATCCCAATGACACCAAGTGGCTGGTACCGCTACGTCTAAAGTGACCCCGCCCCATACACCTAATCTGTACAAGCTACTTGATCTAGTAACAAATTAGCGGATCTCAGGGCCTGGGGCTGCTACGATTGTGGTTGGTCACCTTAATCATACGAATAATTAAATGGTATTCATAGCCATGCTATGTCACACCCATCCAGGGTGGACACCAGCGGCCCTACCTTGGTGGTGGCGATGCTGTTGACGAAGCTGACTTGCTGGAAGCCCTTCTCGCTCATGGCGAGGCACACCTCCCAGCGGTCGTTCACCACCTCGTGGACAACGGTGAGCGGCAAGCCCGTCTCGTCCAGCTTGTCCTTCAGGTACATGTCCACGTAGCTGCGGAACCCGGTCACCTGGGGAAACGGTAGAGTGTCTTGAGAGTGATGTCACAGAGCATTATATCTGGAGAGTTTGGTTGGAGTACTATAGGATCCTGGTTCTACTCAAAAATTGAAATTTGAGCCAATACATTTTTTGGTTTCAATTGAAATCCTTTCATCAAAACTTGGCGAGAGCTGTTTTGGTTGTAAACTCACAGGCAGTCTTTTGCCATTGAGGAAGACACGGATGCCCTTGGTGGCGCCGGCGATGTCGTAGGCTCGCTTTGTCATGAGGGCCACCGTGTCTTTGTCCAGCATGCTCATCTTGAACTTGACCAGGTCAGGCTTGAAGGTGATGCAGGTGAACTCTTCGCCCTCAAAGGCCTTGATCTGGGATTCGCTGGTCCGGCCCATGTTGTCGTACCAGGACTGGGGAGCAAAAATAAATAATGCAGAGTGACTTTGGGGACACGGGTGATCAATGCAAAGTGATGCTTTCAATAAACCAAGGGAATGTTCCGTACCTGCTTGAAACTCTTTAGGGACTCCTTACACGCAGTCTCCACCGTGAACTTGGTGCTGAAGATGTTGCAGAGCTTTGCGCCGTAACCGTTACGTCCACCTAGAACAGTGGATGCAAAGATGAAAATGTGTTGCTTTTCCTTCTAGCTTGTGTCCTGAAACAAACAATATGTAATTTGTTATCGAGTTTTCGATCGTTCTTGACCATACCGGTTACTTTCTTCTGGTCGTCGTCGTAGTTACTGGAGGTGAGGAGCTGTCCGAAGATCAGGGCTGGAACAAAGACCTTCTCTACTTTGTGCTGCACCACAGGGATCCCCTTCCCGTTGTTCCACACACTGATCATGTTGTTCTCGCTGGGAGAAAAGAATAAAACATCTAAATATGACTACAACAAACAATAGTGTCCAGTCTTGAGCAACGCCTACCTGGTCATTCATGACGTCATGTCAATTATTCAATAAATATTCTCAGCAAGCCACTTGGATAAAACAGTCTGCTACATGACTTAAATGGTGAAAACTATCAATAGTACCATTTGTTGGGTTTGTAACCAATTTCCCATTGGTAAAATCTTTAGAGGTAGTGTACTTTCAAAGTGATTTGATTTCATACGTACGGGTCAATATTGACCTTGATGCAGGACATGCTCTTGTCCCGCTGCTTGTTGTCCGCGGCATTAACTGAAAAGGTAGGAAGAGCGATTTCAGTCAAACAAGTGACGTTTGGATAGAAGAGTAGAATGATACAAGTCCATTTTTCGCTGCAAGATGCAAATTTGACAGCGGAAGAGGTATTGAGGGGATTACAGTAAATACCCTTGCACGTTACACTGAAAATTAAGATACAGGTGTTAGAAAGGTCTACCCTTCTCACTCATAGTCACGGCGTGACCATCATTTCCAAAAGGTCCTTTACTCACCAAGTATCTCGTCAAAGATCTTGTACAGCCCCGGTACGAAGCTGACATCGCGACAGTTCAGTCCCTGATCTTCATCATACACCCACATTTGCTGAGAAGGAAGCAACAGAAAACTGCTTGAAACTTCCATTATGCAACTCTTGTAAAACTAAAGAATAAAACCCATTGACCCATGCATTTTGTTTATTTGTATCATTGCTATTGATTTGAACACCTTTACTAACTCAATATTAATACCAACGGTATTCACTGGTGGCAGTGAAACGTTAAATGGTACCCCTAAAAGGGGTAATGCAGTCAGAGGGAATAACAGTTGCCTTTACCACTTAACGGTTCTTATCTTTTCTAGGAGGCAACAACGAGGGGAGTACCAGAGATCGTTATGGGGCCCTACCTGCGTGACGGGCTCCACAGAGCCGATGTAGGAGTCAGGTCGGAGGAGGATGTGCTCAAGCTGGGTCTTCTTCTGGTAGATCCTCTCCACTGACAGCCTATTGGGGTTCTTCTTGGTCTTCTCAACCTGCTTGTTATCGTACAAGCTCTGTCGCAAGACGTACGAAATATTTTTATTTGATTGAAAATCAAGCATTTCACAAGTCGCATTGTAAGAAATGTGGGTTGCCATATTCATTTTGACAATACGATTTAGACAAGATTACTCTAAAACACTCTAAATATGTATAACGCTATAGTTCGGTTACTGTGACACAGATGCCATATAACTAAAGCTTATTTTCAGCATATGATTAACAGCCGATAAGAATAAATAAAAATATGATTAAACGTTGATGTCTTAAACCTTACGGGCCATACAAAATAAAGAGTCTGGCCCCATTTAGGACACAAGGCTGATAGTACAGAGTGTTGTGTCAGAAACGAGGCTATAACAACTATGTAGCAAGGACGTCGATAATGAAGTTGTGGGCCCTCAACCGCCTAACGTTAATGCCCGAGAAGTGCAGGTAGTTGGCTAAAAGGCGACTTCACCTTAACGACTTGAGCTTATTAACAATTGCAAAACAGTCGTTTAGGTGGATGCAAATGCGAACCAATTTTGATTCGGAATAATTTACTTTGATGCACACATACGGCAAAGTAACGTTTATATGGCAAGTTTAAAGAAGGTAACGTTATCTCGGCGATAACGTTAGCTGCTACCTCATGCTTCATATCAACAATAGCTATGGAAATAATTATGAATTGCTACTTGCCTTCAGTGGTTCCACTTCAGCCATTGTTACTTTTTGATTTGTACTGGCCTGACAATGGCGAGCTGGAATTAAAACTATTAACCAGAACTTCGTCGCCCTCGAATCCACAAATGCACACTGCTATCCTACTTCTAAAATTTGAAACTGTAAAAATCCTGTCCGCGCCAATGTACAACGAACCAATCAACGAAATGTAATTATTTTCTTCTCCAATTGGAATCCCAGAAATCAGTAAGCCCGCCCATTTGTACAGAAGAACAAATCACCGACGTCGATTATTAGGTCCGCCCATTTAGACGTTGTCCAATCATCAGTCCATACACAAGCGCTTTGTCCTTCCAGCACATTGATCATCATCTTCAAATGAAGTCTACATGAAGCGTGATGTACATGAAGAGCAATGTGTTATTTTACGGGGACAACACGCGTTTCAGCCGCATCTGTCATGTATTTGGACTTCATGTTATTGTATTAACACATTCCGATTTAGAAAGATACATACTGTCCAAAAATGTATCCACAAACCTATGTTCTCTTCAACCTAACTCGCATCTCTGATTCTTACTTTCCTTCTTTATTTTATTTTGCTTTTCCTTGAGAAAAAATGCCTTAACTCAGTGGCTACAAACGCAGACACTAGAGTCGATGACGTAGGCTACCTAAGGGAGGATTAAACATGATAAAAGTATAAACCAAGTAACTTGTGGGATTTGGTGGTCCATCGCATGATTACATGTTTGACTTTATTTATATTGTTTTGAATATATCATAGACTTTATCTTACAGAAGAACAAATTGACGCATTTATTTCCTTTTAATTTGTTTTATTTGTCAATCATGTGACGGCTCTTACTATCAAATAAAATAGACAAACCTCTGCTGTGGTTATTGTTAGCTTTTGGGTTGGGTACCGTAATTGTGAATGCAGTAAATAAAAGCATTGAAAACGTTGGAGAGATTCGATTTCATTAGGACAGGACCCTCCGTTCCTCCTCCATGCCCGCTCGGCTCAAGGGGTTCCGGATCGGACCCCTGCGCGTTAGAACGGCTCTTTTCTGGGGTGATGTTTAGGTTACGGTCTGTCATCCATTGGATTTTATCATCAGAAGTGACCTAAAAAGCATCCTTTTTTAAAGTAAAGGCAAAACAGGGATCATCTTAAACACCCAAATCATGGAAGATATGTGTTATCAGTGTGCAATGTGGATTTGTAATTGCAGAAAGCAAAACAACTTAAAATCAACAGAAGTGTATCCCTACTTTTATAAGTTCTGCTCTGGCAACAGGGTCTCATCAAATTGTACAAGGTAGGCTATTATACTCTTTTATAATAATGACACATTTTCCAGGAAGAGACTGTATCACGAAAGGAAAAATAACTTATTTCAAACAATATATTTTGTAACACATACATGGGGCACTTTCAACAATTTTGAAAGTAGGCCAACATTTCAGAACAAATATATTTCCATAGTGCATATCAAAAAGGAATGGATATATTAAATAAAGACAATTCTGTAATAACACAGCAGAGCACCCCAGTTTCCCCATTGTAAGATGTAGTAACTAGAAGCATCCATCTGAAATTCATCATTTTCAATAAGTAGTGGTACATTGTATTGTCTTTTATCGACACTAGAGGGCAGCATATCCCAGCTATAATTGCCATAACGTGCAAGCATTAGCTATGTATAATTGAGAAGCCCATCTGGCAAAGGAAATTTAAATTTTCAGCATGTAATAAACTATAACATTTGATATGTTATGTTAATATTATACATAAAACAAATAGCTGAGAACAAGACCCATAGCACTAACATGAAATTAAAATATCTTTCTCTGCTTTTTCAAATTATCAACAGAACAAAATCTTAAAATAACTCTCCTCCCATCTTTTCCTCGGTCTCATCGCTTGAATTACTCAAATTGCTGCATCTTTACAATGTGATTGTGTGTGTTGCTTGTAAGTCCTTCCTAAATCCAAGTATTTATTATTATATTGTTTTTCTTTTGATTAGGTTGAAATTTCCATCCTCCATAAACGCTGACTGTTGTCCCATTTGGTTTTTCTGGGGGACCTTTGGCAAGAGGAGGGGAAAAATTTAGTACTATTGTATGGAACAAAAAGAAGACCTAGACATAAATCAATTCATTTTTACAGTTTCCCCATACACAGTAATAAAATAAGTGTATCAATGTTTCTTTATCAATTCATCCACGCATTACATACTTAAAATGTAAACAATAGGAGATAACATCTCACCTTATGTGCTCTCTGATAGTGCTTCCTGTCCTGCAGTCAGCATTTACTCCGTCTCCACATTGGTCCCCGTGTCTTTGGCCTGGGCTTTAGGTTTCTTAGCTACAGGTGGTGGCACCTTCACCCCCTGCTTATTCTCCTCTAGATCATCTTCTTTGACTGGCTTTGATACAGTAGAAAGCTCAGCAGCTCTATTCTTCTGCAATCTCGGCTGAGCCTCTGGCAAAGGTGCAGTCCCCATCTTTCTGGTGTTCTTGGAGAAGATAAAGCTGGCCACGCTGGAGGGAGACTTGTGGATGTCTCCCCCATAAGGAGATGGTGGGCCACGTGGTGAGGTGGGGCTCTTTGCTCGAGCTGCGGTCCTCAGGCGAATAGCCTCCTGCATGTTCATGGAAGGAGAGTTGGTCATCGCGGGAGGAGACCTCTTCGTAGGGGAGGGGGGCACGGCGGAAATGGTGTGCATGACCTCGGCAGACTGGGATTTGGGGACGGTTTCCGGTGAGTCGACTACAATGGGAGGAGATATGGATGGAAGAGAGCTCATGATGAGTGACCTTCTGATGGGTTTTTGAGGAGCCTCACCACTGGAAGATTGGGTTTGAACTTGGTTTTCAGGCTGCCGGATCCTCATGGTAACTGCTGACTGGTCTTGTGTGCCCTGGTCATTGGTAGCTTCAGGACTGCTATCCATGGACTCCAGCTTGACTGGTTGTACAAGGGAGGGTGTGACTGAAGAAGTGGTTCCCTCTTCTTGAGCTGGTGGAGAGATTGAATCCATGGTTTTGCCCTCTGTGGTTCCTGGTTGTGTTGTATTGGAAGGAACCTGTGGCGCTGGAGCTGACGGTGAGGGGATGTTCACGGGCTGGGAGGGAGCTTGCTTGGAGACCACTGCGTCAGACTCAAGTGCATCCTGACTTATGGGCTGCTGGGCCTCAACGACCACATACTCCAGAACCTGTTCCTGGGGTTGTTTAGGGTCAGGGCTGTTACTGGCATCCACTGTAGCATTCTGCTCTTTGCGTTGGTCCTCCAGGGTCTCTTTACAATACTGGTGTGCACTATCTGCAGGGGTCTGGAGAGGAGGAGGTGAAGTTAAAGAATGTGCATCTATGACCACATCAGTCTGAACCAGTTCCGGGGTTTTGCTAATGTTCATGGGCTGTGAAGGAGCTTGCTTGGGGACCACCGTCTGTGGCTCAGGTGCACCCTGACTCATGGGCTGCTGGGCCTCAATGACCACATCGGGCTGTACCAGGTCCAGGGCTCTGTTAGGTTCAGGGCTTTTATTGACAGACGGCAGATTGACTGACGGCTGATGGACGGTGGTGACTACGGACGTTGAGACTTCTGCAACTGCAGCCTTCTGCTCTTTGCTTTGGTTCTCCTTGGTCTCTTTACAACGCTGCTGTGAGCTGTCAGTAGGTGCCTGGGGAGGAGAAGGTGAAGGCAACGAGTGGGTAACCTCAGGCTCTGGAGCATGCTCCGTGGCCATAGGTGGGGCTTCCTGGGGCTTTGTAATCAGGGTTAGAATGGGAGTAGGATTAATAGGAGGTGAAGGTAAAGAGTGGGTAACCCCAGGCTCTGGAGCATGCTCTGTGGCCATAGGTGGGGCTTCCAGTGGCATTGAAATTGGGTTCATGACAAGAGTAGGAGCAGGGAGCACCGGAGCTGCTTGGTGGCTTTTATCCGTATAGAGGGCTGCCTCTCCAGGGGTTGGTAGAATCTTTTGGACAGTTGGTGGAGTCGGGGGAACACTCTCTGGTGCAGACACAGTAGCTTGAGTCTCCGGTGGAGGCGGAATGCTCTTAGGTGGAGTAAGCTTTAGAGCTGAAGGAAGGAGATATGTCTGTGGGGGTTCTTGGGGTGGGCAGACTAGGCGCTCCGTTGAAGTACTTTCCCCTTCAGCAAGCGTTGGAAGGAACCCTTCCAAGAGCAGTGGGTTCGCAGGCAGATTTACAGGCAGTGTTGGGGCTGAAAAGGGTGGTGGTGGAGGGATACTCTGAGGCGGAGGAGGGAATCCTTGGGGCATAGGTACTATTAATTTATTCCTAGGTGGATTTGGTTTGGGAGCAATAGCCACCACTTTATTCGTCTTCAGCGGTGGAATCTCTGGGGTCGTTTTAGGGCCGTCTGTGCTCACCACTGATGTATGACTAGATGTGGCAGACTTAATCTGCCGATTCAGTGACCCTTGCACAATGGCTACACGGGGAACAGAAGTATCCAGCCGCACTTCACCTGGTGGTACATTGTCCAGTACTACAAGCCCCTCCTCACTCAACAATGGTGGGGGTGGGAGGGGGAAATCAGTCCCGTCTTGTTTGATGAGGAGGGTCTCAATGGCTGGGTCCATTGGTGGTGGGGGTGGGGGCCAGAGTGATTCCATGGGTGGGGATACAGCAGGTTGAGTTGTAGGGTGGTGGGCTGGTAGGGAGGGTGAAGGGCAGACAAACATTGAGGTACCAGCAGATTGCGTCTCTACTGAAGTGTTTACCTGTGTCATCGATGTTGGTTTGTGTGCTGCCGTCTTTCTCTCCCCTTGTGTTGTCGCAAGTCTCTCGTGAACCTTCTCTTTGACTTCCACAGACCTTCCATTAACTAACACACTTCCACTTAACGACTCTTCTTTTTCTGTCACATTGCTCTTGCCTTTCACGTTTTCACAATTCTCAACATACGTCAGTCTTTCCTTGTTTTCTTTCTGAAACTGCTCACTTTCTTGAACTTTCTTCAATACCATTGAGGAAAGGACTCCATTAATCAACTCTGCGGAGATAAGTCCACTCTTCTTTTCACTATCTGTTGATGCATTCTTGACAGATATGGAAGGAGATGGTCTCTGCTGTCTCCTGTCCTTGGGGTTCCTCTTAACAGCAGCATAGGTGTCATAGGGGGCAGGGGGTCCCAGCAGTAACTCAAACGTACGCTTGTTGTGGGCCCACACCTCTGGTGGAGGAGGTGGAGGCGCATGGACCTTGGGTGGGGGTGGGATGTTGAAGAGCTCTCTCAGAACCCTGACTGAGGGGCTAGCGCTGTCTGTTTCAACCTTGGAGCCTGGCTGAGGATCAGAAGACTTTGTGGGGTTCGTGGCTGAAGAGGACCCTGGAAATAAGCTCTGGAGCTTGGATAAAAATCCTCTTTTGGGCTTGGGGGATGAGCCTAAAAGAGGATGTTTAGAAAGCTGTGTAGGTGTGTCAGGCTGGCTGGAGTAGCCACTGGAAGGGGAGGCGGTTTTCTTCAACACATTCTCCTGTTGTGGCTGCAGCTCAGATGTAGTGAATTTAGCATGTTTCTTAACAGTCCCCACTTTCCCAGGTGCCTGTAGCTGGGATTTAAGAGAGCTGACTGACACAGAGCCAATGGAGTCGTCCAGAGAGCTGGTGTCTGCAGTGTATCCAGGGCTATCTGCGACCCTGGGGGACACTGGAGGGAGTGCAGCTTCTTTTACCTCTCCTGGTTTGCTCTTCACAATACTCTTCCCAGAGCATACTGAATTCTGGGGGGAAGATTCCTTTGACGTCCCAATTGTCTCCGTTAGGTCACGTGACCTCCGTTTCACCTTATTCTGAAGAGAATAGGACCGACTGGGCGGCGGGGGAGCTCTCTTGGATTTCATGATCGAGAGACTGCGTGCTAACCCTTCCGTCTTTCCATTGGAGGTGGCCTTGGAGACTCTGCTGACAGAGGAGTGAACGCTGACTTTGTCCGCCGGGAGAGAGCTGTTCCGGGCTGCGCGCCTTTCATCCGCTGAACTCTGTTGTTGGGGAGTGGTGCTGCTGGAGATGGTGGAGGAGTCCGACACCAGCGTCTCCGACGACTCTGACCGACTCCACCCAGAGCTGTCAGACGTATAGTTGGCTCTGTGTTGAGAGGCGGAGGACATGCTGGACGCCCTGGAGGAGCAATCTCTGGAGAACGGCGCTCGACACGAAGAAGCCCGGGAGGAGGCCCGGGAGCTGGACGGGCTGGCCACCAGCAGGCTGCTCTTGCTGACTGTTTTGTGACTGTTACGGCTCCTTCCGCGTTGGATTTCCAGCACTTCGACTGAGGGAGGCATCACAGCGTTGGGAATTATTTTGGACATGTAGGCGGCATGGGGGTGCATGGACATCACGGGGCTGGGGGGGCCATGTGGGCCGTTGTTGGCGGTGGTCAGCCAAGGGACGGCCAGGGAGCGCGGCCTGTGCGACATCTCGGAGCCCAAACGGTGAAGAAAGGCCATATCATCCCTGTGGGGAGCATGAGCGTTGCTAGTCTGCAGGGTTTGAGACTTGGTCAGGGCTCTGTGGACCTCTGCATCATGGAGGCCGACACTTGCCTCAGTGTCGGATGCTGCCTCACTGTTCATGTTCTCATCCAGGTCCTCATCCAGCACTGGGTTACTGTTCCAGTCCATTCTATCCAGCCCTGTTGGAAGGAAAAGAGACGTTATATTTCATGGGAATCATTTAAGTAATCAATCATGTCAATGATCTTGCTAATCTATTACCGTATTACGTTATAATCGATCAATGCACTGGAATTCTATCAAATTGAGGCTACAGTAGATTAAAAAGCTGTAAAAGCCATGCAGCCATGTGATGTGTGTACTTCCATGGGTATGTCGTGCATGAGAAAAACATTGGAAGGTTACACACCGAGTTCTTTCTGGACATGCTTTGGGATCCCCATAACCGTCCTTCTACTTTTTCTTCTGTGCTTTGCCTTCTCTGGCTTCTTGCCGGAGTTCAAGGGTCTGAATGACGATCCTAGACAGAGAAACACAAAATCCGCCTTTAGCATTGACACAATGAAATGTCCAAACTTTAAGAGCTTAGTGCCAGTACATTGAAATTAGTCAGTGCAGATTGCCACTTGAAATGGGAATAAGGTTACTAAGAAATGTATTAAGTATCAATAAAGCAGCATTTAAACAGGGTCAGTTAGGTCACCTTGTCTGGTGATTCCTGAGCGAGAGGACATTGAAGATACGGTGGACTGTGTAGAAACGATGGAGGATGTGTCGGCCATCGTGCTGTCAGACAGGAAGCCTTGGCCATCCTCCTCTTGTTGGGTGGTAACGGTTGACTGTGGAAATCCATAAATTGTTTTAGTCTTTGCCTTGTTCATACAAATACTGAGCTCAGATTTATAGAAGGGGACATTGAAGAAGAAGAAGAAGAAGAAGAAGAAGTGACAAGAAGAAGACTTACAATGCTGCTTAAATCATCGCGGAATTCCACGCCATTGTTTGTCTCTGTGAACAAAGCAGCACATTGAAACATTCTTGTAATTTTCTTTCTGAATACCATAACATTGTACTACATGAATGAAAAACCTGTTTAAAATAAATACATGGCAAGTTGTTGTTATGGTAGCATGTGTCATTGCCTCAATCAGAATGATGTCAGCACACTATCAGGGGGTGTGTTTGAGCGGGCAGGAGGCAAAGTACCTTCCTGCTGCAGCAGCTTCAGTCCCTCCTGGGCCTCATTGTGGAGGTCCTCCATATACTTGGGCCTGCTAGTCTCGATGAAGACGTTCTCCTGGATCCCCGGAGGCGCTGGGGTCTTGTCCTCCTCCGCCTGCCTTGTGGCGGCTAGTGAGAGAACAGAAAGGGGTCGATCAGGCTCTATAGTCATAGCTCTGCGTTGATCCACCGAGGGGCCTGCTGACCATATGGCCAATGAAATTGAGTCTTTAAGGTATTAAAACACATTCACGAAGCAAGGACTTTTCAAATGATATATAAGAAGGAGGAAGTAAAAGGCATAAGAACCCATGTTTGATGCCGTTTTGACAAGAATATGGTTATTAATGTGGCCCCTGTGGCTCTAACAAGGGCGTTTATGAGAGGATTATATCTACATATGCTCAAGTATCTAGGGCAGTTTATATCACACAAGTAAATAACAGAGGATCTGAATAGAATGTAAAAACCGCTGGATACCGAATACATCATTTGATTAATGTGCAATAAAAATCCCTCTGTATGTTATTAAAAAACAGACAGCTGTCTGAAGAATTGTTGTTGCAAATATGCCTGGTGGTTGGTCGAATGTATCAGAAATATACACAGTAACAACGTTTACGAAATATAAAAATGAAAAATAACCATTATGATACCCCTAATAGGGAATATAATAAACATTATAACATAGATAGTATAATTTCATCTTGTAAAAATACAAGTCGAGCAATGTAACTGAAATCATCAGTATAGTTGTTTTCACTTTTCAGTAATAGCTAGTGTGTATGTATTATTGCAAGCGCGAGCGTGCAGTCACACACACACACACACACACACACACACACACACACACACACACACACACACACACACACACACACACACACACACACACACACACACACACACACACACACACACACACACACACACACACACACACACACACACACACACACACAACTAACTAATGACCTGCTAATGCACTTTTATGTTGTTTTACCGTTAGGCCCTACTGTACTATAGCCACCTACTGTACTATAAAGCCTGTCCTGGAATTAGCATTGACAGCCATGTGTTCAGAGTAACCGTGGCTATAGTAGTCTCTGTCTCTTAGAAATGTCTTGTTCAGCCTCAAAATACATATAATCTGAAGATTTGCACAACATGAATTTAAACAATTCCGGTTACCCATAATCTGTAGTTATGCATAGGGATAGTTCCCTGATAATTTTGCTGTTAAATAACAGCATGGGCGGAATTTATTCTCTATAACAGAAGAACACCTTGCATTACTATAGGCAAGTTATTCCTTTCATTACTCAATCCTCACAGGAATTACTTACAGTATTACCTGCAAATATGATTACCAGGAACCCAGCTTTAATCACCAATAACCTAAGATTATATTCAAATATTAGAAAGTCCCAAACAT
The DNA here is from genome assembly GCA_026745465.1 of Lota lota. Lineage (NCBI taxonomy): Eukaryota > Metazoa > Chordata > Actinopteri > Gadiformes > Lotidae > Lota > Lota lota. The sequence continues at coordinate 491,461 of JACYXH010000401.1, read as the reverse complement.
AACCTAAACATTCCTACTCACCTTTCCTCTTGAAAATGATTGGGAAGCAGTAAACATTATTTATATTGTTATTCGTCACAAGCAGCACCATGGCTCGTGTTTTATATCATAAACTACCCGGGAAAAAAAGCATTCAATTTTTTTTTGATATATATATATCCAATTGGCATAAAGGAAAGAGGAAATAAACAAACAGGCACAGACGGTAGTCCTCTGAGGAGTATGTCACATCCCCTAGACACATAAACAACCAAAAGATCAAGACGGGATCATTTTCTGAATCCTTTTATTGCCGCTTGTTTTCGTCAGTTACCAGTTCACGTGAAAGTGACAAGGTTTCCGGCCACCAATAAACATCAGAGCTCAGACACTAATCCTTCGGAACCAAATTCCTGTTGTCCCTATTGGTCCATCAACCGCCCCCCCCCCCCCCCCCCCACCACCACCACCACCACCTGCTTGACGTCAGATTGGTCAGTGAGTGTTTATGACCCGTATTGCGCAGGGTTGATACATGTAAACACTCGTAGGACAAGGAAATGTGTTTGTTTGGGTTTTAATTCAGGGTGTCTCCTCAACTCTAAACCCCTCCCCCTGTCCTCAACCAGGAATGTGCATAACAACCACATACAATGAAATGCTGTCTTTTTTTATTGTCAGATGATGGATAAAGCTCTTTCATAAACCTTTGGAGGAAAAACACTGTTCTATTATAATTTAATCCACAAGGGGGAGTAACATAATGCAAATAAATGCGTTGAGATTGAAAACATGTTCAGGAAAAGAAGTTGTGTTGCTCTGTGGTATAATTTGTGTAAAGCAAAATGTTTCTATTCTTTTCAAACAAAGGGACCTCAGGAATTATCCAGTTACATAGGCATGAGGCAAACATAAAGATGTTTATTTTCTTGCAGATTTTTTCCTCAGAGATTATTTATCAACAACAAAACACAAACACATGGTTTTGATCTTATAAAACAATAGAACTCCTTTCCTTTCTTTCCTTTCCTTTCGGTGTGAGAATACTCAGTGGTACTCGAGTTCTGTTCGCTTCCTGGTGTGCTGAGCAGACATGATATGGAATGTATGACATTTGAACAAATAGAAAGCGTTCCCATAATCATGAACTCACTGCATGACTCAGACCAAAATCATACTACAGAGTGCAAATGCAACACACGTGTCGATGGGAGCCATAGAAGCTGCCTAGCATTGAACTGGATGCTGCGTCTGTTAGTCATTTTACCTATTGACAAACTATCCCTAGATTCCAATTCATCATTTCCACATCGTCAGTATGATGATGTAATGGTAGTCACCTGAGCATGTTAGCATATTGCTGTGGGCAGCCACGTAGCCTGAGATAGCACATCGCAGCACATAGGAAGTACTCTCAACTGCTTGTTCAGAGGCCTATGGTTTGGGGGTTAGGGCTACTACAATTACTAGATCGACAGACACGTATTGAATCAAAAATTCAAAGTAATTGATGTACAAATAGAAAACAATAGCTTCGTAATATTTGGTACATGGATCGTTATAAAATGAATACTTTAAATTTAGTTTTCTAAGCTGTTAAAACAAGCACATTTATGACATCACTTTGCACTTTGGTAACTTGTGATGGGCATTTGCCATTATTTAAGACACTTTATAGACTAAATGATGATTCGAATAATCGACTATCGTTTGTTGATTTGTAGTTAATTACTAATGATCAACAAACAAATAGTGAGTAAAGATTGACTTATGATCAATTTGTGGCGGGACGTGTCATTTAGCACATATTCGTCAGCGGTTTGGTTTAGGTGAAATCTGGATTATCCTCTCTACAAACAAAGTGAGCGGCTTCCCACTCCCAGCACCGTTCACAGCCTAAGTCAGCCACGTCAACATCTGTTAACAAACTGGAACCAGTCGGACAGGCTTCAAAGAGTTTGCTACTGAGACAAATCCTCTCTAGGGGTCAGCCGTGCCGAGGTTTCAGATAGGTGCAGGTAGTGCATAAGAAAACCCATGTGCACGAACCGAGCACACAAGCACATGAACACGCTCACAGTCCGACTACTAATGAATTACTAATGAGACTGTCTACAATATACAATTCTAGACAAGAGGTACTTCTAGTGCTGATTACAGAAGATCACATGCCCTCCCCCCCACCCCCACTCCTACCATAACCTTACCATGAACACATCATGGGTTCCTGCCCTGACTTGCCTGCCTGTCTCTCTCTCCCTCCCTCTCCCCCCCATAGCTCCCCCCCCCCCCCCCCCCCCCCCCAATAGCGCTCTCTGGCTCTCTCTCTCGTTTCACCCAGGTAGACAGGCTCCCTGGCTCCAAGGGTGCTGTCAGGTGCCAGGTGCTTAAGCCCTTCAAAGCAGCAACAGCTATTAGACAACGCGGCAAGATGACAGCGAGGCGAGGATGGGCAGACAGACATGCATGCAGACAGATAGGCGGAACCACCTGTCTGTCTGCATGCATGTCTGTCTGCATGTTTGTTTTGTTAGGGGAGCACAGTGTGCATGAGTGCGCTTGTCCGGCACACGGGAGCCGTTTTGGTTACTCACACAGCTCCTGGTCATTAATGATTTAAACCTCAGCAGAGCGGTGAGGGAGGGAGGTAGAAAGGAAGGAAGGAAGGAAGGAAGGACGCGGGGGGGGGGGGGGGGGTGACAATGAGGGGTAACAATCAGATATACCTGCTGATGCCTGGCCCCGCTGCTCTCGCATATAACAATGATACAGTGCCCCCATACCAGAAAAAAACATACACTAACCTAAATAAGCAGCCATTTACACTAAGCCAGGGTAATTGTGGTGATAAGGAGAAATAGAAACCTGCCCACTGGGTTCGACTGATTCAGTGTGAGAGGGCAAGAGCTGGAGGAGACTCTACTCTAACGCCAGCACCACTCTCTCTGGTTAGTAACTAGGCCTTCCCCTTGATAGCCTTAGAGAAGTCAGCTCCATTCACAACCGAATCGGAAAGCTTGTCATACAGTCAGCTGGCTAAGGCCTGTGGGGTCCTGGCCAGGGCTAGCTCACGCTATTATAGAAATGATTACATTTGAACTGATGCACCTGCAGTTTCACTGATTGAACTGGCGGGGGGGCAAAGACTATTCCAGTCAAGGAATAAAGGCTGAACAAGATGTTAGATAAGAGGGTGTCTGATAAGAGTACACAGTAGGACCACGCCTTAGTATTGTAATTATACTAACACAAAAACCAGTGTTTCAAAACTCTGTATGTTCTGCAATAACAGTAAAACGATGACAAACCACCATTGCACGACGCAGCAAAGCGTGGTGCGTGTCAAACGGGGGGAAATCCCATTTCATACAAGTACACACTTATCAAAACCATAGTCCTTGGATAAACACAGGACACTGAGAACAGGGCAGTCTGTGGAAACTACAGGTCAGCTACCAATGTTTGAATAGCCAGCTCTACTACAGGCCATATTGGTGAAGTAGACCTTAATTTTCCTTCCCGAACAGCTTCTTCTGTGCTATAAGAGTCATTCTACATCCCTTGAGAAAGTTGCAAAGTTTAAGGCCCAGGCGTCAACAAACAAAGCTACTGTAACATATCTCCATGTGTTGACAATAGACAGATGATTCATAATTAATAACTGCGGCCTGTGGCAGTCTTACAGGAGTCCATGCAGTATTGTAATATGAAAGAAAGACTGTTACAGTTTGCATGTAATTTAACCTGCGCCATATTATACATGCCAAGAGTCTCCACCCTACGACGAGCCAAACAAAATCCTCAAAGTGCGTTCAAGAGACTTTTTCACTCACAAATACAGATATTTACCAAGTGCTAATCAATCTGGTATAGATTAATGTATTTTATATAATATATTTCAGAAATGAATACCCCCCCCCCCCCCCCCACGCTCCAACTCCAACACTAGTCTGTAAACTGACTAAAACATTACGTGTTCAAATATTGTTTGTGCTCACAGGCACTAATATTTTCTTTGCGCTGATGGTTCGTTAAGGTTAGCTAATATGTAGAGTTCCTTCACAGGTCCATCCTGTCTCTATCCCAAACACACTTCCTCTACAAAGACACACACACGGACAAAACAATGTGAGAACCCCTAGATTGTTTGCGGATTCAAAATATCATAAATTGTACATTGGGGACACGGAAAATAAGTTGGATTGGGTAATTGTCCCAAACAATTTAGAAAAGGTATAGTAAATAAATGCCATAATCGATGGCGCACATGCACACACACACACCTTCTCTCTCACACACACACACACACACACACACACACACACACACACACACACACACACACACACACACACACACACACACACACACACACACACACACACACACACACACACACACACACACACACACACACACACCTCCCCTGCTTCCTCTTTGAAATATCTTCATGATAAGGAATGTGGGGAATCCATTAGGGAGTGAGTGGAGTGTACTAGGTGAAGGCTCAGGTAAAGCCGGATGTGAACAGAATACCCGCCTGTGTCCTTGACTTGGGTCACTTAACAGATTCCGAACGCACCGTGGGCTAGGTCTACACTAGCTGGCGATATGTGTCGAAACAGTGCTGGGGGGCCAGGGGGGATTTCACTCCACTCCAAAGGGCTGGAGGGATTTATCTCAGAGAGCAGCTACTGGGAACTTTGCTACTGCTCCACTTTTCAGGGGCAGAAAATTGAGCATGGGCTTGACACATTCCCACTTGCATGAAAAGAACCATTGTCACTCTTCCCTGAAATGGAAAAACAAACACATTAGTAGATTATGTTTTTTTTGTTATTCCAGTGTGTTGATAGCAACCACAGTGCTTTTTGTTGCGTATTTGACCAAGACACTACATTGTATGCAAAGCGTGTGCGGCACACACACACACACACACACACACACACACACACACACACACACACACACACACACACACACACACACACACACACACACACACACACACACACACACACACACACACACACACACACACACACACAGTTTGATCTGTGATGGATCACAGGTCTCATTTTCTTGAGAAAAGGTGGAGTTTGGACTGTATAGGGTCATAAATAAACAGAAATCCCTTGTTCCTCCTTAATAGACGGGCCCTGGCGAGGTCTGGCTGGGGGCCAGGCGCCCCTACCAGGCCTGTCGTGAGCCTGAGAGCCTCATGGCTGTTAATGCTCATCACATGAATGCCTGTCAGTTAAAGGGCTGGAGGGGCAGTTTACATATAAATCACATTAACATAATGGGATGGGAATTTTACGCCATATTAGTCAAAGTCATATTAGGCCCAAAGACCCCAAAAAAATTTGTTTTTTTGTATTTGTTTTTGTATTTCTGGATCTGATTCCTTTTCTGTTTGCGTTCAGACAAACCCTGAGTATTCTGCCGGGCAGCAGAACTAAGATGGTGGGGAAGGCAAGTTGAGGGAAGCCTGGGGTTGGTGCAACACATTTCTATATCCTTAAACGACCCTGTACCCTAAAGATAAATTGTGGTGTCTCAAACACACATGAATGTGTTCTTTCCCATTACTTTAGTGGTGAGAGAGGCAAGCACAGAGGTAAGCACTGGAAATCCCCCGGAGGGAGGAAACATCAGTTGTGCTGGAAGTACCAGCTCTCACCCTTCATTTGGAGTAGTGACAGAAAGAGGCGGGGCTCCGTCCATATGCAGAGAAATTACCCAAGACAGCAAAGTTACAGCTGCGGCAAATGGGGTCTCAAACTATGTGGTCTCCATTATTTTAGCACCATTCTTCGCTGTAAACTACAAATAAACACGATGATGAAGAAGGACAGATTGGGGCTTGGTTTGATCAATAATAAGAACATGCAGGTTTTGCATGTTGTATAATCCTGACACCACAAAGGATAGCATTTGGCATCTAAAAGTAGTTTGTTGTGTTTTTACTATACATTTACATTTAGCAGACGCTTTTATCCACAGCGACTTACAATAAGTACATTTGTCAGAAGAAAGAGAAACAACAATATATCGTTGTCAGTACAGTAAGGATGTTCATAGAACCAGTGCAAAGCACTTACAATTGCTAGTTCAACCCAATAGCTATAGCATTACTCCAAAGCAAATACCATGGCATCTGCAAAAAAACATTTGCCTGCTAATGTGCAACATTCCAATGTGCAAGATCTAACATGAGCTACGAGGACCAAGATGGCGGGAAGTCTGAAACAGTAGTCTGCACTATTATTCAAGCGCAAGAATTTTAAGATCTTTGTATTCATTTAAACACATATATCATATGTCAGGATATATATATGTGTGTGTGTGTGTGTGTGTGTGTGTGTGTGTGTGTGTGTGTGTGTGTGTGTGTGTGTGTGTGTGTGTGTGTGTGTGTGTGTGTGTGTGTGTGTGTGTGTGTGTGTGTGTGTGTGTATATATGTGTGTGTGTGTGTGTGCGACTTCTTGTGGAGAACAGAAGTAATGCAACACACATGTGCACTCACACAAACATCTCTCGACAAAATGTGTGTTGTTGTGTTGGTCACACTTTTCAACGGCTGGCTGCTCACTGGTGCATGGAGACTGCATTGTGTCTCCAATCTGCACACTTCTGCCACTCTGTGTGTGTAATGCAACACACACACACACACCAACAAAACTGAGTATGACATACAGAATGGCCCGAGATTTTCTTTTAGCAAATGGCTGCTCAGAGGTCACATGGTTCAACCATCTCTGCAGTCAGCAAACATGCGCATGACGTTGACTATGTTTCAGTAACTTCTTCCTTTTCTGGCAACCACAGAGGATGACTCTTTTCACAAAACCAAGACTTCTCCTGAATTCATTTTGTGATACGTGACTCACTTGATATTCCATAAATTGTCCTGGAATTGACAATTTGATCCTTAAATCTTTTGAACCACAGTGCAGCAACCCTTTAATGCAGAAAGTAACAAACTTACTCCAACTCTCTCCAATCAAACACCCTAATAACCACCCTTTTTTCATTTGGTCTTTTCCCAAAAGGGAGAGAGACATATCATTAATAAGGAGTGGGCAGGGGTCAGCAACTTGCTCAAGGATGCCTCCAGGTAGACTGGAAACGTTGGCTGGGATTCTAACCCCTAACCACTAGAATATCCTGCCCCCTCTCTGCAATAGAGTTGTTTTTCCTGTCACTTGCGGGGGGTGGACTCTTACCACGACTACTGCCCGGAGAGTGGCCCTGCTTGCCGGCCTGCTTGCCAGTCTTCTGGCCCGCCTGAGGTCCAGCAGAAAGTCCTTCCAGCGCCAGGTCCAGCCCTGGACCCAGGCCCAGGCTCTGCCCGTTGGCATCCGCGTCCTTCCGCTTCTTGCCTTTGAACCAGTCGATGGCCCGTCCCAGGGATTTACTGCGCTTCTTGCGCCTCCCTCCTTTAGACATCCTCTCCTGGGCAAACACCTCGGCCACGTCCTGGGGGATCAGGTCCCCGAACCCCAGGGAGTCCCGGTTTGACATGCTGGCAGACGCTGGAGCTACGTTCTGAAACCTGGGGAAAAATACAATCCTGTTTAGGTGAGGGATGGAGGCTTAACTATAATGTATGGTCTTAACTGTAAACAGGGAACATTGTAGAGTGACATCAAACTTAAATAAAAGAGTATTTATTGAGTGTTGCCAACTGTTATATAAAGAGGGAGGGGTGTGTGTGTGTGTGTGTGTGTGTGTGTGTGTGTGTGTGTGTGTGTGTGTGTGTGTGTGTGTGTGTGTGTGTGTGTGTGTGTGTGTGTGTGTGTGTGACGTATTTACAGCGCATATGTGCATGTGGTTGTGTTCCTTTCCTGCATGCACGGATAATAAGCTCAGCTCCCCCTCCTCCCCCACCACCACCACCCCTTCCCAGCCCAGCCCTCCCCCCCTGCCTCCCCACCACCACCACCTCTCCCCAGCCAGGCTGCTCTGGTCTGTAAAAGAACTGGCACCGCTCCCTTCATTCCACAACATGGAGTCATAATTCACAAAGCCCCACCCGTAGTCTCACACTCACACACAGACCTAGGCACATGCACAAACACACTGAGCTAAGAGGCATATCAGTGCATTGGGAGCTGCCTAAGAAGAACACAAAACTCGACTAAACTGTCGCTAACTGAAATTTCAAACATACTGGTGCCTCTTCAGCTGTAAATGAATGCATACATTACATAATATTACACAAACGTGTACTTCACACATTAAAGTACATTGATATCTGTAATATATTGTACCAAAAACGAACATATATTATCATGAGAACATAAAGCAGACTTATTCTAATATTTGTTTATCCTTCATCACTTCTTTTCTGCACCTTTTTATTATTTTCCTTTTTGTTTTTTGGGTTAGAGGAAGTTCAGAGCATGGCACTTCCTGCTCTGCCCCCTCCACCTGGGCTGATTCTTCCGCCCTGGGGCCGTTGTTCCCAAGCATAGCCGCTGGGGTTCTGTGGCGTCCCCCGGGGCCTGGGGCCTTTCCAGCTCGCTGCTTTATTGTTACACATCCGTCAGGTCTCCATAAAGTAAGGAGCGCACCACCAGGCTGCTGACGGGAGGTTTGTAAACATGCAGATGAGAAGCGGGGAAGACAGACATCGAGTGAGGAGGAAGAAGGAGTGGGAGGACTCCTCCTCCAACATTTTGATAAAGAGTGTGATGTTTGCTTAAAGATGAAGGGATGGGAGGATTCCCATAGGGGTTTTAGTCTTTTCGCGACACAGCAATACACTCTTCCCGACTGTTGACATTAAAAGAAGACGTTTTTAGTGTCGCTAAGGTACGTTGCCAAATGTTTAATGGTTGCCATCACACAGACCCTACAAACAGTTTCCTTCGCGGCTAGGCGATCACATGCAACCACACAAACCCGACACGGGACAGACTCCGAAAACCCCAAATGAGTCGTATTTCCCGGTTTCCCCAGCATCAAAGCTCTACACTATTCAAGGCAGGGAAGGAGTTTGAGCTGAGGACTAAAGCACTCGGGGTTGTGGATCCATCGGTATCTCACAGGCAGATGTGTTGCAACTGGAGCCAAGGCGCCCTCTTAGACCAACCGTCATAAATTAACCCCACCTCTTCTCCATTCCAGTCTTGGTTTGATAATATCAGCGTTTCACCGCTTCAAGGACAAGTGTTCAAGAAGCCTTCCTGAAAGTTGAGGTCAGAGAGCACTTAGCATCACTGCTCACACACTGACACAACCCAAAAACAAATCTGGTCTGCTTCTGAAGCAAGGGTGGATGCTAGTATCCTATGACAGGGAAAACAGCAATGCTGACAACACAGGGATGACACTTAGAAAGTCCCTAACAATAATCTGTGGGTGAGATAATTATAATAATTGATTGCATTTATATAGTGCTTTTCAAGGTACACAAAGCACTTTACATAGTGCGTATGTGTGTGCATGTGTGTGTAGGGGGGTTAGACACCTCATCCACTACCAGTGTGTTGAGATGAGGGATCCTCCTAAAATAACCTCACCGTTGCAAAATACAAACTGGTTCCACTGCCGGCGCATGTCATGGGCTAGGTAGCACGGATTGGGCAGGTGTAGCTAACCGCGGCTAAGCTAAAGAGTGAAAGGCCAGTCTTCAGGACTGGGGCATCCATCCGCCCTGTAGGAAAAGTGAGGCAGACCCCCTCATCTCCCAGCACCGTGGTCTGTGTTCCTCCTGCAAATTACAGTCATTGAGGGAACGACTCAGCCGCATGCATCTGCGATGGCAACGGGCTGACAATACACAGACGCCCGTCTCTTCAGTGGAGGAATTCATGGCTTGTTTCATTTAGGTGGGAGCGAGCACACTCCTGACAACCCCCTCCGACTCCCCACCCCCACCCACTACTCAACTCAAATCGTATTGTGATCGCCCAAAGATGACAGCAGCCTTAGGCACCCGTGGGACACAGTGGAGGACCACCCACTTGGCTGTTGTCAAGTCCAGTCACCAGCAGTTGACTCAGATCGTTGCCATGGTTGCAGAGAGACAACCTGTAATTTTCGGTTTTGGAGATTGTTGACACAAATTCAACATCTGACGTAAACAAGACAGGGTAGCCTTTGAATATGGCACAGCCTGTAGAAGGGAGTATTACAACGCTTCACTCCATACTCACATGTGTGCGTGTGTCCAAAGTAAGCTTTTCTTTTCCCAATACGATTAACTGAAATCACCTCAGCCATTTTGGATATTATGAATGTAAACTATTAATGCCCCTGAGAAATGGGATCGGAGGCTTTTCACAAAGTACCTTTCTCAGGAAGTAAATTACAGAGTTGCCATGTTTGCACAGTGCAGTAATTACTTTACCCCCTAACCACACCTTTGAAATGTTGATAGTTGAGACTCAGACAATGTGCACATACACACACACACACTTTGCAGAATCTAATCTAATGTAAGTCAGTCTCGCAGTGTCTCCCATTGATCTCTAGGTAAGAACACACAGTGCTAGCAGGCACAACGCTGCAATGTATCAAAATGTGTGATTGGGTGATTTCACAACGCATATGGAGGCTTTTCTTCCATCACAGGAGAAGCTACGCGGTTAATCCTTTCACATGCTCAAGACACACACACACACACACACACACACACACACACACACACACACACACACACACACACACACACACACACACACACACACACACACACACACACACACACACACACACACACACACACACACACACACAACACTTTCCCAGCCCAGCCCTGATCCTGCTGGAGCAGGCCTGTGTTCTAACAGGCTGTTTACTTACGCCTTACAAAAGAGGTGAGACTTTGACATTGGACGGGAGGCACCGGTCTCTACGGCAAACCTCAAACTCGCCTAGGGTCAACAAATGCTGCACCATAGCACGAGCTCATGCAACTAGCTGTGACTATATAATAGCGTATTCAATATCCTGGAAAACCAAATGTATCCCACTTTCTAGATTACGGGGAGTCTGGCAGACTCTCTTTGGCTATGTGGTGTGGCAGCTGTACTCCACGGGAGCGAAGTTAGGAGCATACATTTTGCCATGAAATCTCTTCCATCTTTAAATGCAGAGAGGCCTGCAGAGGTCCTGACACACTGGAGCAGGGACACCTGCATTGCCTGCAGCAAGATGCGTTAGCATTACTGTACGAGTACAGATAGGCCAAGGTTCAGATCCCGACTGAAACATACCGTAGATGGCCAGGTTATACAACTAAGCTGTTTTTTTTTACTGACAAGCTGTTGCTCAGAAAAGTAACAAGTTGAAGTAAATGTGATTTTTCACAACTTAACTTCACCTGGCTTCAAGGAACTGAGGAATATGTTCGTGTTAAGGTCTGCTCCGTAGTGGCCTTAGAGGATGAGTTTTTATGACATAATCTCCCACAAATGACATCATTTTGTTAAACCTCTTCCATGTGTGTGAGTGTGATAAAAGGAAAAATAAAAAAAGTACAAATGTTTTGGACCACGGTCGTAGTAAGTTAACTAAGGCTAGCTTGCCAAACACCTACCATAGTAGACTCTACATGAAGTACAACTACACACTCCATAGCCATAGGAAACTCACATAATACACTTATCCATACAAAGGTGCAATCACTTCCTTATCTACTCAGACAACTGAACAATGTGTATTTGCAGGCTAGTGGAGGGTTCACAGCCCAGGGTCATGAGTCATACCACGCAGCCGACAGAGAGAACTCCACTATTTATTCTAGTTTAGCCATGACTTCTCCCACTAGCCTGCAAAGATTAAAGGGGCAAGGCCCAGCCATTAGTAAGGAAGTAACGTTATGTATCGGTATGTGTACTACTATGTACTAACTGTGAGTCTCTGTTAAGATGGAACAGCTAAAGAAATACCGGTAGTTACATTTCCAACACAGAAGACACTTTTAATATTCCATGATAGCCTCACGGCGAATACAGGTAATTCAGGGCCGGAGGGGTTAGCCTCCTTGCTCAAAGATGGCGACAGGCAGGCACCGGATAACACAGCACCTTTCAACTAGGAGTCAGACACCCTATGTATACCCTATACTGCTCTAAATCATCTACAGTTTCTTCAAAACGCAGCCTCCAGGCTTTAAAGTAGAAGACGACGGTCTTGCAGACAGCCCGCATTACCCGTTCTTGCGTCTCTCTATTGGCTTCCTGTAAAATTCAGAACAAGATCCTGTTGATGATATATATATATATATATATATATATATATATATATATATATATACTTATATAGATAGATAGATATATATGCCATTGCATGACCTTGCCCACAGTTCCATTTCTGATATCCTCGTTACTCATTCCACTTCTCGACCACTCCGATCCTCAAATCTCTGCTTCTTCTCCATCCCTCGCTCCCATCGCAAAACAAAACGGTAATGGCGCCTTTGCTGTTTTAGGCCCCCACCCTCTGGAACCATATTCCCTAATCTATCTGATTGGCTGAATCTTTGGACTGTTTTAATTGGCTTCTAAAAAACCATCTTTATAGGCAAGCCTTTCTAAGGATCTCCATCTCTGTCTTATCCTTTGGTTATGTTTTTGTTTTTGTTTTAAGTTTGGTCTGTCTATCATTGTGCTATATTTTAGATTGTAATTTATTTATTTCAATTTTTTGTGTGTGTGAAGCACTTTGTAACTGTGTGTTTTAAAAAGTGCTGTATAGATAAAGCTTTACTTTACTTACTTCTCTACCTACTTATTTACTTACTTACCCTACTATCATGCCCTTTCTGAAGTTCTGGAATCTAAAAGTGTAGCTGTCTGCTGTGTATTGATAAATGGCAGGTCAGTAGTGGTTCTAAAAGCTGGTTTGTTGCAAAACACCTGTAGGCATCGGTCTAGGGCGTTGCCACTGTTCTCTTGGCATTGTCAAACAAAGGAGAAGACTGCTACTCTAGAGCATACTTGGGAAACCATGTCTGGGCTAGACAATTACACTGCAAAAGGTAATATCTGTAATGGCCTTTTTTAAGTGAGATCGGCAAGAGAAGGAACTGGAAGGATTTTTTTTCAGCATGTCTTGAGGAGGTTTGCCTGAGTCTCTCAGCCCAAGGCATCTGACGTCGTATCTTGAGGTTTCAAGATTATTTATAATCTGGATATATTTTCTCTCCTTTTTTTATACCAGAACTAAGATGTGATTCAACAAGATGTTGAAGAAATGTAACAAGTCATTACCAAAAACAGTTCATCAGCTGCAACCAAAAGGCAACTTCATACGCCATCATGAATATGCAAATGCAAAGCAATTTGGTTGAAAGACAATTATTTGCTGACATTATATTGTTGGTTTGTTATTGAAAGGATATGGTTTCAAGAAAGGACTATGTAGATAATGACACTTTAAAAAATATTAAATGGCACATAAACCCCACAATACAATATAAAACAACCATGTCCTAAATATTATGTAATTCAGCTGTTTATTTTTGTGTATGAGAAAAAAATAAAATGGTGTGTGTGTGTGTGCATGTGAGATTGTGTGTGTGTGTAACCATGTTTGTGTGCGCGGTTGTGTGGTTAGCCGTGTAGCTGTGGACAGCTCACTGCTAGTTTGCATATCGCTGGGCCACTGCAGCCATGCAGCAGCTTGTCTAGTAGGAGAGAAGCCTGCATTCCTGAGAGATTGATAATTACTGAGAGGAACTCTTCTCTCCAAATCTCCTATCCCCTTTCCCCTGCTCTTGTTCTCCCTTTTTTACTCTCTCTCTCCCTCCTCCCCTCAGACTTCTCTATGCCCCCCTCACTGTCACAGAATAATGAGCCTTTAAATTTTTTTTATCGTAATGGAAGGCGCATGACAGCCATTACCAGATAACATTTTACTATGTAGTAGTGCGTACTCCTCAGGTCTCTTTCCCATTGTTTTTTAGTTTTTGGGCTGTAGCTTTATTTTACTTTTAGTTTTTTTAACCAATGGTTATTCTCTTGCCCTCCTCCTGGATTAACCCTAGCTGTGCTTTAAAAAAAAGAAGATACAATTATCTTGTTTTAGAAGCACACTGTAGTATTCACTTTTATTTTACACACAACACTTTTACGAGCAAGGCTACGGTTGGGGTGGTGAAAGAGATTCCTGCCTCGTTTGCGTCGCTTCCCAGAGGTTGCTAGGGGTCTATGCTTGAGGTTTTCCCGTTTCTATGGCACTTAAGACTCTGCTCGCACCAAAGCAGTCCGTCAGAGCACCACTGAGAAACCATTAAGGCAAACACAGCTGGACAGCGGCTTTTTTTATGTTTTAAATACACCCTGGCATCTCAGCGCCTTGTGTTAAAATCCCAATAGTCAAAACAAAACCGTGGCGCCCCGGGAAACGATGTGCTGAACCTGCATTCCCTGTCAGCATGAGTTCAAACCCGGTGAACAGAGTAGGCCGGCGAAGCCAAGGGGTGGAAGATGGTTTTCAGTGGCGCGTTTGCCCTTCTGATTAGGTTCTGCAGACAAGACCAACAACGACAAAAACTCTTTGTGAAAGATTAACAAGAGCGCAAAAAAACAAGTCCTCTAGTTCTTACATGTTTGTATAGTACACACACACACACACACCTCACTTATTCAATAACATGTAATTTCTTCGTATCTATTGATCAATATTTCCCCCTATAACAGCCCGCTGATGAGTCACCAATCAACCTATCACTCCCCTGATTGAAAGCCCATTGTTTTCCAATCAATGGCCAGAAGTTCAGAACTGCCCTCTCAGCACCTGCCTGACACACATTGTTCACCAACTCAGATACCGCTCACCAAGTCTCATTAATCTTCTTTCAACACACAATCCCCCCTTACCACCCACTAACAACGGAGATGTCTTTAATATATTACGTTTCAACCCTTTATTTGACCACAACGAACAATGAACAGCTTTCCTATATGCCCTCTTTAGCATAACAGCTTCCCCTCAGGACCGGGTCAATAACCAGCTGCACAAACTGATTGGGGAGCCAATGTAACGTCTAAAGAAATGATAGGAATAATAAAAGGAATAATTATACCCCACCTGTGTTACTAAGGAGAACAACACAGACAAAACCACGTCATGTCTGTGTTAAATTGTTTCCACAAACCCTTATCATGATTCACATCCCTTATCTCTCTTTCAACCCATGACTGTCGTCCTTCTCTCCTTCTTCCTGTTCCTGTGCGGGGGACACATCTCCATCTGTCTGCGGTGTTTACAGAACACACCTATAATCTCCATGGGTACAAGCCCTGGCATGGTGGATTTTAGCAGAAGCAGAGGAGGAGCAAGGAAGAACAGAATGCGACACACCCTTCCTAAACAAACGCCACCTTTCTTTCTACCTGAACTACCAGAGGGTGAGAGAAGCCAAACTTGCGGTGAAGAACACGGGGGTAAACAATGGTTGTGCAGACCAACATCCAAGTCCAAGTCCTGGCTTGGACTTGGATTTGTACGACTCGGATCCCCGAGTACCGTGAAACCCTGTGACGCATCAGTTGAACTCGACGCTGAAGTGATGCCAGTGTAGGTCGATGATATTTCTGCAATGTTTTTCCAAGTAGGGATTTAGCCCCTGTGTCAGTCCAGAGTCCACTGACGGCAGGATAAACATACAACTCCCCCCAAAAACGGAGTTCTGCAACTAGAAGGTTATCTTCAGTAAGGTTAATCAACAAGCCATTAGCCAGAAGCTCTGTGTAAAGTATGGTCAATGAACTGCAGTGTCTGCCTGTGTCATAGATAGAACCAAATGTCATAAAGACTAATCAAGGAGTCCCACTTGCTAGGTCAACGGTGCAACAAAACACAATAGCCTTCATTGTGAAAGGCTCCTAAATTGAGAAAGCAGTACGTTGGTTTTAAATTACTTTTGCTTATGATCCCTCAAGGCAACGCAAAGCAAGACTCCCACACCTATTTTTTTCCCCCCAAGTGCATGCCACTGCACAAACTGGATCTCTAGAATTAGCATTACGACATTTAATTGTGGGAACGATAGCTTGTGATCCTAATTCATGCCAGCTCTAGGGGTTCTACTAGATCCATACAAATGGTTTCGGTAGCTTTCAACTAAACTTTAAGAAAACCACTCGAATTAATTTAGCCTACCCCAAAATTGATTCAACAACATTTGAGTTTGAGCTTCAGTTTTAAACAGGGGAACATCGTCCACAAACATTACAACAAAACACTCCAAAATGTCGGATACCAATACTAACTTAACCAACCCGTCTTCATACCTTCACTTTTTTTCTCGCATGCGGCTCTTTATCCTCTATTGCTGTCCATTAGAAACAAATCAGGGCATCTGTTTCTCCAAACTTTATGTTCGCTGTCCCAAGTGAAACTTCAGGTAAACCATTTCCGCGCAAAGCACTTCAGGAAGCGCCAAAAGTTGTTTTGTTTATGCGCCTCGCTAACTTATCCGTTCGGGCGCAGGCTGAGTTCCTCGCTCGGCGTGTATTGTTGTGGAGGCTCTGACGGTTCACTGAAAATGATTTTACCCGAGCTATCCGTGTCATACCTGTACCTCCGCGCGCTCAGGTGATGAGAGAAGCAACTGTCCGTCGACTGCATTCGAGGTTGTGTCTCCACCTAGTGGTAGAAGAGGAGAATAACCGGTACGCAAACTAAGTGGATGCTAATGTAATCAAGCTAGCCATTCATAGGCTTGTACACATGTGACAATAAACGATTGAGTCAATTGTAAGAAGTCCTTAATGGTGGCTTTTATTTAATAATTTCCTTCTTGCACGGCCCCATACATATATGTCCAAATGCCGATGAGGATCTTTCTATCCTCCAACATTATGAGGATTATAAAATGTATAGACAATTTAGTCTACAAATAATTCGTTATATGAGTAACCATGGACACATAAAACCTTGTAACATACATGTTTTATATAAAAAGGTTCCATGCACAAACAAACATTTCCAATGTGATGCTTTGTACCACCAGAACACACACCAGTCCAGACATTCAAGATTTGATCCAAAATATATAGGCCAAATTGTACTTCGTAAGAGACAAAGTGTGTGTGTGTGTGTGTGTGTGTGTGTGTGTGTGTGTGTGTGTGTGTGTGTGTGTGTGTGTGTGTGTGTGTGTGTGTGTGTGTGTGTGTGTGTGTGTGTGTGTGTGTGTGTGTGTGCGTGTGTCGCTCAGAGTCAGGAGATAGTGTTTCATGCCGCTGCCTGCCTTGATATTAATAAACACTGAACTATCTGCTGCCCTGGATACAACACACACAGAGGAGCTGTTCTGTGATGCACCTTTTTTCTGCTGTTCTACCCGTTTGGGCAGTAGGCCTAGGCATTATCAAAACAAAAAAAAAAGCGTAAGTTTTAGTTGTAGTTGTGTTCGCTGTGTTGTGATCTCAATGATGTATGTGGGTGTTACCTATAATTGATTAGGGGCGTTGCAAGATAAAGGGGGCCTTGTTGATTTGTTTAACTTGCGTTTTATCAAACATTTGATCAATTTGACATCACGTCTTTGAATACACTTTTGATACCCTACTCCTCTTTTTATTCGAACACTTTACAAAGTCGAAAGAAGTGAGAGTTTAAAGTATATTAGTAGTTGATATTTTTATCAATCAAGCTCTGCTCTCCTTCTTTCACTAGTGCTTTTTCTCACTGGTTTTAGTTTGTCTCTTGGCAGGTGTAATGGAAACTCGTAGACCTGTCGAAGATTTGATGCAAAGCAGTGCATCAGATGACTCACACTCTGAAGATAGATGCGTGGAGTATGTCAATAGTCTCGAGAGACGCCACGTTGACTCCGAGACAAACCTAACACACTCTGAACTCCCAACCGGCGACACAGGGCATCCAACGATGCAAGTGGGCCCACGCCTGTTCGATATGGACCACTTGGGTTGGCGGGTTGACCAGTGCATCCAGGAAGTGCATCGCCTCGAGGCGCAGAGGGACGAGCTCATACGCGAACTTCTCCGTATGCACGCGCCCATGCTGCAAGCGGTAGCGCACTTGAGAAGGAAGGTTGAGGAGGCGCGCAAACTGCTCACCCTGGTGCAGCTGGATCATATTGCTGTTTACGAGGACGTGCAACAGGTTAAGAGGAAGCTGTTAAGGGCGGCCAGAGGCTGCATCCAGAGCCAGGTCACACTAGCAGCACAGGAGTACGATGTGGCTCAGTCCTCAGTCACGCAAGTACGGTAATAACTCAACGGTCCACTTTTGAAGCTAGGGATTCTAGTCTTTTTAGCAGAGAATTGCAGCATAAATGGTTTTCACATAATTTACTTGTGTGACACGGCTTGTGTTCTAGCGTTTTTCATTTTTCTTGTTCGTCATGACACACACACACACACACACACACACACACACACACACACACACACACACACACACACACACACACACACACACACACACACACACACACCTCCCAAGAAGCAGCCATGTTGCAAGTGCAACGTGTGTTCTTTCTCTCGTATGTTTTGGTCATTTACTTCTCCGCAAACAGGGTGAACTCAAGGCCCAGATCCAACAGCTGACCCAGGAGCTTTCAGAGCTTCAGGAGGCTCACCGGAACAAGCTTACCTGCCTGCGGGATGAGGTCAGAAAGCCTTCCCGTGGTCTGGCCCGGGCCCTCAGTGACGTCAGCCATTGCCGCCGGGCGTCTCTCAGCCTGCAGCGGCGGCTGAGCGGCAGCATGAGGTCGCTGGAAGGCTGGTACGAGCCCCGGCTGATGGCCTTGCTCAGGAGGAGGCAGACTGGAGAGGAGGCCCTCAGGAAGAGCAAAGAGCTGGGGCAGGATCTGAGGGCCCAGCTGGGACCCCTAGAGCAGGACATCCAGGGGCTGGAGCTGCAGAGGACTTGTTTGGAGGACCGGATCGCCCTGATGGAGAGGGACAGGCAGGCCAGCAAGGCACAGTGCGAGGTAAGCGGCAGACAGGGTAAAATTTTTCAAACATTTTTTTAATGGTTCTAAAAACTTCCAGCACTAATCTACCACAATATACAATAGGAGGCCGTGAACATGTTGGAGGAGACCCTGAGAGAGCTGAAGGTAGAATTTGAGATTCAGAGAAAGTCAACCACACACTTACAGAGTCTTAAGGACGGGCTTTTAAGAGAGCTGGCCGGCCTCAGGTATGGCTTCACCGCGTCAATCAGTATAAAAGCAGTGTTAACATTGTGTGACTCATTCTCTTCTTGTCTTTATTATAGAGGCCGCAACGATGCCAGAGAATCTACTGCAGAAGAAGATGCATGAATGAATTCCCTACACTAAATCCTAAATAGTATTCATAATGGATCTGTGCAGAGAGACGGAGAGACTATTTGAAATATATTTTTATTATGAGAACACTTGGAAAGTTCATGGGAAAGGACAAGACACTACATAGACAAAGTATAAAGCGACAAGAGACTAACACTACACCAACAAGAAAAATATGAAAATGTATGTACAATTTTTTTTTTTTTTATGTAGAAAAGGTAACACGTCAGAAAACAGAAAAAAATGTATATATTAAAAACCCCTGCATCTCAAAACTTGTGATGTCCGTGTTGGCAAGCACACCAAACAATTTGGAGGAGTAAGGCAATGTTTACAAGAATAATATTGTAGACTTTGTGAAAATGCGAAAGAAAACGGTAAACTTCATAAATATGCAATGCCATTATCCATAATACAAGACAATGACAAAACCACCTTCTTCAAAAAATGACATGACTTGTCCCAACGTATCCTTAACCAAATATCGATAGCCAACACAAATAAAAATGGTTAGGGTGAGCAGACCGGTTCCGCTCAGGGCTGGGGGTCCACATCTGCAGCTCCTTCTGGGTCCTCGTCATTGTAGATGTTCTCAGCCTGAGGAGCAGACATATTGAAGATGATGCCGATAGCAATATACATTCAGACCTATAGCGATGGTAGCAGTTATGACGGGAATTAAAACAGAAAGGACATCTCACCAAGGTACCCTTATGTGCACATTTTATGAAATTGTACGTGCATTTAAATAAATAAATAGTGTAATAATATCTTACCATCTGCCAGACTTGCATGATGTTGTCTTCTGAAACCGAGCAGATGACCCAGGGCTCGTTGGGGTTCCAGGAGAAGTCGGAGATCTTCGCCGTGTGTCCTCCGTGGATGAACTGAGGGTCAGAATAGAGAGGTGGGGGGGGGGAGGGATTAGAATGAACCTTGGCAGGACCAGGCTTTTTCGGGTGACTAAACTGTAACAGTCACTCTTGGACAACTCACCAGCAGCTCTGGAGGACCATCCTCGGCGTCTTCTGGCGACTGCTCTTCTCCGATCTTACTCAGGTCCCAGACGTTGAGGCGGCGGTCTGTGCCACTGGAGGCCAGGATCGTCTCGTTGTGGGGAGACCACTGGACCTGTTGGGGAAGAAGGCACAGGAACCATGGGGGAGGAACTCTTATTTATATTCCAAGCACTAAAAGTCCTCAACCGGTCTAAATAGGGATTGCAATATTAACATGAATTACCAACATAGGATTAACAACATCTTGGATATTGATGACCAAAGAAAATAAACAATCATGTGGCTTCTAACCTGGAAGATCTCGTCTTTGTGCGACTCAAACGAGTGCAGCTTCAGCTTGAGGTTCCGAAGGTCCCACAGGGCCACGGTCTGAAAAGAAACTCAGAAGATTAGACCACTACATATGAATGAGGGAACAGCTAAAACTACAGAGAAGAAGGGGGACAATCTGTCAAAACAGTGGTGCTGCAGTAGCGTTGCAGAGACGGGGGGTCTCTACCTTGTCTGCCGAGCCCGTGGCCAGGATGAACTCGCTGTAGGGGTTGAAGGACAGGCAGTTGACCTCGGCGGTGTGGGCGTCCACCGCGTGGCTGGGCTTGGACGTGTTGTTGGACCGCGTGTCCCAACTGGATACATACAAACACAGAGGCACTGTGGTCAATGGGGGACTTGAGAGTTCAGTCGTGTGGAGATTTCTTTTTCATTTGGGGTGGGGTCGGGGGGGGGGGGGGGGGGGTGGAGCAGGAGCTGCCTACATCATGAGTTTCTGGTCGTCGGCCACCGAGCCGAAGAGGGACTCATGCAGGAGGTGCCAGGACACGTCCTCCACCACCGCCGTGTGGCCTGTGAAGATGGTCTTGGCGTCCACGATCTTGCCCTCCTTGGGCACCGTGCTGATGTCCCATAGGCAGATCGTCTGGAAAGAAGATGTGGAGGGGGCGCATGAGCAAAGGGGACTGGAAGGGAAGCACGGGTACAGTAAAAATGACTGGAACGGGTGGGTCTGTGGGGGGGGGGGGGGGGGGGGGGCTCACATGGTCGTCAGATGCGCTGAGCAGACAGCCACTCAGGTTGGGGTTCCACGAGAGGCCGTAGCCCTCCTTCTGGTGGCCCCTAAGACGCAGGTCCGGGGTGCACTCTCCAGAGGGGTCTGGAACCAAAACAGTGTTGAGCAATGGGATGGCCGTTCAGAGGGGAGTCACTGTTTACGGTAATTTTTTTAACATGCACATGTTGGCTGTAATCCCACCTGGTTTAGAGGGGTGTTTTGTGTAATCGAACACCAGCACGTCACTGGTGGGGGTCTTGGTGGCGATGATGCAGGGGTTCTGGGGCATGTAGCGGGCCCGGTTCACTTCTCCCTCATGGTTGATCTTGATTTCAATCTCGATTTTACCACTGACTGAGCCGAATCCTCCAAACTCTGAAGCACAACAAATATTATGGTTATGGACAGTGTTCATATCAATGGTGTCAATTCTAGCCTTGTACTATTCAGATTACAATTTATGTTGTGATGCAAACAACCGTTGTTACTTTTGTTACAGAACTTATAATACACTGCATTAAGAATGTCCATTTAGTTTACAGTACAGTGAGATCACCATCTGAACAATCCCTTAAAAATCGATTTGATATTTGGGAAGAAATATTACTGTTACATATTTTATAGGCTTTTATATATTTAAAAAGTAAATTAAATAAAAAGACCCATGGCCACATGTTCCCTCACCTCCTTTTTCACTGTCATAATGCGAAGCATCAAACTGGGCATCGTCATTTGGAAGTTGGACACTTGCTATCACAAGGTGATTCTGCTCGTCAGAAGTGTGTGTCCCAAGGACCAGCCGGTGCACACTGTAGTCCTTCCCCTCGGGTCTGCGAACAGGAAGAACACGGAGAGACTACCGCATGAGCAGCCAGGTGACAGGTATTTTAACCGCTTAGCATAACCAAGGACTCTTTAATCCCGTGGCTAACCTGGTGACATCGGGTAACCACTGGGCGGTGAGACTGGGCCACTCCAGCGCATGGGTCATAACCAGGTCATAGAGAAAGGGGGTGTTCTTTTTCCAGATCTTGTACTCCTCATTGATCACCCTTTCCTCAACGGCATCGTCGAACGCGGCTGTACAAATAGGGTTATAATTACACATGCATAGTTATTCATTGTAATCACATTAAGCGCCAACTCGCAATGTTTCTGTTTAGGTCAGACTGAATATTGATGTAGCCACAGTGCCGTTTTTTTCTTTTTCTTTTCTTGTTAGTTAAGCAGGTCATTCGCGAATAAAATGCGTTCAATCGTCCATCTAAAGATGTTCTAAAACACATCGCTGTAAAATGCTGCACATTAAACGAGCTAGTTGGCGTTAGCTTGCCGGTAAAATTGGTTACTTTCTAACAATAAAGGTAGACGCATACTGGCGCGTAATCAACCGTAATCGTCTAATTGTCATAGGTGACTAAATGTATACACATTTTGATGTAAAAGACGTATCACTGTCCCATACCTTCTTTATCAGCCATGATGTAGCAAAAAAAAAAGTGTATTAAGGGAAAGACGATAAATGTGGTAAAGACTTCACATGGAAGACTAAAGCAACCTTACAATGGCGCCAACAGCATAGGATGTGACTAGCCAATAAACAGCCGGCGTGGGCGTGGTTATGTCTTACGAGTCAAAGATCCGGAAGTATCTTAGATTTCTTCGGAAAATCGAATCCCTTTCTTGAGGCTGAGCTCCAGGGTTGCCTCGGTTAAGATGAATATGCCTCCATGATCACTCAATAAATCATCCATGGTGAATGAGTGAGGATGGATATGGATATGAACTATAAGAGTACAATTTGACGTCAAAACTGATATTTTGTAACTGATTCCCTCAAAACGTTGCAGCTATCAAAAGGGAAAGGGGTATTGACCCTTCCATGTCTGCGAGATTACTACTATGTGGCCCAGATATGGCCATTTATATGCTGGTGTAACCCAGGCTACACATAGAGATAGAAAGAAATGGGCGATGTCAGAAGGGATCCCAATTCAGGCCATGATAGGAAACATACAACTGGTCAAATTAATGTCAGATAAGGAGATGCATTAATCTATTACTGAGAGGTTATTCAGATGGTGTGCCTATGCCACAGATGTTGACCCTAATAGAAGAGGCAACAGGTTTAAAAGATGGGCAGCAAAGGGCTCCACGGCTAATTGGACCAGGATACATGAGGTGTGACTCCACCAACTTGAAGTACTCCAAATGTGGCATTATTTTGATCAGCCCCATCAAAGACATTTGACCACCATGAAGGTCAAAGTGCATACAAGTGCAGGTGTGTGTATTTGTCATTTGTGAATTAGTGAGTATGGATGAGGATGATAGTATAAGCTTTGGGTTACAATTTGATTTCAAAACAGAGGTTTTTGTAAGACTTTTCCAAATAAAAAGAAATCAATATTTATATGAATCTTCTTATAGTACAACCATGATATGAATCACTTATGATTTATGACATATTTCTCAAGTCTCAATTCAGAGAAATTCAGAGTAGGCCTACAGCAGAAAATGTGTTTTCTTTTGATGGAAATAAAACATTGACTAGCTGAATTCAGTTGCATCAACAAGTTCTGAGGTTTGTGAAAATGGATCGGAAACAAATATGACTGTGCCGATCTAAATCTCTAAGCTTAGATACAATTTGGAGTTCTCAGAGACTCAAGAGACTCAAATGCCAGAGCCACAAATATATGCTCCAGTTTCGCAGAGCACAATGTTTTCTTCATGAGAAATGTACATTTTGACGTCGACCCAAACTTAAGCCCAGAAGGGGGCGATCACGAAAACAGTGGTAGTTTAAAGGCAAAACAAACGCATGAACAAGAAGAGTGTTGTTTGCATTGTTGCTTCCCGTATTTCACTCGGGTGCTTAGTTTCACCCAATTGCAACATTTTTCACTGCCATTAAGTTGGATGTTTAAAGAAGTATTACAAACACCATGGATGACCGAGAGCTAGATCTGACGGAGGAGCAGAAGGTCGTCAAGTCAAAATACCCAGCAATTAACAAGAAATACGAATGTGAGTCCAGTGTATGACGAACTTGCGTTTACTTTTTGACTCCCAAGTCCAATGAACTCCTCGTGAATTAAAACAAAGAATATTATATTATATTATGTTCTGTTCTATTATATTCTATTATATTCTATTATATACTACACTAATACTATACTATTCTATTCGAACTATTCTTTGAGTAGCTAGCCTAATAACACTGGTGGACTTTGGCTTCTTCTTTTTCCAGATTTGGATCATACTGCTGATGTCCAGTGAGTATAGAGTGTGTGTGTGCTAAAGTCAAAGACAACGTGTCTGTATCATTCCGTTATTATATTGTCATGGACATGTGCTTTTTGTTTCAAGAATCCATTCGTGGGGCGACACTCTGGAAGAAGCGTTTGAACAGTGTGCAATGGGCATGTTTGGCTACATGACGGACACAGAAACAGTGGAACCTGTTGATACTGTCGATGTGGAGTCAGAGGGTGAGACTCAAGCGCCGTTGACTGAGGTCCGACGTAATTGGTCGTAAATCGGTTGGCATTAACATGATCTATTTTCTAGTAAATCATGCTGTGCTTTACCGGTTCCATCTTTGTCTCAAAAAAAGGTCATGACATGGAATCTCTTCTTTTCCACTTTCTTGATGATTGGTTATTCAAGTTCAGTGCTGATCTTTTCTTCGTCCCAAGGGTAAGTATTTCCAACATGATTTAGCGTTAATCAAGTTAATTATGGAATCTGTTTAATTTAATTCCACATGAAAGACAAGAACCTGTTGAGTCTCAAATTGTATTAACATACTGTATAAACTAACATAAGATCATTTTGGGTGATTAAGTCAGTAATACAGTGTTTCATTATTTGGCTGAACAATGTCTCCCTTGTAGGAAGTCAAAGTTTTGCACATTGATAGAATGCACTTCAAGATCCGATCAATTGGGTGAGTTTATCAATCACTGGCATGTACATTGTAAATGCCGTCACTGATATGAGAGTATTGTGTTATATTCTAAAGTAGGCCTACTCCCATCATACGTCCTATATCTATCCTAAATATTGAGCATTCATTCCGGTGGTCAGGTCTTAATGCCCTTAATACCCCTTGTTTATTAGGTGGGGTGAGGAGTTCTGCTTAAACAAGCATCCACAGGTAGGTCATGTACTTTGTTATCACACAAACAACAAAAACGTTTGTTTGTTGTCACAAATTTCCTTAAAATACTTTTCATGCAAAACAGCAATACGTGGGTGTGTAACATGGAAAGCGTCACAATGGGAACAAGAAAAAAGTTAACATAACACTAAAATAATCAGAATCACAGAGGTACATTTGAGTGAAAGAATCTGTAATGCTACACTGAGCATAGACGTTTTTTGCTATGAATTAAGACTGAAAGAAAAAAAATGGATTTCATAGCAACACAATAATCTAACTACAGTGTTGTGTTGGTGTCTCTAGGGAACAGAGGTGAAGGCCATCACATACTCTGCAATGCAAATCCACGATAAAGAGAAAGCTGAGATTTTTGCCATTGTGGACATCTGAGGAGGACCCCAGGTGATCACCCCCCATGCTACAGACCTACCGACAGCGACCACCTCATGCCTGTGGAAGGTCATCTGTATTTTATATGCACTGAAAATGAGCATTGGAGGTTGCTCGGAAAGCTAACTAATTTAATATGAATCTAAGCTATGGCTCTTCATTATTTCATAACTCAATTGGAAGTCTTTCAACACATTTGGCCTCTCTAAGAATCCCACTGACATACCGGTATCATACTAGTTTCCTTTCAAATTATTAAAATCCTTTTTAAACTATTATTTTGCTCCCACATTAAATTGTTAGTAATTTTCTTACGCACAATAATTGTAAGCAAATGCAAGTACACAAAGTAGGCTACTCACATATTTCATGGACGCTATGTTTAGAATAATTTAGTTACTTTCAAGTAACTTTAATTCATTTAATAATTCATTTTATTGGCGGTTATGTTTGAGTTTACATTTTTTATTAAAAGGTAGTGATTGCCTATGATGCACACTTTTATTCAACTTTTGGTGTAATAAACAAAATGTTTAATAAATATTTAAATGTATAATAATATATTTATTATATATGTATATATATATTTATTATATATTTATCATATGTATCGTATTAAAGCCTACGTCATTCAGATATTTTGTTTTAAATATTGTCAGTAGTGCATAGTGCTCTGAAGAGATTTGGGTGAGACCTATTCCCAATTGTGCGAAACATTGACACAAACTGAATTTTTGTGCATTCAAACATTTGGTTCAATAGTAATGTACAGTAATGTAGTATATTACAGCATGTTGGGACACATATTACAATTAAAAACAGTGTTGTGGTAGGAGAGGCTACATCGCTTGCTCCAGACACATCCCATGCTCACCGCAGATGTGAGCCATTCAAGGTTTATACAGATTCCTTATAAAGAATTTAAAATATTATTTAATCTGTAGTATTCATTATCAAAACTGAAGCTAATTTATGTACTCATTGTGTAGGCCTTCTATTCGATTTGTACTTAACATTACGGTTGGTTTTTATGCATAACGCATCAATATTTCACATATTTAGCATCAATTACAAAACTATGAGCGCAGCACAGGCCAGAAATGATTTACCACCATAATTAATGTTTCTGTACACAATAGCTTCTCGTGTGCAGGGTACATGGCAGCTTTTGAACGTCTTCTCGATTCGGATTGGCCGTGACGTCATTGTCGACTCCTGTATATATACTCTTTCTACCACTCAAACCATTTTCGGAACCTCGAACACTGGCAACTGCGCCATTCAATTTCAGTTTGAAAATACAACGGACTGCAAGTAAAGGATACGAAACGAATATTAGCTATTTACCACATTAGACGAAATATATCCGTATTTAACCGTCAACGGATTATTTTGGCCAGGGAGACGACGTAGCTAACGGATACGCGTCCATTGTCTGAACGTGCAAGATGAGCACCAATGCTAAGATCAAACCGGACTCCGCCATGGTATCAAGCCCAGCACAAAAGAAAGCCAAAATGGACGACAGCAAATATCTTCCAGAGTTACTAGCAGAAAAGGACAGCTTGGATTCATCGTTCACCCATGCCATGAAACTGATATCTGCAGGTAGCGTATGAGCATGCTAATTGCTATGCTAGCACAGGCAGACGTGGAGTAGCACGGGGAGGCCTGGTTCCTCTTCTCCGAGGCGCCACCGCCACGGGCCTAACAATAGGCGCTCTGGGAGTCTGGGGCTTGTACACACGTGGTGCTTTTTGGAAGTTGGCGCTGATTTGAATCCAAATTATAGACTATTATGTATATTGGATCAGGGTGCCAAATCAACGTACTTAAGATATAACCCGTGTCTGCTTGTTCGTTCATTGAGATAATATTCGTCACTACGAGATTTTGTGCAATGTGGTCCTTGCTCCTAAAATCATTTCGCTACTTATTTCTCTTTTCTCTGGTACGAGTTATGATGTCCGTTAAACTGAAAAAACAAACACGTCTTTTGTTTCATGGACTTCCTAACACTATTTTTAGGAAGATTAACAAATAGGAAGCCACCATAAATCGGGATACTAGGGCGCACACCCACCAGTGTAATTGCAGTATCGATGGATTTATTTGCGTCGCTTCCGCTCCATACCGCGGATTTAAACGTGACTCGTTAATGTAATTACCATCGTTTACTTTATTTTCTGGTCGAAAGAACGAAGTAAATGTCATTATCTTAAAAGCTGGCAAGTCTCTAAGAACACATTTGTTTACAATAACTTAATTACAATTGCGTCCTGGCAAAACGAAAAGCCTCGAGGCTAAAAAGAAGAGGGCAGCACTCACAACACTTACACAACACAGCATACAATCACAATAAGCATGACAAATGCCTTGCAGACAAGCAGCGTGCATGTAGCTATCAAACATTAGCATCAGGTCTCACAACAGAAGTATACACAAGCAGTAAGAAAATGCATGAGACCACACTAACAGCCGACAGACAAGGCTTTGGGAGAATGAGTGGGTCGGGAAACTTGGCACAACCTTTTATATAAATATATTTACTCGTCCCTTTTTAATGTCGAGGGTAAAAGCCCAATTTGTACTGTAATTCTTTTATAAAGTTTAGATATCAAGGCAATCTTCTCATTAACGACATTGAACAATAATGCAAAAAAAAAACTTTGTCTACAGAGATTGAAAGGGTTCAGAAAGGTGAGCCGCTGAAAGACACAGAAAAGGAAACCTACCTGGACCTGTTTGCCACAAGAAATCTGAAGCTCAAGGAGCGCGTATTAATTCCCACAAAGCTATATCCAAGGGTACGTATTTTTGGATGTATGTGTAGCCTGGCCACATATGGTCTGTTCTCGAAACACTGAACATGCTGGGCCAGGTCATTTATTCCCCCCCATGTGTTCTTGCATTAGGTCAACTTTGTTGGTAAGATTTTGGGCCCTCAAGGGAACACAATCAAGAGGCTCCAGGAGGAGACTGGAGCCAAGATCTCAGTCCTAGGGAAGGGCTCCATGAGGGACAAGAATAAGGTGCAGTAACTCTCATGTAACAACTATACCTGTTGTGTATTATGTATTGCTCACAGTTACTTATGTGTCCTCAGGAGGAAGAGCTAAGGAAAGGTGGTGAGGCTAAATACGCACACCTGTCCATGGAGCTGCATGTGTTCATCGAGGTTACCGCTCCCATTCCAGAAGCTTACCTGCGCATGGCTCACGCCATGGACGAAGTCAAGAAGTTCCTTATCCCAGTACGTGTCCAGCATCTCACCTTGATGAACCCACACCACAGGGCGCCGGAGGGCTGGGCAATATTTATGTTATAGATTTTGAGAGTGCTGTAAAGTCACCTATTGTAGAAGTGTTGTGATGATAGACTCATCACAATACCTAGTTTGGTGGTCTGATGCCATCTTGCATTTTCCATGTACTTTAATGTGACTCTCAGTTTAGACTGTTTTTACATTTGTTATATTTAATTCATAATTCTATCATTTGTATTTTATATGCCTGTGTGCTCATGCCAGTCATATTTCCATATCCAAGTCATCGTCACTATGGAACTTGGTCTCTACCTTGTTCTCTGCTAGGTAGTCTGCATGCTATTCAATTCAGTGTGTGCTTTTACAGGAGCCCGGTGAGCAGGAGCAGTACATGGACCCCCACTACCTCAATGGAGCACAGGATGGCTCAGGTCGGGGCCGAGGTGGTCACCCAGGCCGGGGCCGAGGTGGCCCACCCAATTCCTCGGGACCCAGGTTAGCACGTGTGAAGTTTGTTTATTTTGGAGCTGGCGTGTTTCCGGGGTTCACTTAAGATTTTGCGATTAGATGGGTAGTAGTCAGGGTAGTTAAGACTGGGCAAAATGCGGTTTAAAAGTGTACTATTAAGAATGATGCGTTAACTGTTCTACTACTGAAATTGGTTACGGTTACCAAGAAATCGGAGCGGTGTGGTCCATTGCTCATAATTGTTTGTGTGTGTGTGATGTTTCACAGGGGTCGAGGAATGCCACGCGGGGCACCCCGTGGCGGCGCGCCACGTGGGGGATCCCACCGTGGATCCCTGGGCAGGGGCGGTGCACCCAGGGGAGCGCCAGCTGGCAGGGGCGGTCCTCCAGCCCCACCCAACAGAGGGGGCTCTGCTCCCCGCTCGAGGCCTCCTACGTCTGGGGCCCCGAGGATGCTCCCTGCCGCAGCCCTCTCGCACCAGCAACACCAGCTCCCTCCCCCTCAAACCTCACAGCCTAAATCAGAGTCCTATGACGAATACGTGAGTCGATTTTTTTCCTTTGTACACATCCCCGGACTCCACCTGTCTGCCCTGACCTGTCCTTGATCACAGTGGTGCTGAATTCATCACCAGCCGATCGGTCCACTGAACACTTTTTCTGTCGTCCCTTCTGCAGCAATCCTATGAAGAATCCTACACGGAACCCGCCTACGAGTCCTATGAAAACTATTACAACCAGCAACCTGCACCGGCGTTAGTGAAACCTTGCATCACATTGACATAGTGCTTCGTTCTAGGTCTGACTTTAGAAGGGTGCTCACGTTTCACTTGTCGTCCTCAGAGATACGGAATACTACGACTACGGACACGGAGAGCCCCAGGAGCCTACATATGATGCCTACAGTAAGCTCGCCATTGCACTGCTTTCCACGTGTATGGAGGTTTTGGAGTGACGTAATGACCGTAGAGCACATTTTATTGACGCTCATTTGGAACTAACACGGTTCCCGATGGCATTGCATATTATGAAGTAATTCATGGCCATTCATTAGTTCTTCTGTGTCTTGTTGTGTCTCCACAGCTCAAGATGATTGGGAGGGGTCATGGCCCAATTCTGGATCCGGTGGAAAAGTCCCTCCTGCCAGGCAGTCCAAGGGAGGGTACAGGGAGCACCCATATGGAAGATACTGAAGGGCTTCTGGTAGAATGTTGCCCCAGCAACTGTCTACAATTGTAACTCACTTTTAACTTTTCAAAAAGTAATTTCCTTGTTGGTTCCCTTTTTATCATGTTTATTTTACACCGACTTTATTTTTATTTTTACTAAACTAGAGGAGATGTGTTGGGTGCATTGCTGCGTGCCACATAAATCTGCATTCATTAAATGTTTTGTTAGTGTAGTTGGCGGTTTAGGTCTAGGCACTTGGTTACAATAATATAATCAGATAAAGTAATGTTTAGACATTTTGTTTAATGGTTATCATTTCACTTAGTTCCCAATAATATGTGATTGTGGCGATTTAGCTGTCTTATTTAGGCTGCATTTCAAATGTCGTCATTGAACTGACAAAAAAGGAATACTGCGAGTGTCTCAATGTAACATCATTAAATAGACTAGATCAAGATGCAAATCCAAACGCAGCCTTTTTTGAGCTGTTCTGAATCAATCAAAACGTGTAGAGGTATGCTGTACTGCATTTTTGTGTATATACTTTTTATCCAAATCGTATTTGAATTCGGATAGACTCGTGAAATCTTATTCAAAAACAATGACGATTTTACTATATTAACATTCATTTGGCAACACCAGGAATTTGTATTCTTTAACAATTTATTTTCTTAAATTGATCCGCAATCTATTATTTGTTCTAAATTCAGTGAAGACTAAAAGGACCTGCGGTTAAATAATCTGCTGCCAATTCAATATTATGTGCATAATCCCAGGACATTTGTATGTTCTAAAGTCGCATAGTTTCCAAAAGTCTTGTGTGCTCAATGCTAAATAGGATACTAAATATATCAAACATTTGTGTTGCTGCATTGCGTTGTATCAATAAAGCCTAGTTCATTCTTATTCTAAAATTCGTATTTTGCATTTGTTGTATCAAAATCTTATATATATTTTAGGTTTTTTATGCTTTTGAATAATGTATCCAACTAAACAAACGTCATGTTTTGTTTAACAAAAGAACAAAAAGCAGAACGTGCAAACCCTTTCAGTCCTGGGATTTTTCTTTACAGTGTTGTCATTTTATCCTCCTCCAAAAATATAAGGTTTATTATTGTGGTACTGACAAAAACCTGTTTGCCATTTGATAATATAGTGCTCTAACATGTATTATGTCGTCAACCTTTAGCTAGCATACTTCTTGGCGCTCCCAGAGAGCCACGTATCTTCAACCATTTGAAATGACTGAGTTTAATCAGTATTTCAAATCAAGCTTACAGGGATCTTACTTGACTTTGATGCAAAGTCATGCTGGATGTTTTTGTTATAAAAGAGAAATCGCAGAGGGGAGGATTCTAAAAGCCAAAAGATCGCCACAAGAAGGTAAAACTAACCCCAACACTCATCTGTTAGATTTGTTTTGTTTTCTGTTTTAAAATTCAAGTCACCCAAAACTGTTACCCGAAAAAAAAAACGTAATTAAAAGCTGCTATTAGTAGTGTATTCCGAGCAAAATTAGCTGTACAAAACAATCAGAAATGGTTGTAATGCAACTCTTGCTCAAATGACAATGGTCCATTCATTTCACTGCAAATATTATCTTGAATTCCTAAGTGAAGAAAACATTCAAATCGTGTGAACTCCTATTGGTCAAAAAAATTAAACTTTCAGCTCAAGTTGCATGATCCTATCGTATGTTGTCAATGTTGCATGTGTCTTGTCCAGTGTGGCGCTTGCATGGCCTAGGCTCATTTGGCTTTTCTCTTTTTAGGTGGTCGGAACGTACGGTGGACGTTGGATACTGTGTGCTAAACCTCAGTGAACCATCATGGTAATTGAAGAGTAACGTGCATCACTTGATTACTGGTAAACATTCATGGGCAATAAGTGTACTTGTTGTGAATATTGTGTCAATCTATAGGTTGGTTGTGTTGGTCTACCTAAAGTGTATGCTCAAATGTAAAAACCTTTCAATTCATGACACATGCAATTTGATTCTAACTGTCCCTTTTTTAGGTGTGTGTGAATTATGTAACTAACTTGCTTTAATTCATACTTATGGGTGATCTTTCACATGTCCAAATGCAAAACTGATGCTGCATCTACATAGAAATTGTATGCAAAGCTTTGGCATTGCATTTTCATGTTTTTGTGGGGTTAGTTGATTACAAATGTAAGATATTTGATTATTACTATTGATCATCTTGTACACACACTGGATAAAGCACAATGCTGCTCTTAAGACTTACGCTAAATGGTGAGAATGGAATAACTTGCGATGGCATGTTTTTCTCAAGGAAGTGGACCATTGAGTTTTGTTTGGTCCCAATTGATTACATCATTTCCTCTGTCCTCAGGTCTTGAAAGGGCACAGGAGATGCAACTGTATTTTCGACAGTCTGGTTTCACTGACTGTCAGTTGGTTACAATGTTCAATAATTTGCTAGTGACCTTTATTAACATTAACTATTTTTAAGAGGATTTTTATAACGTATTTTTTTTTTTTTTACCTATGACAATTGAGTCGCACAAATAAACCACAACTCTTCTCTGTTTTGGCACTGCAATCGAGCTCCCTGCAGATGTCAGGACTACAGAGTCGCTCACCAGCTTCTGCAAGAGACTCAAGACTCCTTTAACCTAGCAACTGTAAGTGCTTGGCACTTGTTCTATGAACATCCTTACTGTACCGACAGCAATATATTGTCTTTCTTCTGAGAAATGTACTTATTGTAAGTCTCTCTGGATAAAAGCGTCTGCTAAATGTAAATGTCTAAATGAGTACATCATTTTAAGTATTTACTACTTTTTACATATTGGCTGCAAAATCAGGTCATCCAAAGAAAATGTGTCTAAAGTTTGCTGCTCATTACAACTTGAAATAAAGTTGATCCTTCTGATTTTCTGGTTTTTAATTCTTACAAAACATGCTGAGACATTTAGGTATTTCATGATGAGACCATCTGAATGGAGTATACATTTCATGCCAACACAATATACTGCAAAGACGATAGGATTGCCTTTAAAATGTATTGAAGCCAAATGTAAGGAATGCAACTATTTAGTGCACGGATTCAACAGCCGTTTTTACGGCATAAGGAGGCACGAGCGTTAACCGTTCAGTGGACCTCTATTTAAATTTGGTTTAATTGTAAATGAAGTTCAAGTTATAATTTTCGGTTTATTTGGATGGCATTGATTTTTTTTTCTCCAGCCATTTAATTCTGTTATTCGTTTTAACATTTCCTTAAAACGAAATGGACTACATACACAACGCGCATGTTTTCGTTGTATTAAATTGCTAGTCCTCTTCTAAACACCATCATACTTATCCACATTTTGACTGCGACCCCGGGCCTTCAGCTTTGCACAAACGCTCAACGAGGGAAACGACTATCGTTGGGAACGGAGGAGTGGACTCCGCCAATCTTACCGCATGTTGGTCTGCTTTCACACGGAATGGCTTCAACACAAAGCTGAGAGATACTGAGCCCTCTCTGTTATTGTCTCTTTAAAATACTCCCCTCCCACATGACTAAACCTATCCGCGCCCCCTTTCCAACAGTGGTAGCTATTTCACATCAACAATGAGTATCCTCGTTAATTATAATGACAATCTCGCAGTTATTTCCACGTGGAACCATAGAAAGTCTTGTTTTTAATCCCGAACGCCTTACTGGATCGGAGCTCCTAACATAGACTACTACTTGCCACTGGTAAGCCAGATTTTCTTGTGGGTTCCTATGCTCTTGGGTTTGGGGTTAGGATAGCTAGCCAGCTAGCAAGGCCTCAGTCTTTTGTATTTTGTCCAGCATGCGTTTTCCCATCTTGGCGGAAAGATTGCAGTTCGTGGATTATTGTAGAAACACGTTTCACATGCAGCCACCCGCGGGGTATACATCTCTCCACATTTCCGATGACCCAGGTTAGTCTGCAAATAATGCAACGAGCAACAGTGCTAGCAAGTCAGCTTCCGCAAACTAAACCTTAATTAAAAAAAAAAACGTGATGATGCCAATATAAGTTTAGAAATGCTCATTAATATATAATATTGCGGTTCAAGCAGGTGCGGTTATATGTTTTAATTTAGATAGGATTCAGAGTCAATGCAACATAAAGATACAATTTAATTCATGTTTAGTGCAAATGATTCCCAAATAAACCACTGCATCTTGACTATCTCAAAATAAATGTATATCAGCAATTGGATGGCAATGTTACAAAGGTTGTTGGAGACATGGAGGAGGGCTCACGTTGTGTGCGATATCCGTTCTTGCCTAGGTATCTTCAGCGCCTTCAAGTGAAGAAAACAAACAACCACAACGATCAACCTTTAAGCGAGGCGGTGTCTGCTATGGCTGGTGGAAGAAGAGGGGCAAACCGCACGGCTTACTGTAGGTCACCACTGAGCAGTGAGCCAGGCTCCGTGAGCAATGGCAATCACTCCACGAGTTCTCCTGTAACGGGGGTGCGTTCACGAACAAGGTGAGAGGACTCACAAATCTTGTGCTACAGAGGGGTTCAACATTTGGAGCCAGCACACTAGGGGGTTTGGGCATAAGGAGGAATAATGGAATATGTGACCTCATAAAGTCCTTTATTTCACAGTTGAGATGGTGACGAACGACATTCTAGTTAATTATATGCACATGCTTTAACATGCTTATAAACTGAAGTGGTATATAGCTTATAAGCATGTATCTTAGGGGAAAATGTAATATAACTCAAGTTTCAAGTAATGCTGACATTGAGACCACCCTTAATGCAACAGGTCTTTTCATATAGGCCAGGCCTTTAGACCCTTTTCACAGTGGTGTCATCAAAGGAGTAGTCTCGCGATACCAGACGAATAGATATCTCCGCCTACTGTGGTCTGGGGATTTCTAAAAGGAATTTAGTTGTTTGAATGGTGCCGAGAGCTGTCGCTTACAGACCACCCATTACATTTGACAGGAAATGACCTCTTCCACGGAAATTATGCCCTCCCTCCTTCTCCTCCGTAGTGAGACAAACTGGAGATGTAGCGAAACGCTATGCAACACGGAGAGCGTTTTAAAATGGAAAATGGCAGAGCGTTCAGAGACTGACTTGTGAGTCTATCGTAGGATAAACACAGGTGTCACTCACAACACCTGCAACGGTCGATATGTGTTGTCTTCACTAGTTTAGTTTACTACCCGTGCCCTGGCACATCAACGTAGTATACCCCTAGTGAGCATTACCCGCGACACCTGTGTTTGTCCTACGATGACACCTCTGGGAAAAGGGTCTATTGTCAGCAGACCGCTGCTGCCTCAACACAGAATGACCCCTAGTCAGGCCCCGTCTTGGAAGTAGTCCTCCTGTTTGAATTCAGACAAGCTCTCGCCCCACCCGCAGGAACGGCTCCGGAGCGGGCATGTCCAGCCCCCCCCTGGCGACCCAGACCGTGGTGCCCCTGAAGCACTGCAAGATCCCCGAGCTGTCGCTGGACCGCAACGTGCTCTTCGAGCTCCACCTGTTCTTCTGCCACCTGGTCGCCCTGTTCGTCCACTACGTCAACATCTACAAGACGGTGTGGTGGTACCCTCCCTCACACCCCCCCTCCCACACATCGCTGGTGAGTTTCTCCGCCAGGTCAAGTCCAACCGGGTGGTTCCGGCTCTTGGCCGCACTGCCCACTTGTTTTGATGGGTGCTTGGGTGCAATTGCTTTTGACATTGTTCTGTTTTGATTTGCAGTAGTTGTTACAACACCATTATTAGTCTTACCTTTCTCTGATGACTTGAAAGGAGGCAGTTGATTGCATGCTGAAAGATGTTTTCTTCTTCTTTTACATACAGAACTTTCACCTTATTGACTATAATATGCTGGTATTCACAATCATAATACTGGCACGAAGGTTAATTGCAGCGATTGTGAAAGAGGTAAGTGTTGTTCTTTGATTCATGCTTGTCACGTATTTGTTAATAAACTAGTTCCAATTCCAACGACGGACACAAAAACTACGACACATTCGTAGTGTCTGTGGCCCCAGTGGAAACGGAACCCCTTGCCCTAGCAATGTTAATATATATTAATTAATAATATATATAATACCACGCTCAACCACAGTAAAACAGCATTCTCACTAAAGCAGTTCTCCCAGTGTCCTGTGCTGGCCCGTCTCTCCGTCTCTGACCTCCTTCTGTCGTCTTCAACAGGCGTCACAGAGTGGGAAGCTCTCCTTCCCTCACTCCATCTTCTTAGTGATGGCGCGCTTCGCCGTGCTCACTCTGACGGGCTGGACCCTGTGTCGGTCCCTCATATACCTCTTCAGGACCTACTCTGTCCTCAGCCTGCTCTTCCTCTGCTACCCGTAAGTCCCCGGCCCGCACCACACTAAGATGGGTCAAATGTAAAACCCTCTGCCATACTCGGATACATATGCAGGGCGATGGCGCCGCATTGAATAGAACAGGAAGGATTCACACAGGTCCATTTACAAGTGCTGTGCTGTGGTGTGTTGCAGAGGAATCTAATCCTAGACTTTTGCATTTGTCTTCATGGACATGCACATGCCTTCATGGAGAATTAAGCGCTTGAAGTGCTTCTAAAGAATGCAGGATGCAAAACTCTGCAAATACTCTCCCCTCCCAATCCCACCCTTTTTCGCCCCTCTCTCAGATTTGGGATGTACATTCCCTTTTTCCGGCTGACCTGTGACTTCCGGCGCGGGGGGCCACTCTCGCCCATAGCCAGCATCGGCTCCAAGGAGGTGGGCAGCGTGGGCAAGGGCAGGGACTACCTGACGGTGCTCAAGGAGACGTGGAAGCAGCACACCAGCCAGCTGTACGGCGTCCAGGCCATGCCCACCCACGCCTGCTGCCTCTCGCCGGATCTCATCCGCAAGGAGGTGGAGTACCTGAAGATGGACTTCAACTGGCGGATGAAGGAGGTGCTGGTCAGCTCCATGCTCAGTGCCTACTACGTGGCCTTCGTGCCCGTCTGGTTTGTCAAGGTGAGCGGTCGGGAGGGCGGGGTTTATGACGTTATGTTTGTTTTCGTTAAGCCTTGAATATGAGGCGATATTTGTGCTCCATAAGCTATGGGCTTAAGGATTTCTTGGAACATGTTAAGCATAGCATTTTATACATGTTATGCATACAGTATTTCAATACAGGATGTCTTCCCCCTTCCGTAACTTGTAGCTGGCTGAATTATCATGGGGAAGGGAGCTCAGGGACTGTGAAGAAGTGGGATTTGGATGTAGTGGCAGGAAATCTAGGACTTTTGGCAACAATTATATGCTTTTATTTTTTGGCCAAACGGCTCAAAAGCAAATTCAGGGTTTTCATTCTTTGTAACATGTTTCTCAATCGATTTTCAAATGTATTGTCGCTGTGTTTGCTGTGTTGTGTGTCCCCGGCAGAGTACCCAGTACGTAGACAAGCGCTGGTCCTGTGAGCTCTTCATCCTGGTGTCCGTCAGCACGTCCGTCATCCTGATGAGACACCTGCTGCCGCCGCGCTACTGCGACCTGCTCCACAAGGCCGCCGCCCACCTGGGCTGCTGGCAGAAAGTAGACCCCTCACTGTGCTCCAACGTCCTCCAGCACATGTACGTATAGAAGACGCACACAATATGGGGAGGGTGTTTTGATGTGGTAGACACTGGGATACGCCGTGGGGATATGAGTGTGTAATCCACTCCCAGTTTAAACCTGCAATATTTGACCGTCACTTTTGTTTATTATAATTTGACTGTCTGAGTGGCGTAAGGATACGTTCATCCGTCCACTGTACAATCCACCCGGGGAAGTTTGTTGTTGTTGTTGTCTGTGGAGAACCTTGGCGGGAGAATATTGACACAAGCTTCGTCAGAGAGGGAATTAAGTAAAGTTAAGGGTGGAGCGACTTGCAACTAGTTTGACTCACTGGAATGGTGTTGGTTATATTATATAATTACAATACAGAGCCACTTATTACATGCTAGCATATAATTAAGGTCAGAAGTGAAAATGGAAAATGGTGCAGGTTGAGCAGGTTTAGCTCTTCGGTGGTGCTATCATAGGAGCTTATTTAGCCCCACCCTATCAAATGAACCCGTTCCACCAGATCTCTGCCAATGCCTGCCTGCTGCAGCCTGCCGGCTGATGTTTGTGTCGTTTCAGTGTTTGCTTATGACAACACTCATTTGATCCTACTGGGGCTCCGTTTTTAGATTTTCTTCAATCGAATCTCGAATAATTCCTCCTTTCTGCTGGAAACAGATGGACAGTAGAGTACATGTGGCCCCAGGGCGTGTTGGTGAAACACAATAAGAACGTCTACAAGGCCATGGGCCACTACAACGTGGCAGTGCCCTCCGACGTGTCCCACTACCGCTTCTATGTGAGTATCACCACAGCTAGCAGGGCCCCTTCAACGCAATGGCAAACGCTTCAAGTCCAATGTTTTGTGCGGAAGATCATTACAACGGACCCAGCCTTTTTTTGTCTGAAAAATCCAGCAGTTCTGTTCAAATACTTCCCAAAGCAGAGGGCTGCACACAGGAGACTGCTAAGTGTTTTCAGATGGTTGACGCTTGATTCCTTCTTTTTGTTCGCAGTTCTTCTTCAACAAGCCACTGAGGATACTGAACATGCTCATCATACTAGAGGGTGCCATGATATTCTACCAACTCTACTCGTTAATATGCTCAGAAAAGTGGCATCAGACGATATCACTGGCCCTGATTCTCTTCAGCAACTACTACGCCTTCTTTAAACTACTCAGAGACAGAATAGTGCTCGGTAAAGCGTACTCGTACTCAAACAGTTCCTCTGACCAGAAGGTCAGTTAGAAGCAGTTAAATTATTGTGTTGCACATTTTACCATGGTGTAAGAGAAACATACATGAGAGCTTTGTATCTTTTCTACAACTGCATTTTGTGTCGCTGTTCGGGTTATGTTCTGATCTGCCATAATAAAAAGAAAATATTTTTGTATTACTTTAATGATGCTGTTTTTCTTTTGTGTTTGCCTATGTATTTTGCCAGCATTCTCCCCAAGATGTATTGTGATTCCATGTACGAAGTATTAACAAATGTATAGCCTACCCTACTAAGTCTTAATGACTATCTGGTCACAGCGTATTTGATATAAAATTGGATTAAAGTATTTCAACGATTTCTATTTGATGTGAAAACATGGCATGCATAGCAGAGGGTCAGAGTGTCCTCAGAACATCATCTATTTCAGTCATCCAATGGGCCCCCGTAGATAGACTGGCCGCTGAATAATTATTACATTTCCCCGCCCCTATTCGGTGTCAAAACACAGTACTGGCCCTTTAAGAAGGGGAATAGACGAGCTTGGCTCCAGCAAGGGTATTGATGCGCGGCTCTATTTTATATATTTTAATTCAAGGGGTGTACAAAGTGTAATTGTAAAACATACGTTACCACTAATGCGCAGCACTAACAGACGTTTACCTTTAAATTAATCCGAAAATGTGATCCAGTGTCCAGATGGTTCGGTCTTTCTCCGTAATTGATTCGGTAAAGCTTATTTCACTTTATTTCCGATCGTTTTTATGTATCTAAAGATGTTTCCAGAGTTTTAACAATGTGGTATACATATACATAACGATATTACCTATTGCATATACATACTTGATGGTATAGTTATGCTATCGAGATGGTGTAATGTGTTTCGCATTGTGTAGGAGCCATCTTTGGACAACAAACCTTTGATTGTAGGCTACTTATGCGGGCTAATGGGAGATTTGTCCTCAGTGGACGAAAAGACAATTGAAGACCGCATCTCGGATTCCATAGCCACGGTGCGCAAGAATAGACAAAGGGCTATTGGATGTAA
This sequence comes from Lota lota, assembly GCA_026745465.1. Classification (NCBI taxonomy): domain Eukaryota; kingdom Metazoa; phylum Chordata; class Actinopteri; order Gadiformes; family Lotidae; genus Lota; species Lota lota. The sequence continues at coordinate 450,875 of JACYXH010000401.1, read as the reverse complement.
TACGGTTGTCTCATTCAATATATTCGTCCTTGTGGTCTTCCCATAGATCCAATTCAAATACCTGACGCACTAAAGCTCTTGGTTAAAGTTAGTTGGACCGTGTCCTTGCCAATGCTTCCTTGCTTTGGCTTGCTCAGTTAAAGCAGGATGAACACAATGCTTAGATTTAGGCATTGATTTACCCTAGATTCAACTGGGATGGGATAACTGGGATAACTGGGATTTCCCACTATTGCAACACATTTATAATATGCATACTATAGGCCTACATGATCCCTAATTACTATTATACTATTAGTTTCCTTACTTTTTTAAATGATCCCCATTATTCATTTCGTAACTTCAATTTTACAATTTAAAAAGTATATGATGACGTAATTGCTGTGTTACAGATTATATACTTATTTTATTTCTTTGCAGTCATCCATCCAGGCACCTGGTCAAGAGATTTTTCAGGTGGTAGGTTTATCATCCTGCCTACCATTCATTCCGCGATTCAACAAATATAAACCAAGACACCAAAACAAATAAGACCAACATGGAGGACAAACGCAAGAGGAGGAGCCCCAAGGTGTCCCTCCCCCAGCCACCACCGCCCCCCATAAACCCACGCAAACTTCCCCCACTTCCGGCCAGCAAAAGTGCCACCTTCTCTCTGGGTCTGCCTCAGCCCCCCTCCCCCAAGAACCGAGGGAAGTACAAGAGGTCCATAGGAGCTCCAGGACAGCCCAAAGAGGTTCTCGCTACGGTCGCAGCTCCCCCCAAAATCACCAAGTGAGTCATGATAGCGGTTTGTAAAGAAGAGTACTATAGCAGGGGGATCCACTGCTTCAGGCTCTGTGTTGGCCAAAATGTCATCTCACCACAGTGGGCCATGGGCCAACATCTATAAGCGTGTTACAAATCATTTGGAAATATACGTTTATGGTTGTATCAATATTATTTGCTCAATGACTTCAACTACAACAGTTCTCCCCGAATTAACCTTTATTCAAAATTTTTCTATCTTCAGTGTTAGGATAATTTTTTGTGTATCATTATTCGAAGTTTGATACAACTGATTGTTTGAAAACTGATGCATACCCAGATCAGCATCTGACCAGATCCCTTGTATAGGGGCTGTGTCTCAACCACGGCTGTGTTTTCGTGTGTCCCCCAGGCCCAATAAGGAGAAGTCCCGGGCCCCCCAGCCGGCCGGGCCCAGCAAGGTGGTCCAGTCGTCCCCCCTGCAGCACTCGTTCCTCACAGACGTGTCGGATGTCCGGGAGATGGAGGGCGGGCTCCTGAATCTCCTCAACGACTTCCACTCAGGCAAACTGCAGGCCTTCGGTAAACCAGCCTCCCACCAGCCAGGCCACCGGAGGGATTATCCAGTTACTGGTCTCGTCCCAAGCGATGAAAGGAGAAAGCAGTTCCAATAGGCTTGTGGTCACAACAATGAACTGTTATCCACAGGATCAGCCCAAAAGACTCTCACAATACTTTTAATGCAATATGGATAGATGAGTTTCGTTGAGGATATTTGACAGCCCAATAGAGGGCTGTCAAAGAGGCATATATTCTTTATTTGTGTCGTTTACAACAGTCTACACACTGTCTGACTTCCGTATGGTAACACCTTGATAGTAAGAAAAGACAACATTAACGCTTTATTACAATATAACATTAACCAAGATCCGAGACGATATAAACTCTCACGTCGCGATAAAATGTAAAGGTTTTAAAGTTTGTGCTCCACTTCCTCAAGCCTTCTCCTACCCTCCTTCTCCTCCTGCATCCAGGCAAGGTGTGCTCCTTTGAGCAGCTGGAGCACGTGCGCGAGATGCAGGAGAAGCTGGCGCGGCTGCACTTCAGCCTGGACAGCCACGTGGAGGAGCTCTCCGAGGACCAGAGGAAGAGCGCCTCGGACCACAACCTGGAGCACCTGCTCTGCAACGTAAGCTCTCAGCGCCGCCGGCCCCCAGGGCCAAGGGACACCCCACAGTATAATCTAAATCAATACATATATGATATAAAATCATTTGTGTATATAATGTTTAATATTTTAATTATTTTCAAATGTTGTATGGATAAGAACTGTGTATTAAATATATTAAATAAATGTATATACTATATAATATTTATTGATATGATATGATATTTACATTATTTGTATACTACTAAGTTCATATGTTTATAGCTATTTAATTCCACAGTCACCATGGTTTGGGAGATCCTCTGCTTTAAAAACACTGCTAGGGGGCAGTATACTGGCTAAAATACAGAGTTATGCATACAGCTGTTTGAACAAGGAACGCATTCAGTGGCATTAATGACACACCCCTAATTTGTTCCCACAGCTGGAAGAACTCAGCACATCAATGTATCCTTTTGTTCTGTTGGACCCACGTATCGGCTCTACACAGGGCTGAGCTGGAGCTCCAGGTGCTGAAACCAAACCACAATTGATGTGTTTATTCTCTGGCTGTCCTGTTTGTGTGTGTGTGAGTCCTTAACGGTTCTGTGCTCAGACAAAAGCTTCACCTGGCCGAGAACCAGGACCTGCCCAAGTCATCGGGTCCCTGACGAACCCCCGGCGTTGATGATGTGCGACCCAACACCTCTGGTCCTGCTGACGCGGTCAAACATCAAACCAGTACCCAGTTGCTGTGACGTTTGATCCGGCTGCCTCAGCAAACAAATCAAAGCGTCTAAAAACTAAAGGAAGCAGTATCTTCTATTTTACGGTTGAAGATGAAAAAGGAATATTGCATGTAGCAAAGCATTAGATGAAGTGTAAACCAAAAGCCTATATTCCATTCACAGCACAAAACCATTTCGTTTATTTTACTGTTGTGTAAGAAACGTATATTTAAAATATATGTATTTCTTTTATTTATATTTGGCTATTATTTCTCCATATTATTTCGCGTTAATTATTATTAACGCCTATCAATGGACCCTTTTCTAAAGTAGCAGACCCATATTTAGCGTTATGAGCGATGCCAACTCTGTAAAGGGTCTAGTGGGTCATTTTAGCGAGGTTATTCTCGGGTAAAGCATTAATGGTAACACAATTTAATCATAGCCAAGTAGCAAAAGGGTGTTCATGTTGTCACAAAACAATACAGGACATCTCAGGATTTCTGAGGAATTTGGCCACTACTGTATGATCCCCAATGAGTTTTTTTTTAATATCTTGCTATAAATGTAACTGGTACTGACCACACACGTTGACAAAAATGTTTATATTTGATGAAATTGTGCTTTGTGCGGGATGTGAACGGACATTAATAGTGATGTATATTCAATGTGCAGTGTTGCGACTGTATTTTTAGTAGTTTGTGTTTTGATATGAATTACTGGAAAATTGTTTGTAGGCGATATGTGAAGTGCTTCAGGCTTCGTTAGAATTACTGAGCCAGAGAGCTTTGGTGGCAGAACCTCTTAAAGCACAAGCTAGTCTACAACTTCTTACTTACTTACTGTAATGCTGCGAACAAACTACTGTTAACAGCCATAACCATTAGGTCACTCACTATGTGATTCTCCCTGATCTGCATCTTGATCCTGACACAGCCACTGTGTATTGCTAGCTGGCATTCATCTGTCATTATCAGTGTGGCAGCTATCTTGATAAGTTTTGTTTAAAATATATTCAACCTTTGTTCTTGGATAAAGTAATGCACCATAATAGCCATGTCATAGGAGTAATAGGCATTCAAGAAAGACATTTAGTTGATCGTGTGTGAACAGAACTGCAAGAAAAATCTATCTGGACACTTACACATCTCATGTAATGGTTGTTTGGACTGCTTGCTAAGCCTACCTCTTTCTTGCCAAGACCTGAGCCTGTGTATATTTCTACTAATGGTTACAAAGGCTGTCAAAGATGCTAGGATTCTCCATAGTCTGGCTTTTGCATTGCAATGTATTTTGTTCCACATTTACATATTCCCCTATGTATTGCTTTGTCATTACGTCTGTAAGCTTATTATGGTCACATAAAAGAAAAATAGATTTCAGATGGGATAAGCCTTGGATGATGCATTGTACACCTGTGCACACATAAATAAACAGAAATAAAGCTTGAAATGTTTAATTGTATAACTTTTATCCATGTTTTGGTGTCTTTTACAAACGTTGTTTGTAAAAGTAATGACCAAGTAGCTTTAGCAGAAAAGGCCATGGAATGAAGATTTAAATTGTTTAAATTTTGACAGAATTATGTTTCAATTAACAAATACAAATGCACAGCCTAGTCAAAATATGCTGCTGGATACATTTTGATTCACCAACTTTGTCAGCATTCCATAATCAAACAAATGGATTAATTGAATGATAATTGATGATCTCAGACAGCAGAGATTTGAGTGCAAACATGACATTGAGAACACAGAGTGATTCTGCACTGGCCCACTTTATGAACTGCTACCCTGTATAGACTCAAACAAATGAAGAAACGGAGTCATTTTCTTACAGTAATAAACACTATTTGTTGTTCTATAAGGTTGTAGGTTCACAAGTTAAATATAAATTTACAACAGAATAGTGTAACGGTTACTTAAAGGACTGGCACTACACTGAAACAGAATCACTAAATTGGACTTTACTCTGTGTAAATAATGTTTTTTACCCCAACACATACACCCAGTAAAATAAGTTTGTAACTTTGAATCAGGCATCAGTGTACGTATATATATCTATATATATCTATTTATCCTTTAAACAAAAATATAAACATTGATTTGGATTTGACGACATGCAGAAGAACACAACCAACTCAGCATATCATAAACATATTTCATACAGTAGGACCTTGAAAACAAAACTATACAAGATAAATAATATATACTGCAACGTCCTACCACATATGGTTAACAGATTAGGCTAATACTGTGCACATTGGAGCTGTACAAAAAAGTTATTTTCCCCCATATGCTAATTCATCTCAACTCACCAATGTTGAGAATAACCTTGTAAGACACATTAATTCACATCTCAATAAATGGAACCACGACAAAAATATATACGTCCCTCGCTTATTATTCGTTTCTGTGCATTTCCGTCTTACATTCTGCAACGGTCTGTTGTGATTTGTCTACAGTACATCGTTAGATGTATGCTTTTCATTAACGAAACAAAAACGATCAACGATCCTAGGATCGCATTGTTAAAGTCCTGCCTTTGATGATGACAAGCTACCTGTTAAAGTGCAAAGAGAGCAGGTTGTGGAGGATTCGCGAGACCTGATGATAACCAGCATGATGCAGGTCAGCCCGTACTGTCCGTGCCCAGAGGACGTCTTGCTGAGATATAAGGGTCGAGAGTTGAGGAGCTGGTGAGAAGTAAGACACTTTCTCTTTTAACAGTATAAAAAAAGTGCAGGCACTGATAGAAATGCAGAACATCTCTTTCTTCAAGTAAAAGTCGTCGCGTAGCGTTCTTCTCCCCGTCTTTTCTCGTTTGGTTGTGTGTGAATGATTTTTATTCTGTACGATTCAGATTTCAATTCCCTTACTTTTTTAATCTCGGGGCTGTTACTCTGTGTGTGTGTGTGTGTGTGTGTGTGTGTGCGCTTTGAACATCATTCTATGTTTCTAGGACATGCTTCTCAGTAACTCGTTGAGGTCCTTGTGGACATTCGGAGGCTGGGAGGCAGCACTCTCGACCAGGCCGGGCCCCATCTGAGCGTGGAGGGCTTGGCACAGGTTGGTGGTAGCCCTGCGCACGCTGCCGCCCCGGCCCTGCACGGTGCCGCTGGACGGGCCAAGCAGGTACCACAGCAGGGGCAGCGCCTTCTGCTCCACCAGCTGGGGCCTGCGGGGGTACAGCTCCGTGACCAGCTCTGGAGGGGGAGGAGACAGAGGAAGAGGAGGAGGAGACAGAGAGAGGAGGAAGAGACAGACAGAAGAGGAGGAGGCGACGGAGACAGGAGGAGGAGGAGGAGGAGACAGACCGAGAAGACCAAAACAGAGGAAGAGGAGGAGAAGACAGAGGAAGAGGAGACAGAGGAAGAGGAGCAGGAGGAAAAAGAGGAGACAGAGGAAGAGGAGGAAACCAAGGAAGAGGAAGAGGAGACAGGAGGAGACAGAGGAGATGGAGGAGGCAAAGCAGAGTGTATCAGATGGGTCTTCAACACAATGGTGTACGTATGTTTGGTGATGATTGGCAAAGGATCATCGCTAACAAATAATAAAATTCAGCCATTAACATACCTGCAACCTTTTCGATCAGATCCACCTTTGCTTTGCCGCTCAAAAACTGGGCCTTGGTGCAAAACGGCTGCAGGAGGAGGATGTTGTCTGGAGAGGGGAACGTAAGAACACATTAGGAACAACAAGGACAACGCGGTCAGACAGACCATGTTCTGGACAGCTCTGGCTCCGCCGGACCCTCACCGAGGTTCAGCACGAGCTCGCCGAGGGCCCCTGTGGCGGCAGAGTACACGGCGCTGTTCTTGGAGTTGAGGTGGTTGTCCACGATGGCCGGCACCAGGAGGTTGACCACCTGGGACAGGTTGTCCTTCAGCAGACGGACGATCTTCTGCAGAGACTCCAGGGCGTACAGGTTGACCTTACTGTTGGACTCCTGCAGTCGGGCTTTGAAGGCATCAAACACCTGGGGGAGCGGGTAGAAAGGGCGAAGAGGTGACCAACAGGGGCAAGGAAGTATTCTCACCAGGAAGGGAATAAGGGACTTCTGTGAAGTAGTGAGCGTTTATGACTGGCGGTGTTTACGGACCGGGAACAGGCTGTGGATGACCATGCTGGGGTTGTTCTGGCAGTCGGCCACCAGCTGATCAATGCCTTTGATCCGCTCTCTGAAGTCCTTGGACTCCAGCAGAGCTTTGAGCTGCTTGATGTACTCCGTCTTGTCTGCGATACTGTGTGCCTGAGATTTGGCAGTGTAATGGCTATTGGACTCCCTGTAGGGATCACAAAATATTATGTCATGAAATTGCATACATACATACATACATACATATACATACACACACACACGATATTGGAAATAAATCAAGGCTGTCCCTTTGTTGTTTTTTTTACCAAAAACAAATAAGGGGCTTGAATAAGTAAATGCCATGGGGCACAATGGGACAATTATAACGTTTTGGAAGATATTCTTAAAGTTTGCTTGAAGTTGAGATGCCTAATTTAGTGTGTTTAGAAAATGAACAAATGCTATATAAATATAGGAGAGACATTTAAAACAAAACCCATCATGTGTGTTCTGGAACATGACCCCGAGAGAGGAGCTGACAAAACAGCAGAAGAGAGCGTTTTACTTTTACGAACATATTTCAAAAGGTGGTTGTCATGTGTCTGGGAGGAATCTCACCTGCTGCTGGTGGTGGTGGTGGTGGGGGTGGGGGTGGGGGTGGTGGGGGTGATGGTCTGTTTGAGGGGCTCCCTGGTTAGCGACGACGCCCTGACGGTGCCGCTGCCGGGAAGCGAGCGTCTGCCCCGAGCTGAGGGTGGGTCCTGGGGCATCTCACCCAGGCCCTGACACAACAACAACAACAACAACAACAACAACAATGCTCACAAGACCCGCAACCAACTGGTACGGGGGAGGGGGGGGGGGGGGGGGTGCGAGAGGGTTGGGCCTTCCGTACCTTGGTCTTGAGGGTGCTGACCGTGTCCCGGACGGCGGGCAGGTCTTTCACGGGGACGTACTTCTCCAGAATGGTATCAAAGTCCCGGTGGGAGGACAGGAACAGCAGCATCCGGCGCCCAAAGTACCTGAAGGGGGAGGAGTGAGACCGGCACGTCACCGAGCCGTTCGGTAGACCACCGACGTCTTCACCGAAACAAAGGCAGTCCCCGGGAGGGGGGGGACTCTACGTGCCTGGGTTCCTGGGAGGAGTCCTGGGCCAGCTTGACCACGGCCGGGAGGAGTCTGTCCGTCGCGTCCTTCCCGCCGGACAGCAGGCGGGCCACGCCCGCTTTCTCCAGCAGGTCGGCCAGGTGCTGGGCAGCGCACTTCCTCACCACCGCGTTCAGATGGCTGCAGACAACACACGGGCTCAGCATGAAGGATGCATACCAAGATACACAAACGACCAAAACACAGAACAGACGGAAAGAAGGTCACTCTATTAGGACATTCCAGAGGTTTTGCTACCTACCAGTCCAAAGCAGAGGCAGGATTTTAGAGTCCTGGTTAAATGTTTTGAGATCGGCTTCATTAGGTTTAATTTTTCTGTTTGTATGTTGTTCTTGTCTTCTTGCTCAATGCATCGATTTTAAAATGTAACCTGTACCTTTAATGAATGTCTGAACTATCAATGCCCGTACAAGGCGTTAGAAATAAGCACCGGCTATATACACATGGGACACTGCTTCTGCATCTGCCGCTGTTTCTTTGTACTTGTCCCTTACAAATAAAAAAAGAAATGTAAAAGCAAATCGTGCAATACAGATTTAACCCAGCCCCCCCCCCCCCACCAGAAACGCACAGTGGCAGACATACTAGGAACCAAGACAAAGTGGACTGCAGCGTGTGCGTGTCTGCTTTGTGTGCGTGCGGCACCCTGACCTCAAACCCCCGACCAGGAAGGCGTTGATGCAGCGAGCGGGCGTGCAGTGCTGCACCATGTGGCCCAGTGCCGCGTCCACGTCCTGCCGGATGAAGGCGTTGCTCTCGGCCGCCTTCTGCAGCAGCGCCCGCGCCGTGGCCTCCACCTCCTGGTCCATGGCTCGCTGCAGGTGGCAGTACAGGTCGCCCAGCGTGCACACCGCCACGCGGGACACGCCCGAACGCAGGTTCTTCACCTGTGAACCACACACACACACACACACACACACACACACACACCGTTTTTGGGGATCCTGTCAGTTTGGTAAACAGGGTGGACATCAAACCCGCTCTCACTATGTAAAGGGGCTTTGAGGGTCTTGAAAAGCACTATATGAATGCAATGCATGCGTTACAGTGCGTTTCACACTCCTCGATCGAAGCTGTATTGACAAACTTTGAGAATCGAGAGGGATGGTTGTACACACAGCAAGGTACATAGACGAGGCTGTAGACAGGATTGAGTTTGTTTTACACTTACAGACAGTAACAGACAGTACACACACACACACACACACACACACACACACACACAATTACAGATGCTTGGCTCCATGTTAAGCGGGAGAGAGAGCACAAGTGAGCAGACACATAGACGGAGAGCTACCTCTTGCACCAGCACGAGGCAGACGTCATGGAGCCTGGTGTGCAGCGTGTCCACGTGGTACTGGGCCAGACTGCGCAGGACCATGAGGCCTTCGATCTTCTTCTCCCTGCATTCAGAATCACAGCAGATCAGTAAAAAGAAGTACAAGTTCAGACTGCTTGGACAAATTCTGGATGTGTGTGTGTGTGTGTGTGTGTGTGTGTGTGTGTGTGTCTCACCAGTCATCAGAGCTGATGAGTTTGAAGCTCTGTGCCATCGCCAGCTCAGGTTTGGAAAAGGGGCGGAGCTCAGGGGGCTCTGTGAGGTCTCGCTTCTGGCCGAGGGTGCCCTGGGCCGGCTCCTCTGCATACACACACACACACACACTCTCATGTTACACCTCTTGTCAATATGGAAACGGGAAGCGCATGTGTAGGTGGCAGCAGGGCTGCCAAAACAAAGCAGGCAGGTGTATGCTCAGCCACCGCCAGCTCTGACTCTGGTCTAATCAGGCCTAAGTGACACGCTGCGATGGAACACAGCACTGCTTCAGCCATTCATAATGCAGTGGGATCATTTGGGATTGTGGGCGGACTGAGAGTGGACAAAGCACACACATGTAGGAAAAAGGGAACAGATTGTCTAGGTACAAACGTTGCTTGGCTCCAAGATCAAACGCTTCTTTATTATTCTCTGCATTGAATCCAGTGTGAAGCCCTTTGAGGAATTGTACTTCAGAAACATTACCTTCATTCGTTAGTACTGTTTGTTTTTCAACCTCTTGTTTTACCATATATTGTAACCTAGTTCTGACTAAGGAAGTTTCCCAATCTCGTAACTTTGTGCTCTCTTTTGTGTATCTCGCCTGTCTCGGCTCATGCAGCTGACGGCAGTTCAAGACAGAAGCCCATGTCCCTTGAGCCTCAATCTGTTCAATATGTTCAACATTGGTTGCCCCCCCCCCCCCCCCCCCCCGTTACCTCCCCTTTTAAAACCTACACTGCCTCTACTGGCTGTTCTCTGTACTGACCCGAGCTGTGGGAGAGCGAGGGCCGGGTCCTGGTCAGGCTGGGGGCCCTCCTGAGGCGGGCCGAGGTTTTAGGGTTGTTGGGGGGCACCGTCGGGGGAATGGGCTGGTGAGGGGGGGTGAAGCACTCCAGGGGACTGGCGGGGCTGACTCGGGTCTCTTTGGTGAGTGACCCGGCCTTGGTGGAGGTCAAGGTGTTGCCGTTCAGCTGTAGGTCTGACACGGGAAGAGGGTGTGAGTTCAAGTCTGGGAATGCCATGAGCACATCTCAGGACAACGAATGAGCGTCAAACTACCACAATGAAAAGTGTATGACGTTGAACAGTAATTAAATCCTTTCAAATATGTTTAGAAAGGGTTCTGCAATTTACGACGTTTATTACATTTTCATTACATTATATTGGTAAAACCAAAAAGCTATGTATTGCTCCTGTTGTGGAAAGTACAACACTCTTTTTGTATTACTTTCTTAAAAGTTCTAAATAAAAAAGGTCTTCAACTCTTTTCTTGTTTAAGAGTTTAAGTGTTGTACTTTCCACAACACTTCCAGGATGTCTCAGCTTTATGTGTTCTGCAGTGGGTGAAACTACGTCACAGAGTGGTACCAGTGAGCAACAGACTAGGGTGAACTCACCGATAATGTCAACAAAATTGTCTTCCACTAACACTACATAACAGATGGGTTACATCGATCAACAAAGTCATCCCCGTTTGCATAACGTGATGATGAATCATGAATATGTGTTAGCACTAAATGTGTGTGTAGGTCAAGTCATACAAAAAAAACGGACCGTGACATTAGAATTGATTTTTTGGTGTAAGAGATGCCATTCTTACCCCTGCTATCAAATAGCATCTCCTCCAGCTTGGGCTCATCCGACAGGGTCTGGTTGGGGAAATGGCGGCCCCCGTTCTGCTGTTGCTTCCCAGAGAACGCGGCCTCTTCCAATGCCTGGTGGGGGGGCTGGCCGCTGAGCTTCTCCCGGCTGATCCTGCCGTTCCTCGGACGCTCCTGCATAGGGGTGTATTAGGCATGGAGTACTATGTCAATATCGAGGGAAGTTATTAGTGTCACTGGTGCTCTGGTCAAGATAGAAAAATAAGAATATAAATTGAAAATCTAAATAAAATAGGTCAAAAGAAAATATTAAAACACTCAAATACAAATGAGGCAATAACATTTTAATATATGAAATGTAGAAATATATGCAGATATACAAACATTTACATAACATATCAAATGTAACGATAAACGACGCAACTACCAACTCAGATGCTGGGACCAATGTACCCAATGTACAACCAATAGCAAAAGCGACCGTCCAGCACAGTTCAACATGTTTGGTAGCTTACGGTAATGCTTGAAGGACGAACAGTGTCGTCTACAACGTTGTCCCTGGTGTCAGGATTTGGTGTGCCGGTCAGGGTTTGGCCGCCGATGCCCTGTGCTTGGAGGAGGTCCCCGGTAGGCCTGGTCAGATAGTCCCCCAGCTCTGATGGGGACGTGGCCCCGATGGGGTGACTGGAGAACACACCCGAGCCAAACACACCTGTGTGTGTGTGTGCGTGCGTGTTGAAAAGGGTGAGGAAGGGTGAGTGATTTGGGGGTGGGGGCAGGGGGACGGGGGACGGGGGGGGACGTTTGTGTAGGAAAGCAGTAGGGAGTAGAAAACGAATTACTAGTTGCTGTTATTTGTTCATTCATATACCGGAATCACAATATATAATTTGTGAATTTCTTTAATCACAATGTTGCTTATTAAAGGCGGTTCGCACAACACAACAGCCTTATTGGTGGAACCAACCTACGGCTAACGTTTGTCCGCCGCATTTTCTCTACTCTATTTATAGCACCGAACCTGAGTCAGTGGGATGCCTCAGTCAGTGTGTTGTCATAACACTGCACTGTGGAAGAGCGTGAGCCCCACGGTAAAGCAGACACAGGGTTAACGGTGACGTTTGGCGCTAGGAGCGCGTAGGGGCGAGTAGACGGACTGACCTCTCCCCACCACTCCTTCAGGCACGTCAGAGGCCGGAGAGATCCTGCTGCTGTAACTCGGAGCGCCTGGGAAAACAAAGGAATCGCAGTGATTGCTGATTGGTTGAAGCAATTAAATATGCTCCGTAGGTGAACGGGAGATCAATGTCATATGAGTAATAACATAATTGCCAACAGGAAAAGGAATACAGTGGCACAGGATGCATTCATACTATCATAATAAATAATAGATGCTATTTGGTGGATGCTTTTAAACATGCCCCAAATATAATAAATAATAGATGCTATTTGGTGTATGCTTTTAAACATGCACCGTAGGAATCAATTAATAACAAAAAAAAATCTGTTTATATTGAAAATCCTCGGCTGACCTTTTGCCGGCCTCATTGCTCTGATTGGTTCACGGAAGCTCGTTCTGACCAATGGTGGAGAGGCCTCTATTTTACGGTCGCCGTCCTCAAAGTCCATCGGTCCGTTAGAGTAGCTGAGCCTCTGGCCAATCACACCCACTTCAGGGGAGGTTTTGTCTCTCTGGGACAAGCCTGGAAAGGAAAGAAAGACAACTCTTTTTGAAAGGAAAGGAAGTGACAAGCAACACAGGGCAGTGGGCGGTGGTGACATGATCTTCTCTCGCTGTACCTTGAAGACAGCTGAAGTCCATAGACACCGACGACCTCAGCTTGGGAGAGGCCACCCTGGCAGCGCGTGGCTTGGAAGGCCCAGAGTTTCTGGGAGTGTTGACATGCATGACAAGTGAGAGAGAAGAGAGAAGTGAGAAGTGGGGGAAGACCACTCTCGAACCTCACACGACGGTGCTAGGATCGGGTAACCCCGACTGCTTTTATTACGCCTGCCTTACACACACACACACACACACACACACACACACACCCATTGCACTCATAATCCTCGTAGAATACTGTACATTGTTCCTTTTGAACCCCACCCACAGGAAAATGCCCCGACGGTTTTCACAGACTTTGCTTCGGCGCCTTTAATCAAAACCCCAAGGTGGGCTCATCCAGCTCCCCGGAGTCCGCGCGGTCTTTACCTCATGTCGGCGCCGTTGTGCGCCGTGGAGTTTAGTGGCGAGCACAGACCGGAGGGGCTGCTCTCGCTGGCCGGGCTGGTGACCATGGGGGAGCGGTGGGACGGCGAGTCCAGGCCCGTCTCGGGCCTCGTGGCCGAATCTGGGCTGTCCAGGTCCTGCTCCGAGCCGCTGAGGCTAACCTTGGCCCGCTTCTTGGCGGCGCTGTTGCGCAACGAGCGTAGGGAGTTCAACATCTACGGACGGAAGAGACACGGCCGTGGTGAGTGTGTATGGCGTGTGACGGAAAACAGCTGTTCCACAGTCAGTCACAACTGTGCTGGGGCTTTGATTTATTTTGGCCAGCCACGTAACGAGGCTCAAGGAATGGGGATTTTCTCACTGTTTGAAAATACATTTATAATAACAAACGGATGATGAATGGGAAAGGAGTGTCTTTGCCTGTAAGGACAGCATGCGGAGTTGTTGGGTTGGTGTGCTTGAGTCCAAGAACAATGAATATGTCACACAAGCCTAAAATCTGCTTTTTCCAATTGCAACCATGTCAAATATTCTACATACATTCCTATGCTTGCAGTCAACCAGGAATGCATGCGAGAGGAATGTATTCCTTTCACAGCAATACAATCACAGTCTTCTAATATCCAATCCTATGTGCTCCAAGGAGAACGCATCTGACCTCCTCCATGTCCAGGGACTCGTCATCCTGCGGCCGCCGCACCGAGCTGAGACCGCCCAGGTCCAGATCCAGGTCCCTCTCTGCCGGCCGGCCCCGCGGGCTGCCTGGGGCATGGGACCCCTGGCCGTTATGGGACTGCGAGCGCTCCAACCCAGGGAGGACCGCCTTCGCGCCGCTTAGCGTCCGGCGGTAGGAGGAGGCAGCGGCGGCGGCGGTGGCGGCGGTCAAGGACGTGGCAGAGGAGCTCACCGGGGTGGCCCGCAGAGGCCTGGGAGAACACTTGCTGGACGTCTGGTCTGCTGGACAGGGTGGCGAGGACACAGACGGGAGCCACAGGAAACGTAAGCACTGGGGTTAAGTGGCAACACCTTACGGTCGATTGACCATGTAGGGATGAGGATCCAGATATCCAGACTCACCCTTCCCCTTGCCTGCGGTGTCTCTCCACGGGCCAGGGTCCGGATGCAGGGGGCTGCCCTCCCTCTTGTTGGGCCAGGTGTTGGACATGGAGAGGGAGGGGTCCGCCCGGCGCCGGGCCAGGGTGGGGGTGAGCAGGCCTCCGGGAAGCGCCGACAGCGGGTAGGAGGGCAGCAGGAAGGAGCCGGGCGTGTTGGGGTTGGCGGGGAGGGAGAAGGTGCGCTCCACGCCGGGGTTCCCCGAGACGGCGCACGCCCTGGGCGTCACTGTTGGCGACAACAAATACGTCACTGACCATCAACAGCCCTGTGCGGGTGCAGTATCCTCAAACTACACGGGGTACATTTTCGCTCTGTTTAATTATGGCTATCTGTTGGCCGAACACAGAGATTCCTTACCACTGTGCGTCTCACTAAAGTGGATGGATTTGAAGATCTCAGGGTCTAAGTCCAGGCTTCCGCTCCTACGGAGACGTGCAGGGGACTCCCTCCTCCGGCCCGAATGCCGCTTTTCTGGTACCTCCGGAGCTACATGGGAAGCATATTATGGGAGTAAGTATCATGTAGCCAGGCTTAGGGTACCTACGAAGTCAAACATTGAGATTGCAATGAGATGTGACCTGTATGACGAGCACATAGTCATGCAGAACCCATGATGCCCTTGAAATGTAGCCAAAATGGATGAAAGCTGTGGACTATTTACATGAATGCCTTAGGTCATATTGGAAGGACGGACACGGGGCAGATGGTCAATTTTCTATGCAAAAGATAGGACAGTCTTCTTCAGGCTCTGTGACCAAAACTAGTCAAATCCATACTTGTTTGTTGGCTTCAGTGAACATGGTACACTTGCGGGTCATCTAGCTTGGCAATGCGGTTTTGCAAGACTAACTAGACGGTGCAACCAGAAAAACTCTATCCACTAAAATCCTCCACTTGTTTTAAAGTGAAGGATTAACTATTAACTAACACCACATAAACCTATAACTATGGTCTGTGCGGTGCACTTGAGGACTTGATGCAGTCGTTATCTATCTTTAAGGATTACCAGCGTAATTTGTTCAGATTACATGAGATGGATTGTAGCCGAAGACTAATTCTGTCAAATCTCATAGCCATTGGGTCTCCGACGCACTCTGAACCCGCACAAGCATTTGCCTTGATGAAACAGCAATGATTTTATATACAATACGATATCACCGAAGTGAAAACAAACAACAACATGATTCATATGACAACTACCCCATGTCAACTAAGTAAATCTTTAATATTCAATGGTGGCCACCATCATGAAGGTTGGTGGTGGTGTCCACCATCCACCATCATTCCACTGCTCTAGTCTCTGCTTCTAGGAGGCTGAGATCCTAGTCTCTGCAAGTAGGAAAAGGCCTTTTTGAACAGTGGAACACAACATCAGGGTTGGATCCTTCAGTTGGTTAATTTCTGATTAAGAAATGCTGATTGGTCGGGCAAGAATGATATCCTGCAGCAACACGGAATTGAAAAACGAGATGATACATCTAAAGTGGATTAGCTTGAAAACGAGATGAAACATCTAAAGTGGATTAGCTTGAAAGGTGACGTGCAGAGGTAGTCGCTGAATGCATGATGAGTAGAGATAATAATAGTTCAACAACAGCACACCTTCCATACCTTCTTTTGGCTTAACAGACCCAGCTTGACAACGCACTTTTGCGCAGATGCATGTCTAAGCATTAACCCGTTCCCTTCTATCCACCATCAACCAGTAGGCAAGAGGTGCATCGCCACTGCGCCGCAACCTAGCAACACGCTAACATCAGAGCTTTTTGTGGCATGCAAAGCAGTGGCTTCTTTGATCAGCACGGTAATCCAACTCAAAGCTGCTCTAATTTGGAGTTGGGCTTGACTTTGAGCGCAACACTAGTCCACTCATGAGAATCTTGGGACAGGAGCAGATACAAAGCAAGGGAGGGTGGAGAGACACTTACCAAAACTGGGGACATAGGTTTCTGGACTTAACCTCCTGGAGATGGACAGGTCTTCTTCACTGGCAATCTAACATGGCGAACAATGTAACACAGGGAAAATCACTGCAGTTAATTATTTAATTAATGTAGTGAAATTGCAATTTTCAAGTTGCACTTAGTTAATTAAATTAACATAACTAGAATTATCAAAGTTGGTATTGGTAAAGACATCCCGAGATTAATTCCATCCACAGCACTAACAGCGGGATTAAGCAGAAAATTCGCCATACACACACACAAATAGAGTTCATGAGCTATGTTTTCACAGCCCCAGTGCTGCGATATCACCAATTATGTTTCCCGTCCCCCTCTGACAAGTGTGCTGTAGGCTAATGGTGTTGCTGGGAGACGCAGAATGCAGTAAACACCCGGTTTTTCAGTGGAAGGCGCTCCGGTACAGAGTAATAAGTATTGAGATTATAGTGAACACAACATAATTGGCAATGGAAAAACAATAGGCTTGAGTTGTATGGGGTTAACAATGATCCTGGCTAGTCCAATTTAAAAACAGTTCAAAGTGTTTATGCAAACTGACTGTCAGTTATTTTTAGTTGTAAATTAGGAAACTGTCCTTGGGCACAATAATGAATAATACCGTTATTCCTCTGGTTTCGATTTTTGTCATTGTTCACTTTAGAGTTTAACTGCACTTCAATGTGAAAGGGACATACAATCTAGGTAGATTCCCACAATATGCACCATGGTAAATGGGCATCTTACCGTGAAATAAAAGAGGGAGGAAGTAAACGAGGACTTAAGCCCAGTGATTGCTTAGACACAACAGAGCTATATTAAGAAGAAATTAACACCAACCACATCTCCTCATCGGCCTGCCCTCCCTGTAGATTCACCTCCATGAGAGGTGTAACACGATCCCATCTAAATCTTGGAAAACAGCCTTTCACCGCCATCTCAAGTTCTTTCTAGGCCGTCTAGATTCATATGTATTGTCGTTGGTAAATAATCAGCACAAACACTGGTAGTTTGGGCAGAAAATAGTTCATACGAATTGAGTAATGCAAAATTGGGCCAAAGATATCCTCATTGTATGCATCATCATCTCAATCATCGGATTGATTGAAATTGACATGATTACAGCAGCGATGTGCTGGACTCAAAAGGTATGAGGACATGTTTCTCAAACGCACTTATAAATAATTTCCCTCTGTTCCTAAGCAATAACGGCTCTTGTAGCTCTCTGAGTGATTGCAGAAGGAGACAGACCAATCAGTCCAAACACAGGGCTCTTGAGATGCTAGAAGATATTTTGGTAAAGGTGCCTTTGTTGCTCCAAAAACCAAGAAGCCAATTAATTCATTGTTGTACTATTGTTTCATGGAAGTTCACCCACCATTCTTTCATGTAGGCCTATATGCAATCTTCTAATCAGCTAAAAGTGTACAGCCTGCTAAACACAATGTGCATATCATAGTGTTAAACAGGAGATTCTGTCCAAGGAAGCACTATGTTGAGCAGCTAAACTGCAACAATACCAATCTTGACCTTGCACTGAATTCAGGAGCGCAATACAATATCAGCTTCGATGCTTCAATTTATATTGTGTTAAACCAGAGAGCAACATAAAGAGTAGTAGTGTTTGCCCACACCTTTACAGAGGACTTTCCATTGGGGAGACTGCATGGCTGGTCATTCTCACAGGACGAGAGGCTTGACATCTCCCACGGCAGCTTGCCCTTTCCTTTGCCTGCACTGGCTATCCTCCTCTGGAGTGGAAGGTCATCGGTGAGGGAGCCCAAGCTGCCGTAGCCAAACAGCCGATCAGAGTCGGGTTCACTCCTGTAGCTTCTGGCACTGCTCACGCGCCCTCTGTGGAGCACCCACTCCAGGTCAGCTGCCAAGCTGAACTGTGGGGAACAGCGTTGCCCTGGCTTGGGCACAACCAGGGCGTACTCCACGATCCACTCTGAAGAGAGGCGAGGGAGGATGTGCCTTGCTCGTCTGGCTTGCACAGCTGCCATTAGCCCCGTCACGTCCTCGTTGAGTTCAACCATGTCCACGGCTTTGGTCAGGGGCTGCTTCTTGCCCGTGTCCAGGCAATGGTCAAACACTGCAAACAGTTCGAGGGCCGCTTGGCGGACCTTCCGTTTGCCGTCTGCCAGGCACGGTGCGACTTCAGAACAGAGCTTAGGGATGTTGAACTCCCTCCTGGGATGGGTGAGCATAGCTGCAGTGATGATGTTGAGCACATCTTCTCGCACCCTAGAGTTCTTATGGCTCAAGCTTCCAACTATAAGGTCGAGCACTTTGTGGGGTCCTACAATTCCAATCAACTGGCGAAACACGTTCATGTATTCGGACCTGGTGACAGTGCGGGTGTCTCCAAGAGCCTTCACAGCCACAAGAGCTATCTGTCTGAAATATTTATCCAAATTGCAATCCAACTTTTGAATGAGTAAATTAATGACTTGTAACGTGCCATGCAATACTTTAAAATTACTGTCGTCCAGTAGACGACAAAGGAAATGTATGAACTCCTCAATACTATCTGATGGAACCGACTTCAAGTCAAGCTCTGAAAGAATGTGTTTAAGTTCTTCCACTCCATTTGTTCGGTTTTGGTAGTGCTTTAGATCCAGAAGCTGCTCGTGTAACTCCTGGGAGATCAATCCAAGTATCATCATTGATGATCTTGTAGATGTGGTTAAATTGAAGAATTTAACTCAGCTGAAATCCCATCAGGAGAACAACATTCCTCTTGTTTTGTTTGAGATTCCATTGCGTGTTCTCAAAGTTATACGACGACAGCGACAGATGGCTATGCTGTGAATACAAAATACAGGCTTTTAGGATGGCATCCAATGACGAATAGACTACAGTTATGGCGTTGGTATTAGACGACTATAACGTTTCATTTGATGTCTTATTTCTGGACTGCATTAAAATCCTCATCTTACAGCAAAGGGGGTCCGGGGATCACACAACCACTTGTGGCTGTCAGCAGCACTCTTATTTGTGTAACGTGTTCCACATTTAAAGGGCCGTTCAGCTTCGCCACAGCATAGTATCCATGTTGACATAGCCTGGGTTAAAAGTGCAAAGACGTCGACTGAAAACCTAAGACAACCAAACTGATGTATTAGTGTAAGTTGCCGTTACATCCTTAAATAGGATAACGGTCCGATAGTTTAGATCATGTATTATCATCGTATAGCGCATGTACAATCCATTTGAGACGTTGTGCTTGGCCATTGCAAAGCTATCTAAGATAGGTGGTACGTGTTAGGTGGTAACGTTACTAGTTGATAACGCTACGCTAGCAAAGTTTAAAAAACAACATTATATTAGACCTTGCTTTCCCTACTAAGTACTCACTCGGCGACGTTCACAGGAAGAAACAACGCAGTCCAATTGTCCGTGGCCTGGCCGGACGTTAAATGTATTCAATCACAGTTATTTACATCCGTATGTTATTAGGTGGAATCGGATGGGCTCAATGTTTGGAAGCTCCCGAGGCGTTCATCCAAGCCCACACATCTAGGGAGCAAAATGGCGAATACAAGTCGCAAACGTAGCGCTTCCATGGTGACAAGAGCTCGGCTCTGGAGCAGCGAGAAGAACCGAGCGCTGTCACGTGAATGTAGCACAGCATAAAAAACGACACCAAAACACGAATCACTTCACAGTAACATACAATAAAAACACTGCCCAATCAAAACAATAATTTAAAAAATTAAAAAAGGTCCATGATTTATATGAACAGAAGAATGCTGTACAACATTCACTGTAATCGATTGATCAAGTGCGCAGGGGCAGGTATAAGAACTATTGATCAAGCAAGCGTTATTCATTTTTCATGTCTGTTGTATAAATATAATCGGGTGTTTTGAAATCTGGTATTGAAACATCCATGCACAGTTAAAGAAGAATACAATAGGTTTACAAAAGGCTACAGACAAATTAATAAGGTACCTTTTGTTATTTCCATTATAGTGGAAGTAGTGTTTGAATACGGATAGGTAGTTACAATACATAATCAAATACATGAACAGACTAGGTATATGTAGGTTTATTAATTATGGACATAAATGCATGTAATTCTCGATATGTTTTTGATTGACTTCAAATAAATGGTACCAATAAATGGATAATTACCAGACAAGATGAAAATAATTATATACACTACACATTTAAAATATTACATGATTACATATTTCACATTTCATATATTATATATATAAACAATTAAATAAATAAATAAGAAATTATATATATATATATATATAGTTAACTATTTATGAATGAACTATATATATTTATATATATAGTTCATTCATAAATAGTTAGCTAGATATTTTGTCGTAGACATGATAACACATCTATCCCCAAAATTTGAATACAGCCATGGTCTTTCCACGTGCTTTTACTTCGAAATCACAGTGAGTGGATCCGCTGCTCTAAGTTCTTGGGAAGCTCAGCTCTCCGTTATAAAAGCCCTGTGGTAGCTCCACGCAGACGACGCTACGCTGCCCTACGTTGTTTTCTTCATAGCCGGGGTTCCACAGATTGCCGCTGAACTACGCTAGTGCAAAGTCGGTATTGACAGCGGCACAACAGACGCGCAATAAGTTACAGGTTTGTGTTTTTTTTGGCATTATTTCATGGATATATTGTTATGTTACTGGTTTATATAGCCGTTTTGTATTTGTCAGCCTTGTTTCTGTTGGCTATATCAATCAATGATGCAGCTAGGCACAGCACCCGTGTTTATTTTTAGCTGCTAACCTGCGCTGACTGCAGTGCAACGAATGGTAGAAATCGGAATTGAGTTTGCTGGAATCGAGTAGGGTTATTGCTAATGGTATGCTATCGCGTTGATGTGTTTTTGCTAAATCACGGCTGCTATTTACTATTTCTCAACATGGTATCTAAATAATTGCACTGTTTGAATAGCTGCAACGTCTGATGTGCACTCAGTCAGAATCGGGGCAAGGCCTCTGTCAACAAGATGGCTAGCTTAGTGGATGTATCCAAACACGTCTAACAGCGCTAGTCCACTCTCGTTGGCTCAGTCTTTTAACATTGGGATAATAGTATGACATGTAAAGCAATTCCGATTTTTTTTTTACTAGCGCATTTGGCCTGACCGCGTTTACGCTTGAATAAATACATTTAATGTTATGCTATTTAGCCAACATTAGCAACTGGCCTTGGGCTGAGAGGAAGCTACGTTCAGCCAGCAAAGCGAACGGGTCCGACTCAGAGTAATCTCTGGATGGTTCTCAAACAAACATCTTGGCATCACATACATATGTTTTCTATATTCAAGCAATGGTTATAAAAATATGTCAAGCTAATTTGTTTTTGCAAAACCATCTATCATAAATGTCATGTTTTTTTGCAGTGTTATCAACATTGTATTGATCTATGAAATTCTGCTCTCAGATGGACCAGCAGGCCCAGTCCTATATGCTTGCCAGTTTAACACGGCCTCACTCTGAGCAGTTGCTGCAGGGCCTCCAGCTTCTGCGGCAGGATCATGAACTGTGTGACATTGTACTGCGTGTGGGTGATGCGAAGATCCATGCCCATAAAGTAGTGCTGGCCAGTATCAGCCCCTACTTCAAGGCCATGTTCACTGGTAACCTGTCCGAAAAGGAAACTTCGGAAGTGGAATTCCAGTGTATTGACGAGGCTGCGCTTCAGGTAGGTTTGCAGAAAACGATTCACTGGTGTTCTGCGCAAATGTATCGCGTAGGCTAATATTAATTTTGTTGCATTAACTTCTCTCATCTTCGTCTCATAGGCCATTGTAGAGTATGCCTACACGGGCACAGTATTCATCTCCCAGGAGACGGTGGAGTCACTCCTGCCTGCTGCCAACTTACTCCAGGTGAAACTAGTGCTCAAGGAGTGCTGCTCCTTCCTCGAGAGCCAGCTCGACGCTGGGAACTGCATTGGCATCTCTCGCTTTGCCGAGACGTACGGCTGCCACGACCTGTGTTTGGCCGCCACCAAATTCATCTGTCAGAACTTTGAGGAAGTGTGCAAAACAGAAGAGTTTTTTGAGCTGACGAGGGCCGAGCTGGACGAGATCGTGTCCAACGACTGTCTGAAGGTGGTCACAGAGGAGTCTGTGTTTTTCGCGTTGGAGTCTTGGATCAAGTACGACGTGACCGAGAGGCAGCAGCATCTGGCTCAGCTGCTGCACTGCGTGCGCTTGCCTCTCCTCAGTGTCAAATTCCTCACGCGCCTTTATGAAGCCAACCACCTTATACGCGATGACCACGCATGCAAGCACTTACTCAACGAGGCCCTTAAATATCACTTCATGCCAGAGCACCGGCTCTCTTACCAGACGGTGCTGTCCACCAGACCCCGATGTGCCGCAAAGGTGCTGCTCGCAGTCGGGGGAAAGGCGGGTCTGTTTGCCACCTTAGAAAGGTAAATCTCACATTCTTTCAGAGGATTTCAAGTCTTTTTAAGAACATCTTTATTATTAATTTTTTAACTGCCAAATATATAAAAGAAATTAGTGAATTGTAAGGGTCCAATTTTTCTGAAGTTATGGTTAATCTCAGATCCTGGTCATTGACCTCATTTTGTATGTGTAATATAATAACACATAATAACAATTATGTGCACTTAAATCTTACTGCACGATCAACAAATTGGTCATGCAGCGTTTACATTTTATATTGTAGTTCTTCCAATTTTGATTGTATGCTTTAATTGTTCACAGCCTCACTTGCTTAGATGACAAAATGTTAACCTAAGTATCGTGTCCTTTGTCAGCATGGAGATGTATTTCCCACAGACTGATTCATGGATAGGGCTGGCACCGCTCAGCGTGCCTCGATACGAGTTTGGCGTGGCGGTGCTGGACCAGAAGGTGTATGTGGTGGGGGGAATCGCAACGCACATGAGACAGGGCATCAGCTACCGGAGGCTAGAGAGCACCGTGGAGAGCTGGGACCCCGACAGCAACACCTGGTCCTCGGTGGAGCGTATGGCCGAGTGCCGCAGCACGCTGGGAGTGGTGGTCTTGGCCGGGGAGCTCTACGCGCTGGGCGGCTACGATGGCCAGTACTACCTCCAGTCGGTGGAGAAATATGTCCCCAAATTGAAGGAATGGCAACCGGTGGCGCCCATGACCAAGTCCCGTAGCTGCTTTGCTACTGCTGTGCTGGATGGCATGGTGTATGCCATCGGAGGCTACGGCCCAGCACATATGAACAGGTACCACTTTTGTTTAGTACCATAAACCTGTTATACACGTTTTGTTACACATTGTGCTTCATTTGAATAACAAATTTATGCCATTTTGGATTACAAGCCAAGTTGCTGGCTTTATTAGACTCTTTACTTATTTGATAGTAGTCTAATATTCAAATCCTCTTAAACCTTCTTTTGGTAAATAAGTGCCATACAACTTTGTTAATGTTAGCTTCCATGGAAATGCTTTCAGCTGCCTTCTGTAATGTAAGTTCTCTTAAGTGCCAGGCTCGGCACACTATAGTCCTGCACAGGCATACGTAGCCCTCTAGCCTGACGGTTATCTGGGACACGTGACAAACCAGTGAGAGATGTTAAGTGTTTCCGAGAAAACTACCCGTAGCTCGCTAATGGCCTCAGTGGAAAACGAACGACCAAAGATAGGAATAGTGAAAGCCTTTATCGGATATGTTGGAGCGTAGCCCGTGTGTTTCCTGCTTCAGGTTGGCTCTCTCACGCTGATGGGGCTCAAGAGGGTTGAGTCTGTTGCTACGTCTCCTTGACTCCTCAAAGCCCTCAGGAAAATGTGTTTTGGATTGAACTAATTCTTTAGGGACTCCCTTCCTTTCCCCAGTAGCCCTTCTGTCCTTTTAGATATAGTGAGACAATTATGAGTTTCATCACTTTGGCACTGCTAAGCTAATACAGGGGCCTCATTTATTTTTCAGCCTTATGCAATCATTATTTGTGTCACTTTTGTGTCTTTGCAATAATACACAGTTAATGCTACTAGAGGAAGAAACAGTTTGAACAAATAGTTAATTGAAGTCAATATTTGTCAAATAAGCATTGCATTTAAATACCGGTCACACACGGTAAGATTTGAATGTTAGATGCAGTTGCTAAATGGTAACGGCATGTTTTTATATGCAAATGCATAATCTATTTTGCCAAAGCAATGGCACTAGGTAATGGACCAGCATATTCTTCTGAGGTGTCAACCAGAGACTGCCTTAAGTTAGACACTAATAGTTTTTTATTAATCCTCTGTGTCTGGCTCTGTGCAGTGTGGAGCGGTACGACCCCAGCAAGGATGCCTGGGAAATGGTAGCCCCCATGGCAGACAAGAGGATCAACTTTGGGGTCGGAGTAATGTTGGGATTCATCTTTGTGGTGGGCGGACACAATGGTGTGTCTCACCTCTCCAGCATTGAGCGGTACGATCCGCACCAAAACCAATGGACCGCCTGTCGACCTATGAATGAACCGCGAACGGGTAAGTAATTGTTTTGGTCTGTGACTGGTCTTTATGTGAATGGAGAAAAAAGCCAATGTACTAAATAAGTGTAAGTGTAGTCTATTTACAACTACCTATTATATCTGCCTGCCTAAATTCAACTCCACCCAACCTACAAATAACTATAGTAATGTTAATCCAGTTGGTGTTATTTTATGAATTACTTACTATTTTATTATTTACGTTGTAGGTGTCGGCTCCGCCATCGTGGACAACTACCTCTATGTGGTGGGGGGCCACTCTGGGTCGTCCTACCTGAACACTGTCCAGCGCTACGACCCCATTTCAGACAGCTGGCTGGACTCCAGCGGCATGATGTACTGCCGTTGTAACTTTGGCCTGACTGCCCTTTGACCCATGGCCCAGCCGGCCAGGACTCCATAAGAGAAGACTTGGGACAAAAAGGCTGTTCTTTTTGTTTCTCTTTCCTCTTCCCCCCCCCCCCCCCTTCCCCCCCGTGCTCAGCCTCCAGGGCCCGTATGAGGCACCTCGCTGACGTGATTCCCCAGATGAGGGAGCCTGCTGGATGGGTACATGCTCCGGGGCTAGCTAGCTAGCTGGTGCAGAGGAGCACAAAGATGGCGGCACAAAATGAAGACGCGCTGCGCTATGGGGAGGAAATAAATGAGGACGGGCAGTTGTCACCAAGACGATGAAGAGACGGCCGCTGCTGTACTCTGCAGCTGAGCCCTTTAACACAGGTGTGTGTGTGTGTGTGTGTGTGTGTGTGTGTGTGTGTGTGTGTGTGTGTGTGTGTGTGTGTGTGTGTGTGTGTGTGTGTGTGTGTGTGTGTGTGTGTGTGTGTGTGTGTGTGTGTGTGTGTGTGTGTGTGTGTGTGTGTGTGTGAAAAAAAAAAAGAGAAATGTAAATCTTTAATTACTTTAAGAAGGGCTGCCTTTTTTTCTCTCCTGTAAATAGTCAAAATGGTGTGTTCTGATTCTGTGGTCAATGGAGAGATGACCCACCCTCACAGGCACAGGCCAACACACAGGTGGCTGTGCTTTTCAACATCCCCCCCCCCCCCCCCCCCACACACACACACACACATTTGTTTCTGCCTAACCCTGGAAGCCAATGAGAAATGCCTGTTACACCTCTGTGTGTCGGTGTGTTATTTCTCTGGAAAAGCAACCTGGATCCTATCCTCCTCACCCCTGGATTAATAACCAATACTAACTGGTGCTATATGTAGGATTCAGGAGCCCTTTCTGTTTGTTGCCTAACACAAATTATTATTCTTTTCTTGACCATTTTTAGTTTACCTTTAGTCAGCTGTAACATTAGTCTGCTTTGAAATGCGCCTGAATCTTACACCTCTTGACCTGCCCATGCAATAAAACAAAATCACCATCCCATTCAAAGCAATGCTTTTGGCTTTAAAAACCTATACATTCCTGTCCACATATTGCATAAGGTTGGTATAATTGGATATTGGTATGATCTTCAAAAACTCCATCTGGATTCACTTGCTAAAAGATGCCTAAGAGAAGGCAGTTGATCTCACCCCCTCGCAGCATATGAAATGCTTAGTCTTTCTTTTAATGTCCGTTTCCGATATGATGTTATACCTAGTCCGCCACTTATTTTCTTCAAACCTGAGCCTTGTGTGTGTGTGAGCCTTGTGTGTTGGCAACCTCGGATTAAGTGATCTACTCATTCCGCAAGAAGTGCCAAAACAGGGCTGTTTTTATTTTTTCCTCCCATGTCGTGACATTATTTTCCTCACCAGTAGTGCTAAAACAATAGCTTGTTGGCGCTTAGTTTCCTGAATGCATATGTCTTGTGTGCTCTTATGTGGTCATGAAGGAGGATTATTAGAAAGCAGTCAATCGGGCTGTTTTGTTCCTGTACGACCCATCCTGTGGCAATTTGAAGTAAATGTTTTCCTGAGGGAAGGCATTGCTTCATTCGTGGGCAGGGCCAGGCAGAGCATTAAGAGGGAGCAAAAGAAAATGACAAAAAAAAAAACCATAATGGGGCGCATCCATTTAAGTGTCTGTTCATGTTGGCGTCAAGTTTGAGCTGCATTGTATACACTGATGTTTGCACAGAAGTGGAGACTTGCATTGCACTTACCAAACTATTTGATACATATTGTAATTTGTACATATGTTTTATTTAGACTGATGGCATTTAGATGATGCAATAAGACTTATTTCTCTGTGGATCATTATTTTTTTTGTGTTCATTTAGTCATTTTTAACAAGCCAAGGTATCTCATATTGCTGTAACGGAATAACGCGTGGCATGTATGTTGAATAGTGAGTAATGCTTGTCTGACAAGCCATCGAAATGTACTCTTTGTGTGCCGTCATTTTTAGGTTGTGTGCATGCAGGTTCAAAGGGATTGCTCAACAGTTGATTCGTCGTTGGCTTCACATAAGATGCACTGTAGACTGCTATAAGCCACACATAAATATTTTACTTAAACATTGCTAACATTGCTAGGCAATGATGCAGGCTTCTCTAGTAGCCCCTGCAGGCAACATTTTACGGTTTCACTAGATGGTTTTTGTTTTTCCTTCCCAAAACCGATCTGTCCCACAAATTTGCCTTGTGGTGTAAACTTATAAGACATTACTTCAAGTAGACATTATAATAATAAACATTAGACTGCAAACCTGGATTTTATTTTATAAAAACAGCGATGGAATGATTTGTTTTCATTGCATATGTTCTGTAACAATACTCACTGATTTGTTTTGTTTTTTATGTAACGCTAGTCACTTAAAATCAAAGTCTATTAGCAGTAGCACAAATTATGCAGGCATAATTATGTGCGGTTCTCATTGTTTAAGTGTATGTTTTGTCGTACTGTGTGGGCGTGTGTTTTTCAGGAATTTTGCGTAAGTGGTTCATACATATTCTTGAATCTTTAGAGAAAGCCTGATAAAATCTGCAAACGTGAAATCTGCAAAAAAAAAAAAGTTTTTCAAGTAAATGCTAATTTTATTTTATTTATGGCCTAACCCTATGTGTTGTTTTGCCACCACTTTCACCAAAGTGCTTGTTAAAACTAAAAATGCAGCTGCGGGAGGACCAACATCAGTTCTGGAACCTGCCAAACTAGTTTAGAATCTACAGATGGAATCCTTTGAAGCTGATGTCAATGTTTAGCCAAATTACCACTCTGCTTCTTCTGCATTTCCATTGTGTGTGTGTGTGTCTGAAGTAAGGTGATAATCTTGAATCTTTTATATCCTGTGGACTCTTACTGGATGCACAAGATGACCTTAGATATAGACTGTAGCTCTTTGGTTCACCACATGTTAACATATTTTACTTACGGACATTTTCCATACATTTTAGTCTGTTTGTTGGTGCATTTGTACCCAGTTAAAATAAATGCCTGCCTTATAAAGGTACTCCTTATCATTGTCTGTCTTCTTTTGTGTTTAAATTACACACCGTATCAAGTACAAATTTTATTTTTTTTATTATACATAAGTTCAGTAGAACGTTGTCATTTGATACTTTAAGACGAAAAAATTATTTGAATTGAAACAGGCACAATCGATTGAGTTGTTAAAAATAGTCAAAATACAAATTCAAGTTCTATTAGACCCAGTATGTGCTAATACTGAGTTTAGCATTTGCCAAGTACCCTGAAATTTATATATATATTTAAAACAGTTTACTTTGGACAGCATGGTTACATTTACCATATTTTCTGCATTACAGGGTCAAAATGTCATCATATTGCAACTAAAGCATTTCATTTGTTTACAAATAACATCTGCATTTTTGGCAAACTTGGATATCTATTGACCATAAATTGCAAAGGAAACAATCAGGCTATTTACACAAAGCACAGTGTAAAGAAAGAGCACCCTTTTAATTGAGGCAAAGGCTGATATGCATAAATGTTTAATCTTTTTTACGGATCCTCAATGCATTTTTCAACATTTGCAGCTCGCTACAACACTGCTAAATCTAAATTGCATTCCCCATAAGCATTCAAACACACGTGTTTGTATAGCAATGGTGACTGGAAATAAGAAATCAACCAATGACATTGCTTAACTTCTCTGCTGTGTGGATATTTCTATTGTGAGCCCGACGTGAATATGACATGCAAATATCCCCCTCGCCCCATTTGTGCATATCAGCCGAGAACTATTATAGTCCATTATATTCTTGGATGCCAAGCAGTGAGCCTCCTATAGTCTTTTGGGTGAAAGACGGCTCATAAGACTTGTTACAGTTTCCTCAAAACTGGGGGGGGGGGGGGGCAGAAATTCCAGAAATTCTATACATGGAATAAGAAGAAACATGGGTGGTAGAAATGAATCGTCTTCCGTCACATCTCTGCCTTTCCTGTGAGATTGTGGTTACCATTCAGACAGAATGGTGGTGGTGGGGGACTTCACTTATCAGACGCCCGGGTGTAGACGAGAGAGGAGAGCAGCAGCAGCTCGGGGGGCTTGTGTAACAGGATCAGGTTGTCGCTCCTCAGCCCGTCGTAGTGCATCCAGTAGCCGTCGATCTGGAAGGCGGCCGAGTAGTGGTGCTCTTCCTTGTTGAAGAGTGTAGCGCCCTCCAGTGAGTACCTGCGGAAAGGCATGGTGGACTTAAGTGTGATTCAGCACATGTAGCAGTAGCACCCGGGCACTGGGGCCCAGCCCGTCTCCCTTTGGAAACAGGCCACTCCTGTGCGGTCCAAGTTAAATACAAAGTTCATCACACCTAGTTGTCTCGGTGGGGGCGGTGAAGGTAGAAGAAAATATAACCGGCAATGCGTGAGGAGAACACACCCCTCGTCAATGAGGACTGAGCGGCTTTAACCACATGTATTTCTCCTTCCACCCGTTTCTATTCATCAGTGCTCACGGCGATGCAGACGAGTTGTAGAAAAGCAAGAAGGTACCTGTGCTGGGACAGAGCCAAGTGGTAAGGAACGTAGGAGAGCTCCTCCGCCTTCCACTGCTGCATGTTGAGGATGACGAAGGGTGGCGCCCCGTGGCAGAAGACCCTGTGAGAGAACTCCCGCAGCCCGTCACACCTGGTCGGGGGACATGGTGATCAGTTGTGTCACACTAATATAACTATGACGACGTACAGCACGATGAGTAGATGAGGGGCTCACCCGAGTTCGGTGCAGAGCAGGATCTTGGAGCAGAAGAACTCATCGACGGCAGACTGAATGGGATCCCTGGGAGGCAGTTCATGAGGAGGGCTGGGGGACAAAACCATAACAACTAAAATCGTAAGAAACACTAAATGTGAAGAAACAATCAACCCTACACGGCCATGTTCATCTGAACTCAAAAAACAAATGATTAATCAGGCCAAAAATGATAAAACCTCCATGTTTCTGATCACTGCAGGAAAATTGCTCTTACTTGATGATGACCGTCCTCTTGAGAAGTTCCTGGAAGCGGGTAGGACAGCTCCAGCTGGTGCACAGGCTCTCCTGCATGGTGGACATCAGGTTCTCCAGGTTTTTGGTAAAGTTCTCATGCTCATTGCCAAACAAGTCAATCTCCAAAGCTGCCTGGCGAACTGCAGATCGATACTGTCTCTTAGACATCCTATACCAGATCCACAACATCTTAACCGTAGTGTAGTCACACGAGTCCATAAGTGTGAGGAAATGCTCCACAAACTGCTTGCCCAGGAAGACACCTAGCTCCCTGGGGAATCCCTGATTGTCCCGCAGAATGACATAGAGGATCATGAGGAATCCATCGATGGTGCAGGTGTTCTTCAAGTTTATCTTGACATACAGTGGTGTACAGGATATAGCCTTCCGTCCTGCCCGGATGGTGTAGACGCCACCCCAGGGAAGCACTGGCCTCCAGAAGGAGCGGTCCTCTTCATCGTTATTATTGATGGACGCCCGAATCTCCTCAAACAACGTCTTGGACCTGAGAAAATGATCGTGCAGCCAAACAATAGATAATTGTTCAAAAGAGATTGATAAGAACACATTTCAAGGTGGAGTTATGGACCGAGTCTATCACTCCCTTGAATCGCTTTATTTGGGACGCCGAGCCTCTTGCAAACTACATATTTGCAGGACACGCAATGCATTCTATTGTTATATATAAACCCGTTTAGACTAGAAACTAAACAATGCGTTAATAAATCGGGGAAGAGTTCCAGGCATTAGACCGAAACAACTGATAAGCTAGCTAGCATCTGTAACGTTAGCCGAACATACCTTTCAAATTGTAGCCTATTTTCAGTGTTTGTAATTAACGTTTGCAGGTCTTCGGGGTCGTTTAAAACACAGAATTTACTCTCCATTGTTCTCTATGCTTCTTCATGTCTCAATACAGGCTTATAGCCTAAGCGACTACTGATTCTATCTAGTGTGTTCTCGTATTTTCAGGATCATACGCTGGCACCTTTGCAAGATTCAAAACATACTCGAGTAAACGTCAAGTTACGCCCATAAACATTGCTTTGCGAAGCCCTTGTAGATACAATGGCGCCACCTGCTGTCGAGGTGGAAACCACCTCAACCTGTGAAGTAATACTCCACTTTATTGGTTAATAATAATCATACTACTAAGTACAGTAATAATGTACTTAGTATTACTTAAAGTAATAATAACTATAACAGTAATAATAGTTAAAATAATAATTATAAAAAATAATCTTATCATAATACACTTTACTAAAATAAAATATTAACAAATATCAAGAAAAAGTCAGTAAAATAAAAATTTTTAAAGATACATTATTTGGCAGAAAGAGAGACAGAGGTGAGGAGAGCTGGACGTCTAGACAAGAGTCTAGTGAAGCGTTTGATTTATGGTTAGATTCCCTGTAATAGAGAGTCAATCAAACCACGTCAATATTGTTTTCACTACATGAGAATTGAAGAGCTGGTAACGTTTGTTGCTATTCTCGAAAGCGATTACAGTTACTTTGTTGTGCAGCGTTGGCGTAGAAAGAGGCGTTCTGTGGTTTGTGAAACTCGGTCTTTGAACTACGCTCCGCAGCTGGGATGGAACGCCTGTAGTTGGTGCCCAACCGAGAAATCCTGGCACCGATCCTAGCTAGCAGGTCATCAAACTGGGCCCTAGTCAGCCTCAAGTAGCACTGGAAGCGGCTGTCATCCAGACGCAGCTCCTGGAGAAGACGGTGAAATTCACCGAGCTGTGTGCGCCTCCGGGTGACGTTATGAACCCAAACACTACGGCGTTGGGTTATGCGACGTCTCTGGCTCTTCCACAACAAGTAAAGACTCGCAATGGTGGTCACCTCGGCCATGGTTGAGAATAAATTGGCCGAAAGCAACGTTGGCGTTCACAAGAGCCCCTCCTCCTTTGGTTTCTCGCGCGAGTAAAGTTTGTGTACTCGCGCGAGCAAAGTCGAACACGCGGGTAGAATATTCGCTTTCAGACTTTTACCAAATCTGCTAGGGGGAAAGGGCATAGCGTGGGCTACGTCTGTGTTGCACACACGAGAAACTACTGTCCGGCCGAACCATGTCAGCTCAAATCATCAGTGGCAAAGAGGTTTCCGCGTAAGTTTATGATGCTATTATTTGAGTAATTATGTACAGTTGATGTACAGAGAAATGTGATCCAGCT
Organism: Lota lota; assembly: GCA_026745465.1. Taxonomy (NCBI): domain Eukaryota; kingdom Metazoa; phylum Chordata; class Actinopteri; order Gadiformes; family Lotidae; genus Lota; species Lota lota. Next base: position 418,538 of record JACYXH010000401.1, on the reverse strand, counting down.
AACTAGCCTGCTAGCTGTAACGTTTTGTAATACCTTCTATTCTGTAATGGCGACATTAGTTTAAGACTGCAACTGTTTCATACCCTACAGCGACTTCTTAAATAACGGTAGCAGGGTGTGTGTTAGATGAATGCATGTGTGATTATATTGCGCAGGGCTTGTACACGTGCATCAGGTGTCCAGATGCATATGAACAGTGCAACGTCCTGTGCCTTAGTTAGATTACTTTGTCATCGACTTCAAATAACAGTTGTTTTCAATCGTTTTGGGGCTTACATTCCAATCCCAAATACAATATTTATTGAAACTAAATTAGAACTCCCATTATGTGGAAACATTACATGTTTCACTAGCTCACAGTCGCTGTTATAACCAGTGTCAGGAATCGAATATGTATTGAAGACCAATGGCACGCCTTGAACCAGTGTGCCTTGTCACACTGACTGGGAACCACATACAACATTTCATAGGAAATATATCTTTATACTATCTTCTATTTAGCGTGTAGTAATAACACCATAAGGCCCCTGAGTGATTTCTGGGTGACTGTCACTTTCTGGGTGACTGTCACTTTCTGGGTGACTGTCACTTTCCGGGTGACTGTCACTTTCCGGGTGACTCACGGGTGACTCACATTCCGGGTGACTCATTTTCCGGGTGACTCACTTTCCGGGTGAATGTTATTTTCCGGGTGACTCGTTTTCCGGGTGACTGTCACTTTCCGGGTGACTCATTTTCCGGGTGACTGTCACTTTCCGGGTGACTCACTTTCCGGGTGACTCACTTTCCGGGTGACTGTTATTTTCCGGGTGACTCATTTTCCGGGTGACTCATTTTCCGGGTGACTGTCACTTTCCGGGTGACTCGTTTTCCGGGTGACTGTCACTTTCCGGGTGACTCACATTCCGGGTGACTCACTTTCCGGGTGACTGTCACTTTCCGGGTGACTCATTTTCCGGGTGACTGTCACTTTCCGGGTGACTCACTTTCCGGGTGGGTGACTGCCACTTTCCGGGTGGGTGACTGTCACTTTCCGGGTGGGTGACTGCCACTTTCCGGGTGGGTGACTGTCACTTTCCGGGTGGGTGACTGTCACTTTCCGGGTGGGTGACTGTCACTTTCCGGGTGGGTGACTGTCACTTTCCGGATGTACCTTGTATGGTAAGCGTGTTGACAGAAGTAGACTTTGCCATTAAAAAGTTCCAGGATCGAGCTGTTATGTAAGAGGTTGCAAAAAGTGACAAACTCCATGCATTGGACCCTCACCCTCAATGTGTTTTGTTTTATGCTTAAATGGCTGAAATGAAGTGTAAACATGTATGCTTTGTCTTTAATTGGCCATCTCGTGTCGGTTGGCAATTGCCAACATTACTTTGAGACATATGCTTGTCACAAGACATGTATTCTATCCAACCCTAATTTAGGGTTGGCCCTCTGGTTAGTTGATTACTAAATGATAAATCTGTGGTCCATTCAGTCGACATGTAGGTTCATGCTCAGTTGAATAGAGTTTGATGCATTGCTCTAAAGTTGTGGGGTGAGCTACAATGCTAACTTGTTTCAGTGATAAGGAAGTATGTTTTATGGGCAAGATACTGTAATTGAACATTGTCACAAATCAAATGTCATTGACACTGACCAGAGATGGATAACACATTTCTGAAAATAGCCATGTGATGTGTAGTGTTCGGTCTTCTATAGGGTTGTAATTTATTTTTTAAAGTTCAGTTCATTTTGCCACTAAATTGGTCCACATCACTAAACTGTTGTTACAAATGTCTGTCTCTCTAAAAGTAAAATGTATTTCTGATTAATTCTGGGGGAAATACCAGGACAACAACTAACTTGGGGCCCAAGGCTTGAAGATATAGGCCTAACGCCAACTGTTGTCACTCATTTGTGTCATGCCCATGTACTTATGGGCAATCATGTGAGGTCTTCTGCTTAAATTTGGAGCCACGTGAGGCCTGATTGTAAGTTAACTCGTACGACATATTGGATCTCATTCAGTTTGAATAAGCACAATAAAGAACATGGTCTGTGTGGACAACCATATATGTTTATACCCATTTAGCCATTGTTGAGGCAATTCAAAATTGTAGTTCAATACTAGCCAATTGTATTTGCATTGGGAGAAGACAGTACATTTTCTTCTCTATCTGGTTGAGTGACATCTCTGTTCTCTGAGCACTCTTAGTTAGCAATTGGTTGAAACTTGTAGACTCTTAACATTAAGTTATCCACCATCCATCCTTTGTTATCTCATGAGATAACATGCTATCTTTTATTGGGGGAATCAAGATCAAAAGAGGAGAAATAGGCCGTAAATGGGTACAGTGTAACACTAGCTTCAAGTAGCTTGCAGCACTAGAACTGTGGTGCATGTGTGTTACAGGATTGCACCGTCAGCAGCGCCACATTGTACTTTAATAATCCCATTGTTGTTAAATGAAACCTCTCAAAGCCAACAGAATGTGTTGCTGAGCAAAAGTAAAAGTGTCTTGTGTGGTGTAAACTTGCTGTGGATGGCTGGCTGTCAGATTATCAGGTTGTCATGCTACTGTAGGACTGTAAGATAACCCCTAGACTTAGTGGTGGTGGTGTGTGTTTTACTGCAAGAACCCACATTTATCAAACGTGGTGTCATTTTTGATGGACCTCTGCTGCGAGATTAGCTGGATGGTGCAGATTCTCGTTCCAGTCCGTGTCTCGTTATGTGTATTGTGTGAACTTAAATAAAAACCACAATTATTTTCTGTTGATATTTTCAGGCAGGTGAGGGCGCGCCTCAAGAAAGAAGTGGAACAGATGAAGACTCAGGACCCCAACTTCAGACCCGGTCTGGTCGTCTTACAGGTCAGTCAACGGTGGAAAAATGAAGGTCATTGTTGTATCAATAATGATCCAAATCCAGCTAAGTTTGCAATGTGCTTTTCCATGGCTTTACTCTTCTTCAGATGCTAAGTACTGGCACTGTTTGTGTCAAAAAGTCAGTCTTTTCTTCTTGCATGGCAACCCAGTTTGATGTCCCTGAATGCAACCTGGATGTGTCCACCTTGTGTGGCTGACAATAAGATGTGTCCAGCAACATCTGTGTTGGTTGACTTCACAGGTGGGCGACCGAGACGATTCAAATCTTTACATCAGCATGAAGATCAAGGCAGCAGCCGAGGTATGTTCATAACCCAGAGACCTCATCATTTTTTCCCCTTCAGATCTGATCCATAGCTTGCATTGCATTTAGGCAGGAACCTTTTTTAAATACGTTTTTTATTGTCACCTCAATGGCTAGATTGGAATAAACGCCACACACATGAGACTCCCCAAGACCGCAACAGAAAGTGAGGTAAGCGGCAATGAAAGGAACACTGGAAGCATATGCCCACACACTGTTTTCACATGGAACACCGTCTGCATTTCTGTGTGAGGTATATAACTGTAACATGGCGCCTTGTAGGTTCTTGACCGTATTCGAGAGGTGAACGAGAACTCCTCCATCCATGGCCTCATTGTCCAGCTACCACTGGACTCTGTCAACAAGATGGACACTGAGAAGGTGACCAACGCTGTGGCCCCAGAGAAGGACGTAGATGGGTAAGCAGCAGCAGCAGCAGCGATGTGTGTCGATGGCGTGAGAACCGAACAAATAGATTTTTGGTGGTGATGTTTCCGTGATGACATCGGTTGTTTGGAAGAATGGCTAATCGACCGTGGTAAAATGCCCTTTTAGCCCAGTGAATAAACATTAACTATTCAATTGCAAAAATATTCAGTGCTCCACAGCACAAATCATCATCCACAATCTATCTGTAGATTGTCCCAACATATGTCTATTTCTGTCTATGTAGCTGTCTTTAGTAGACTATTACTGATGCTTAGAAAAGTCTATGTTGGGCTGTACAAAATGTGATGGGCCATTGCATTGCCTCTTCTACTGGATCTGGTCTGTAGTCTGGACCCCTGGCTTAAAGAGACCTGGTTCCCTCCTTATGTAATAAATTTTTTTGAAGGCCTCTTAAAGATAATGACTCACTGCAATAATAGATTTTTTATGCTGTTATTTTCTGTGTGTTTTGTGTTCTGTTCAGGCTGACTAGTATAAACGCAGGGAAGCTTGCCCGCGGAGACCTGGGTGACTGCTTCCTCCCCTGCACACCAAATGGCTGCATGGAACTCATCAAACAGACTGGTAGCTGTCAAAGATCTGCTGCCTTACGACAGTTTGGAGTAAACAATGTTTGAGTCTGAAAACGTCTGATCCAATGGCTTGTGTGCAGGCATATCCATTGCAGGCAAGAAGGCCGTTGTGATTGGCCGGAGCAAGATCGTGGGCGCGCCCATGCACGACCTGCTGCTGTGGAACCACGCAACTGTCACCACCTGTCACTCAAAGACAGCCAATCTGACTGAGGAGGTAAAATGAACGGCACTCGCTAGCAGATTGGCTATGGACATTGGTCTCGCCAAATTAGGTCTTCCATGTCTATCGTGCAGAAGATAATCTCTGTCGTTAATATAATATGTGCACTGCTCTCATGTTCCTTTCTTGAATCATTAATACTTTTTACAGACGTCGCAACGTATTTATTTAATTGATTGTTGTCCTTTGTGCACAGGTGAGTAAAGCAGACATCCTGGTGGTGGGCATTGGAAAAGCAGAGATGGTGAAGGGAGATTGGATCAAGAAGGGTGCTGTGGTCATTGACTGTGGCATTAATTACGTTCCAGGTTGGTAACCCTTTAGACAGTCCGTGTTCCATAGAATAATGTAGCCAGAGTAGTATGTAATAGAAAATTGCGTGATACTTCTATCAAAAAAGTAAAAAAACAACAACATTGAATCCAGTTGGCAAAAACTGTCCTTTGATCCCGAAGCAAGTCCAATTGTTGATGCTTCTTTCTCTCTGCCAGACGAGAGCAAGCCTAATGGAAAGCGAGTGGTGGGGGATGTCCACTACACATCAGCCAAAGAGCAGGCAGGCTTCATCACCCCAGTGCCCGGCGGCGTAGGACCTATGACGGTGGCTATGCTAATGGCGGTAAGACTGTGGCCACTATGTGTCAGGCGGTAGTCTTATTGGTGCTCTTTATGGTGGAGTAATTACTACAGGATTTGAATGAAGATCCTTCCAACCTCTTTTATGCATCTGTTGGACAGAATTTGCACACAAATCCATTATTCATGTAGTATGAGATTATAACATGGCTGTTTTCCGTCATCTAAGAAGTATCAATGGAATGCTCCATGCAAATGCTTTTATTCGCTTTTAGAACCGAAATGTACAGTCTAATAAGGTGCAATCTTATCAAGCCTTTTGCACAGCAGTAATTACATTGATAATAACAAACTTGATACATAAATTATACAAATAACGAAATGTTTCTTTATTTTGAGCTTTGATTATTTTCACCCTTTCCTTGTTCAACGCACAACATGGATATTTGTTCCTAATCCATTGCATTTGCCTCAGTGATGAAGGCAATTTAATGACGTTAAGAAAACTTGATGTATGTAGAATACAGTGCTGGGTGCAAAGCGCTTCCTGGACAGCCATCAACCCGGCAAGTGGAACATCTCGTACACCGAGCTCAACCTCCAGAGCCCCGTTCCCAGGTTGGTGTCTTGATGGTTTCCTACTGCCAGAGCAGGGTTCTTGAAAAGGTAGGAAACCATCAAGACAGATGGTTTCCTACCTTTTCAAGAACCCTGCTCTGGCATCCTAACTACATGAACCCAAAAGGCATCCCTCGAAACTTTAGTTAATCTTCCCCAGAAGAGCTTGCATTGGTATTATTTGACTCTCCGCTTAACTAATGCATAAATAACATTGTCTATGCACTTGCCCTTCCACAGCGACATTGTGATTTCCCGCTCGTGCGTGCCAAAGCCCATCGACCGCATGGCCAGTGAGGTGGGCCTGCTGTCGGACGAGGTGGAGCTCTACGGCAAGACCAAGGCCAAGGTCCAGCTGAGCATCATGAAGCGCCTGCAGGCACAGCCCGATGGGAAATACGTGGTGGTCACTGGGTAACACAACCGCCTGCAATGTCTCGTCTGTCCGATGGCTTCTCTTGTTCACGATGTCTTGTTTAGTAGGTGTTCTCACTGCTGACATTTAAACTCCGTTTAGCTCGGCCAAGGTGTGCGTTGGTCTTATTTGTCTTCCCATGTTGATGGAGCTTGAGATCCCCTCGGTGTTTACCTTCTACTAGCGCTGGTGTACACAGTGTGACAAATCAAAGAACATAAATCGGACTTAAATGTAACAAATCGTTTCTGTCACTCCTTGTATAATATTCATTATGCATGTTTATATATTATTGGAGCCCTCACCGATCCTGGGTATGTATTTATTTTTTATTTTTTTCTCTCCCTCCAGCATCACCCCCACCCCCCTGGGGGAGGGAAAGAGCACCACCACCATCGGCCTTGTCCAAGCCCTGGGCGCCCACCTGAAGCTCAACGTCTTCGCCTGCGTCCGCCAGCCCTCCCAGGGTCCCACCTTTGGCATTAAAGGTCAGCACACTCCATACGGTGGCTGTACAGCCTTTCAACGGAGTGGTCGAACGGACACCCGGGCTGTGAAAGATTGATGTGTGTGATAGATCTGTGTTGACCGGGAGGCTTTGGTCTCTGTTGCTAGGTGGTGCTGCAGGTGGTGGCTACTCCCAGGTCATTCCTATGGAGGAGGTAATGCCTTGCATTCTTCCCTGGCTTTCCCTCCCTCGCTACCAAACTTGCACTGGTAGCGTTGAACCACTTTTTGTTAAAGGTATCTTAATATCCAAGATTTGGGATATATTTTAGATTATAAGCTATCTCCAGTCTAAACTCTTAAATAAAAACTCTGCTCCTGCCCTTCCTTCTCCCTACTCTCTCCAAACCCCACCCACCTTTTTTTATTTCTTTTTTTTAAATCTTGAATAGAAGTATAAATAGTATAAGTCTGTCCGTGCACATACTGGTTTAGCAGAGGCATATTTTCTTAGGTATCTGGTAGTCTGCAGGATTCAGAAATGCAAGCAACACTTGTTTGATACATAGTGTTTTTCAATGGCTGTACTGATGCTTGCAGTTCAACCTCCATCTCACCGGGGACATCCACGCCATCACTGCCGCCAATAACCTGGTAGCCGCAGCCATCGACGCCCGCATGTTCCACGAGAACACGCAGTCGGACAAGGTGAGTGGGCTGTCTTTCTGGCTCCCTCTTGTTGGCCTTCTAAGAACCTGTTCTTGTGTTAATATGTCAACCCTGTCTCTTTGTCTCTCTCTCTCTGTTTAACCTCAGGCTCTGTACAACCGCTTGGTTCCACTCAGCGGAGGCAAGAGACAGTTCTCCCCCATCCAGATCAACAGATTAAAAGTAAATAGGACATGACTGAATTTAAGGGCAAATCTCATACCGAAAAATCCCAATCACAAAACAACCATTCTTCAGAAAAATGGCGTACCTGTACCATACACAAGCAAAGTGGAGAATCCATTGGAAGAATGAACAACGATAGTTTCTTTGTACGGTTGTAGAAATTGGGGATCGAGAAGACGGACCCCACCACTCTGACGGAGGAGGAGGTCACTCGCTTCGCCCGCCTTGATATGAACCCGGACGCTGTGACCTGGCAGAGAGGTGTGAACATTAGGACCGCTATTCCTCCACCTTTATGTATTTATAACGTCTAGTGCGCCTTTTGTGAATCTGCGCTCGGTCGGCTATGTGTTCTTGCAGTTCTGGACACCAACGACCGGTTCCTGAGGAAGATCACGATTGGCCAGTCGTCCACTGAGAAGGGATTCACCAGAGAGGTAGAGAAAGGGAGCGCTCATGTCTTGTTTGCGAGTCACTCTCAAAATGTCCTGAAGCCAATTTCCTCTATAATCTAAGAATGGTCTTAATAATATTATAATGATAATGATTGTATTTAACTTTATCAATGTTGCCCTCCCTATTCACAACACTGTCCAGTACAATGCTTTAAAAAAAGGACTAGAAACTAAAAATATATATATTTCTTGGGACAAATCTGGTGTTTTCCCCCAAAGAAAATCTTAAGGAAGCCCTAATTCCCATTATGAATTAAATGTCTATGTCCAATGTTTGTTGACATCGGACATTTCTCCCCATCCCTCACTTTCAATTAAAAAAAATTCGACCATGGGTCACAGCTGTCAAGAGTCTCTATATCATAGGACATGACTTTGGTTCCTCATCATCTCCTCCATCCTCCACCAGGCCCAGTTTGACATCACAGTGGCCAGTGAGATCATGGCGGTGCTGGCCCTCACCAGCAGCCTGGCGGACATGCGGCAACGCCTGGCCAACATGGTGGTGGCCACCAGCCACAGCGGGCAGCCAATCACCACTGAGGACCTGGTCAGTTCCCATAAGCCCCCTCCCCTCTCTCTCTCCATTCAGTCCCCACAGCCTTATCAACTGCCACCATAGCAACACAGTTGGAGGTTGTATTTACTGCTACTAATCTGTGAGCTCTGGGAAATATAAGTAGCTAGTCGATACTGTAATGATTCTTGTGAGGATTTGTTTTCTATATTATGCACATATATACAAACAATAAAATGTTAAGGGTTTCAGCTGTTCATCGCTGAAAGAACTTTGAACGTCTGCGAAGATATGTCAAGATTAAGTACTGACTTTACCTTTATCACTTTGAAAGTACAACACTCACTGTTCCTGCCATTCATCTGTCAGCTCAGCTTCCGTTATCAATATTCCACAGAAAAGATCATGTTGCTTGATGATGGTATACCGGTACTCTTCATTTTAAAGCCATGATGTTGTTTCTCTCCTCCACAGGGCGTGAGCGGTGCCCTGGCAGTTCTAATGAGAGACGCCATCAAGCCGAACCTCATGCAGACGCTGGAGGTGGGTGACCCCGCCACCACACAGACCCAACATGAACCAAGCCATCTATGTAGATGTTGAGATGTGTTTAGGACACGGTCATATGTGCAATTACAAACACTCTGCAGCAGGTGTGTCCAAAGACAGCCATGAACCCCTGGTGAGCCAAGGAGGGTGGAGGAGGTTGCATTGGCCTTGCCAGTTGCATCATGGTTAACATTGCCCAGGGTTAGGGGTTCAGTTGCTCGTGTCACAGAATCCTCTCACTCCACAGGGGACTCCTGTCTTTGTCCACGCCGGCCCCTTTGCCAACATCGCCCACGGCAACTCCTCCATCCTGGCTGACAAGATTGCGCTGAAGCTAGTTGGACCGGACGGATTCGTAGGTGAGTCAAGCTCACAAAATGCATGGTTTTTTTTTTTTTTTTTTGCATCTGATACGCTCATTCAAGTGATGCCTACACGACACGTGATGTAATGAACTTGGTTCACTGTGCTAAAATATGATTTGGTTTTTAGTTGAGCCATTACTGCATTAGTAAGGGTGGCGGTAACGCAAAATAAAACCGTACCCAGCCCACTGTGCTTCCGAAAGGGAGCCCTTTATTAGAAACATTTCAGCTCTGCGTGGGCTATTCACGGCTACTGTCATATTATTTACCCAGACACAATTGATGGATGTGATGGGCCTTCCTTTTTAGAGCAGTTGCACTAGCACTGAGGTTACATGACGTGACGAGGAGCAACTGGCAGCCGTGGTAATCCTCCCAAATCGCTTCAGTTTTCTTTAATTAGCCCACATTTGAATAAACACACATATTTAGCATCTAAGACACACATTTCTCACCTAACGAGTCAGCCGATGAATTGGACAGAAGCTCTAAATAAGTGAACATAACTTGTACATAATGAGTAGTGCTATATGCATGAGGAAATGGCGAAAATTGAAAATTCTTTGTTTTTCACCTAAATGGTTTGTAATTGTATGTATATAATGCCTTAAAAAGGGGTGTTCTTATCCACTGGTAGAATATGACAATGATGGCACAATCCAAAAATGATGACCTTGTCTAACATTGATTTTATGGAAAATCCGCATTGACTCTCATTTCACTCGCTACTGTCTACGCTCAATTGCGCCCCTGGTGTTCGCTTCACATATTCAGCCAAGTGGTTCTTTGGTTCGTCTCCTGGCAGCAAACATGAGAAACAATCTAATTTTAGTTTCATCAACAGCCATTCTTATCTCTCCATGAACGTCAATCTCAATTAAATTTGAATGGTTTATTTTTACACAAGTTCACGTTTACCATGCAAGCGTTTGTACTCTCGCTACGCTTGCTTTCCGTGGCACCTTGTCAAGGCCTGTAGCTACAACCAACACAAGGAACAATGGCGCTGCTACTTGGCAGCGGAAAAAAAGACGCCAAAGGTTCTGGCACGGTGCTGCAGTGGAAAAATGCCATTTGGCACTTGTAAATCCATTGAGATTTAGAAAAACCAAATGGCCTAACCGTAGAGCGGCACTAGAGCCCACCACCACCAACGAGGATAACCCGCAGTGGTTCCGCTGTGCTTTGTGTCGTGTGTACGAACGCGCCCCTAACCTCGAGCTCACAACGCTCCCCGATTCATTCATCGTTTCCTGCCCAACAGTGACGGAGGCCGGTTTCGGCGCCGACATCGGCATGGAGAAGTTCTTCAACATCAAGTGCCGGTACTCGGGTCTGCGGCCCCACGTGGTGGTGCTGGTCGCCACCGTCCGGGCCCTCAAGATGCACGGCGGGGGCCCCACGGTCGGTCTCCCCGGGGCTGCTCGCCATTCAATGCACTGTTGTATTTAATGTGTGGTCAAGGGTGGTGCCGTCAGACTTTCGAAACAAGAATTTATCTTTGTTTTATTTTTTTGTATTATCAAGACTGCAGCTATTCTTGCAGTACTATTAATCAGTATTTTAGGGGCTCATATTTTATCATTCTGCCTTAGTTTCTTTATTTAGAGAACAGATGACAGAAAAACTTAAAGATCTAACATTGCAATGCCTATTTACAGTAGGCATAAAAAGGAATCTGAAACAGTATGGAAAAATGCACAAGGCTTTCTTCAAAACAAAGTTCAAGTTAACAGTGTTGTGCTCAGTGCCTCCTATTCTGCCTCTATGAATGCAGATTCACCGGTGTGAATGTAATTACGTTCCCTGCTGTTTGCCGAGGTCCCTAAGGGAAAAAACGAATTGATATTCCATCGTAGCTCCTGCCGCAAGTGCATATTACAGGAGAATGTAGTAGAGGGGGAATGAGAGTGTTGAGGAATGAAAATGTCCTTTGATTATAGCCCTGCTATCACTTATTTGTGAAAGGCCTTTTACAAATGCTATACCTGTGCTTAATTTGTCTTAAAATGTATTGATCATGATCCCTAGATCGAAACAACAACTGTGTACATCTATAAATGCAGAACCTACACTAGCGTGAATCTTGTTTCTCCTAATGCACAATCAGTCATGTGAACGTTATTGAAACGATTCTCTACCAATCACACAACCTCAATAATAATCAAATGCATATTGGCTTACTTCGTACTATAATCTGGTCATTTGTGTAACATTATTATATATTTATTTCTAATTAAAGTTATTTCCCATTTCTATTTACCCAGGTGACTGCTGGCATGCCTTTGCCCAAGGAATATGTGGAAGAGGTAAACGATGCCCTCGTAACAACAAATAGCTTGTAGTTTAAAAGGTGTACTTTTATGTTCTACTCCCTTGTATTCACCGTTCTATTCGTGTGTGTGTGTGTGTGTGTGTGTGTGTCTGTGTGTGTGTGTAGAACCTGGAGCTGCTGGAGAAGGGCTGCAGTAACATGAAGAAGCAGATTGAGAACGCCAGACTCTTTGGGGTTCCCGTGGTGGTAGCCGTCAATGCTTTCAAGTAAGCTCCCACCGTCGCCAACACTCCCCTATCGAGCCACCTATTGGAACACATGACCAACTGCCCTGACCCCGCCCTGCAGGACGGACACCCAGGCCGAGATGGACCTGATCTGCAGCGTGGCAAAGGCTGCAGGCGCGTTCGATGCCGTACACTGCTCCCACTGGGCGGAGGGCGGAGCCGGTGCCGTGGCCCTGGGGCAGGCCGTCCAGAGGGCCTCGGAGGCCCCCAGCGACTTCAAGTTCCTCTACGATGTCGAGGTACGGCCCTTCACCTGGTTCAATGGTGCACCTTAGGGCGGAGTAGAATTCATGAACAGGAATGGGAATTACTGATATAATGTGCAATATCGCTGAGGAATTCTTCCTTCCAATATTTGGAGTCTAGATGTATGTAGTTGTTATAAAATGCTTCTGAAGTAAAATCATGGCCTCAACTACACTTCTTGGTCTGCCGTCTGACTTGGAAAAACATTTCCTTCATTCCTTGTCTCCGTTAGCTCCCCATCGCAGATAAGATCCGAATCATCGCCCAGAAGATCTACGGCGCGGATGACATCGAGCTCCTTCCTGAGGCCCAACGCAAGGTGGAGCTCTACACCAAGCAGGCAAGCCCGGACACATCCGCCGCCTGCTAACCGAGGATCACGTTGCACTACTCATGTGCTGATGCCTAGAATTAACCAGGTGTTGCCAAAAAGCCCTGCCTTCAACGTGCCTGACTGAACTCGCCTGTTTGTTTTGTCAGGGCTTTGGCAACCTGCCAATCTGCATGGCAAAGACCCACCTGTCCCTTTCTCACGAGGCGGACAAGAAGGGCGTTCCCACAGGCTTTGTGGTGCCAGTCCGGGACATCAGGGCTAGTGTGGGCGCCGGGTTCCTCTTCCCATTGGTCGGAACGGTACGAAAGGGTTCCATTGTACCCACACCCCCTTTTTCTGTCTTGTGGTTCTCCACAGGCTTTACTAAATAATGCATTTCAACGGTTGAGAAGTGATTGTTTGTTGCTAGGGTGCCAAATACTTGCACAAGGATGGGCTGTTGGCAATAACAAACATTGTTTTTTTGTTTTTCCTGCTCCATTCATCCTAGATGCCAACAATCCCGGGCTTGCCCACCAGGCCATGCTTCTACGACATCGATCTGGACCCTGAGACCGAACAGGTGAACGGGCTCTTCTGAAGCTGATCCCTGCTACTGGTCTACTGGTGCTAAGCGCAGTGTATGACACCAGTCATTTGAATTGCTGCTGGTGAAGACGGACATGACATTTCAGTGTGATGGCTATTAGGATACGTTGATGCTTTTCTTTTTCTCTCTCGTCTCTCTCTCGTTCCGGATTTGCCCCCATCTCCCCTGCTGAGCCTTAATAAAATGTGATCGTCAGTGAAAGTGTTGTAATATTTTTATTCAGTCAAGTTCATCCTCTCTTAATATGGGATCCGAAAATAATGATTCAGTTCCACTGCAAAGTCATGCAGTGGTGGCTTAAATGAAACAGCTTAATCAGGCAGAACTGGTTGTCACCTCGACAAAGCTTTCTAAGTAAAAGGCGGGTTAAAGGTGGGTAGTGTCCTGTTTACGTTCCTTTTTAATTTTGTAAGTGCTCTAGCTGCACCCAAACGGCTCAGTTTCAAAAGCCCTAATTTTGTGCATTTGAAAGCTTGGCTTGGGTTCACGGCTCTGATTTGTCAGCTGAGCAACCATTTCATGTTTACTGCAAGTCATAAAAACGTAATTTAACTACGCTGAATTCTGCAATGGATGTGACCCTTTCATTATGTGCTGTGGTCATTCTATTGCTCTTCACTCTGTCTTTATGTCCTAGGTTTCACTCGGTTTTCTTTTGACTACTCATCACTCATTTTGTTGTAATTTGAAATTATGAAGATCTTTTTTTTTTCGTTAAAAATGAATTAAAGCCTTAAATTGGAAGCCAATTCTTGTTTTGTTTTCTTCCAACAATGACAGAAGTTCCCCATTAATTTATAAACAATGACCAAAAAACCTTTACTACCAACACAATGACTTTCCAATGCCCATGTGGTTCCATAATGGATGCGGTCATAAGCGTATTGGAATAACTATAAATAGATCTCCACAAATATGTAAAAAAAGAAAAAAAAGTAAATCATTTCATTACCATAGCAACATATGTGCATTGATGCCGCTGCTCATTGTTTGCAGCTCCTGACCACAGTGCTCTGTTGATCTTTCAGAGGCAAGTACCAGACAAGAAGATGGAAAATAACAACCACAAGTAAGAATCATTGAAAAAAGTTGTCCTGTTTAGATGGAATTTAAATATGCATATTATATACATGCATAATCTATAACTCATGTTATGATACAATTGTTGAATGATTGTGATTTTGGGGAATGTTACATTGTATTGTCCATAGTAAGGAATACTGTGTTAAGGAATATTGTTTTTTCTTTCCTTTTTCCTGTTCTAATATTTACAAAGCCAATGGATGAGCCATTGACGTAACTGTGTAGCAGTGTAGACCAGTGTAGCAGCTATGATTCTCACATATTTTACCAAATTCTTGGGACTTTTATGAGGAGCATACATTGTACTCTCAATTTCTATATTTGATCAAAGGAAAAAGTGATCTTCTTTTACTAATCAGATCTTTTACAGTTCATTCATCTATTGAGCAGATTATCATAAATGAGCATGTCAGTCACAGCGGATACAGCTGGATGCGGTGCGGTTATAAAGGGGCTCAGACGGAATCAGAAAGCTTCACAACCGCCAAATGACCCTGGAAGCCAGGGGAAAGCCAATAATAGGGAAAGAAGAAATACACCGGGAGTTCAAATACAAAAGAACGGGACTGGATTATTAATGGACTCCATGAAGCCTCAAAATCCCACTGAAGTTTATGCAGAAGTCATCGAAGAGCCCTCGGGTGAGTCGTGTCTTGCAGGAAACCAATCACCCTCTAAAGATCAAGGCAAAGCCACAGCTGTGCGACCTCATCAATATCACTGTAGACAAGGGCCCACTGCGTGGAATGGCTCTTTTTTGCAATTCATTGTTTGCCTCACATGTACCAGCGGGTCTGATAACAGAAGGGGATGAGGACGAATAGTGCGCCAGCACATTGCTCAACAGACGAATCACAAGCTCTGTGGAGCAGCTTATCTCTGAGTCACATGAGGTCTACAGCGCCTCTAGGATTCAGGGACTCAGCCCTAAAACATTCCGATCTGCAGGGGTGGAGACTAAACCTGTCCAAACCAAGACTCAGACGGTCTTTAAGAGACTTTTTCCTCTGCATAACTTCAAGAGAAGCAAAACCTCCTCCAGGGCCACATACCAATTCTGTTAAATTCTCCTTGAGGAAACGGATGTTCTGCAAGCAAAAGCAAAGACTGAAAAAGCCTTCCCCGTTTCTCCAGGAGAGGATTGGAGGAAGCCCGGAGTACTTTGAGGAGGAGAATATAG
Source organism: Lota lota (assembly GCA_026745465.1). NCBI lineage: Eukaryota > Metazoa > Chordata > Actinopteri > Gadiformes > Lotidae > Lota > Lota lota. The sequence goes on along the minus strand of JACYXH010000401.1, from coordinate 403,288 downwards.
TCCTAGCCAATAAACACATAGGTGGCGTTGGTATGAACACGAAGAACCCAGCTCTGTACTTTCACGATGCAGGAAAGCATCCTTGCCCCGAGATGTTAACCATCAGTGTGGATTCGAGCACTTTTGCGTTGTGATCAAAAATCCATATGTTGTTTACTTTTAATCATTTAAGCTTTGTTTATGTCCGGTTGTTATAGCCACTCCATCTGTTAAGTAGTGTTATCTAGTTCCCCTTTGTCGTTAACCTTTTGCCTGGGGTGAACAGGTCACAAGGAAGAAGTGGCCCCCTCATCTATATGAGAACAGCTCCTTTATGTCAACATTTCCCTCACATGATGTAAGGACAATCCCATTGCGGGGAGGGGGTAAAACTGTTTAAAGACTGTGTGAAACTGTATTCTGGCCTCTCTCTGAAAGAGAGGAGACTGGTGTTTGCATACATTAAATAGGTACATTTTCTACAACTATTGTGTGCTTTTTTGAATTTAGAAGTCTCATCTGTCCTAGACGCAATACCTCTTAAAGGAATTGCCACGACAATTTGGGGGCTTGTCCGGGATACCTAACCTGAAAATTCTACAAAATCGTACTCCAAAACAGGTTAACCGTGCACGGTTGGAGACTGAGTCCCAGAGCTCTATACCTGCCCCCGGGCGACTGTAACCAGCTAACTGGGGTGAGAAGAGGGCGCCTGTGGAGAATAGATTGAGGCTTTATCAGTACGGTATCCTGAGGGAAAAAGAATCCGGACAGGTGAGACTACAATACAATCGTGACGTGCACCTACATCACCAAGACAAATTCCTTGTATGTTTAAAAAACATACTTGGCAATAAAGCTTTTCTGATTCTGATTCTGATACTTGTGTAAATAAGACAAATCCAAGTTGGGAAATTGGTCTAAATTGGGGACGCGATACCTCATAAGGGAATTGCCACAACAGCGTTAATTCTGAAACCTAATGACAGCGTGGTGCCCGGCGGACATTTAAAACATCTGCAGATCACAGAGCACAAAAGGGAGTTGCAGGAGGCCCCAGTGGACAGCAAAAGGACTCGGATAAGCCAACGTTTCTTGCAAGACCACGGCATATCACTGCACAGTATGGATAGTCACTTATTAAAACATTAGCAGAGTCTGGAAATCTTGCAGGACCAACAGAGTTTCAGCAATGAGTGACTACAAAAGTGACTAAGTGACTACAACAGAATTGACCTGGAATGCGTTAGCAGAGATTTCCAGAAATCCACTGGAAACTAGCAACGCAGGGGACTTTGGGAGAGATGCCATTGCATTGGCAAATGATTTGTGTTTAGACTTATCTGACCTGACCCGTTATGAAGACAGTGCTATCAAAGGCCATGACCAACAACAAGAGAGTCTGCTGATGCAAATGGCACACAGTGGTACGGGCTACAATGGAAGCCATCCTGGGCCAGCTTAGAGAAGAGCTAATTGCTGAATCAGATGTGTATAGTTGCTGAAATTATATTTGTAGACAATTAATATATAATTATAATGTATTTGAGTGTGACGTGTATTAACACAGATTCCCTTTGAACTTTTTGATTATAATTCCTAGTCAGTCATGTGTGTAACATTAAATAGTCTTATTTCAAAACAATATGTGAAGTTTTTCACATATATAGTGGAATGTGATTATTACGTTTTGATAAAAGCTCTGGACTATGTGTTTCCTGTATCTTATAGCATGACAAAATAAAAAATGTAGTAAATGTCAACAGAGTGAACACACCCTCAACACGGGTGTGGGTTTTCATGCGCTAACCACATGCCTCAGAACAGGTTAGATCAGGTTACACAGTCGGTAAATATCACGTTGTAGTATAATTGAAAACATGACAGTTGATTTGGGTCAAATCGTTTTATTTATTACTATGAAGCAATGGAATACACTTGGATATACCCTTGTTTAGTAGAGATGTCATTAATATATATATAATTGTACTTCAGACAAAAGTAAGTGGAAAAAGCAACGTTAGATATTTGTTTTTTTTTTATATCTTTGTTTTAGTCCTCAGGATGCATCTCCTCAGTGGTCACCACGTCCTCCACCACGTCCTCCACCACGTCCTCCACCCCGTCCTCCAGCGTCCTTGCCTCCATTCCCTCCTTCACATTTATGTTCATGTCCCTCATGTTTCCCCTTTCCATGGTGCTAGAAAAAAGTATATATATATGTATTTGTATTTGCATATATATATATATGTATATATATGTATGTATATATGTATATATAAATATATATATGTGTATATATATGTGTGTCTATATATATATATATGTATATATATATATATATATATATATAGATATATATAGATATATAGATATATATAAATTTGCCTTCCTGTACAAAAAGGTGCAACGATTAAATAGGGTAGTAAGTTGGTGAGCCATTGAGACTCAGAGCAAAGAGTTACAGCAGATATGCAAGGTTTCTTACTTTGTCAGAGTCGCCATCCTTTGCCTTATCAGCACAAGCCTTTCCTTTGTCAGCACAACCCTTTGCCTTTTCTGCACAATCACCTTTGGGCTGCGAAGGGGAACATAGTATCTCTCATGAGCTCATTCTGTCAGCAGAATACACAACACCTACAGACTCAATCCAATTGCAATGCCACTTTTAGTTTTGAATTAACTCACCGCTGGGTTTTCCGTGTGAAAGAAAAGATGGAAGAATAGATTACAAGTTGTTCTGCAATTCAATCAAGAAGACAAAAAGTACATCTATAAATTCAAATATTATTATTTTTTGCCTTACCTGCTGAGTCACACATCTTATCTGTGTGGTTGACAGGTATCGTACACAACACTACTTGAGAAAGAAAGAGTGGAACATAATCTTCAGTACTTTAAATGTTAAATGAACACTTTTAAAATACAAAGAATATCCAACTGCTGCACACATTAATTGCGTACTGTGTTCACATTACCTGGTCTAGAAGTTGTGGGAGTGATGCAAATTGTGTGTGTGTTTTGACCGTATTTATAGAGGCTCATGACTCACCCCTGAGGGATACACCTACTCTCAACAACACGAATGTGGTGTGATGTTTGTGTGGAAGAACAGGTATTCCAATGGCCACAAGCCAGAGAAGAAAAAGTGTCTCTGACTGCTGCTATGGGGATTTACATCCAGACATAGTTGGCATTTTAGACTTAATACTTAATACTATATATATATATATATATATATATATATATATATATATATATACACAATAGAATACTGCTATGAGGGAGACTATGCATAGGATACATTAAAATAAGACCTTGCAGTCTGTTAAAGTAAATTAAATGGCACAATGGACCATTATTCAAGACCAAACTGTCAAACAAGTACCAATTAAACACCCACATCTCTCAATATTGAATAAGTTCCCAGTTCCAAGATTAAAACCGGTCGTATGTCAAAGTCTGTGATTTTTATGAGCTAAGGGAATGTTTAATATGGACTTGATTAGTACACAAACTTGCTATAATGGTCTAATAATGTAAATATATAAGCTGGCAGTATCAAGCAGACATCTTTTTGTAAAAAAGATGCAAAGCTGCCGTTCTAAACAACTTGGAGATAACATGTATTAAATTATAATGCACTCTGCTGCATTAATATTTCATTATGGATGTTTGCTGCCTGAATATAAGTTACCAGGAGATCAGAAAAACTGGTGTGCAACAAAATGTGATGCAAATGCAATAGCAAACACTAAACCAAATATCTATGTGAAATACATGCAGCCTAATTGCTCTACAGTTAACAGAGGATAATTATAAACTTCAGTCTATTATGCTTGAAACGTGCAACTGTTAAAACAGGTTTATGCAAAGGCACGGGCATTGTGGACACAGTTACGCCTACTTCTACGTTAAGCCACCTAGTTCCCTATGAGCTGTGGAATCAATCCCTATCTTTAAAAACAGCAACTTTGAAAAATAATTTAGACCGCACTTTGTATCTTCAGATATTACTAAAATGCACGAATGAAAATATCTTGGAACCATGTCTCTCTGATTCTGATTGCTGCTCCGCTCTCTGTATGGGGGGTGTTTTTTGTTGTTGTCTTTTTTTGGCTTGTACATCGTGCGGTCACATCGAAATGCCCACCTCTATTTTGGAAGCATAAGCGTTTAGTAATTAATCGTGAAATTAGTTGTCATTATGGGAAGACATTGTTGTGTTTGAAACGGCCACAGTGTTTCTCAAGTTTTTATTTGCGTAATGTGTAGGTATATTTATGTTTATTATGGATTGGATGGAGCCTGCTCAAAATAGTGGAGCATTTATGCATTCTGATGTACAATCCCGATTTCAAACTTTGGTAGGCCAATTCTGTTTTACCACTATTCATTAGCCTATACTCAGCATCAGGAAATCGAGAGTGTTTATGTCATTCCAGTCATTTAAATAGTACATTATATTTAGGGTTACTCCTGTGGATGGTTAAGAAATCATTTCACACTAGATTAAAATAATAGACTAGAGTCTAGACAGACACACTTTTTGGTTTACTTACATATATAATGTTTTATAAAAAATAAAATTAAAGAAAAACTACAAAAATGGTAGAGATCAAACGTAACAGTTGAGCCATGGATGATTAAATGAAGAGAGAAAAAGACGAGGGTGTCGCCTGGTGGCCACTACATGTCATTACAAATAAAATGTAAATTTCGCTCCGAATCACATTTAAAGAGCACAAATGAAATCCTAGCCTTTATGATACATTGTCTAGCCTAGTTAGTGAGTATATATTGTATTTTATCTTTTGTTTGTTGGCCTCAGGTGGCATAACGCGTATACCTACAACGTTTATCGTGAGTAATGGCCTATAATCAGCCTAGCTTGTTACGGTTAATATAGCCATTAATTAAATTGAGTCGTGCATTTGCAATGACGTTACTAGTTATAACTGCTGCTGGATAACTCCGATGATAAATGAGCAATTACTGTATTAACGGTTTTGGGAAGAAACCATGAAATAGGCATATAGCCGATCGACAGGCTAATGCATTTGGACTAGCTGTTATTTGGTTAGCCTACTTGTGCAGTACAAATACTGTTCCTTTTATTTAATTTACAATTCCCAACACTGAGCAAGCTAATTTTGCTCAAATACTTTTTGGCATCCGACAGGTTTATGCGCCATGCGATTTTATAAGGATGTCGTTTTACTTTCGGATGACATAGCCTAATAATACTTTTACTTGTGTAGAAAGTTTAATGGGGGACTTTTATAAAATAAGGTGTTTAGTGGTATAGGGATATAAAGGAATATAAAGGAGAAATGGATAATAACTTATAGGATTAGAAATTTGCAGGCATACCTGTGCTACCAACGAAGAAGACATTTATCAAGTAATAGGCCCATGGCAACTAAAATCGTTCAATTCTCAAATTTTATAGCTTGTTGGATGTTTTTATTGTACATTTATTTGTGCCGTATTGCAAATTGTGAGTTTGGAAACTTTTCGTTAAAACAAACAACAAACAAACAAAAGGGAATACACAAAAATAATACATGACCTATAATGTCTTATTATGGGCTCAATGGGAACCACCGTGCACTCCATAGCAGTCTGTGGCATTAGTCCACCAGCCTGCCTAGCTGCTCGCTGCATTTCATTAGCTCCCCCTGGTCTTTTGAGGAGGCTGCATGGCGCACATGAGGAATCGTGGGAAATCTTCCCTCCACCCCCTCCTCTAGTACTTTGAATATGTAGTCTGAGGCTCTTTGCTACTCAGGCAGTGCAGCTGTTGGGAACCATTAAGGGTGTCAAAGAGCAAAAATAGAAACAGAAAAATAAACAAACTAATTAATCTGGTGATTAAACCTCACTCCTCGCTGGTGGATATGAAAGAAAAATACTTATTGCATTTTTTCAAAAGTAATTTTAAAAGACCCCTTCATCCTTTTATATTGCATTTGTTTTTCATCAAATAAAAGATTACTGCTGGGCGGTTCATTTTCTAATTGAAAAATGTAGACTAGACTGGAGTGAATTTAAATTGTGCGGAGTGCACAGTCTGGAGATACCACAAGTGCTTTAGGAACTGAGGGAGGGGGAGAGAGTTCATGAGCAAAGATGGGTGGGAGGGTTGGAGAGAGAGACACAGAGAGGGGAGTGAGGGAGCATGAGTTAGAAGGGACTGGGGTGGGTGAGTGCTGCGAAATCCGTTAACAGGGGAGCACTGTGTGTTTGTGAGACATCTTGGCGCTGTGCCCAACTTGGCTCATTGTAATCGAGGCATGATCAGCGACTCTGGGCAGCTCCTCTCCGCCGCCGCGGCTGCCTAGCGCCTGGACCCTGCCCAGCTCCCACCGCTGACATGGAAAGACCCGTGAGTCCCATTTTTGCTCTCCACTCTCTGCCTCTAGCTCTCTCGCTTTTCTTACTCTTTCTATCCCTCTACCTATCACTCTCCTCTCCTCTCCTCTCCTCTCCTCTCCTCTCTCTCCTCTCTCTCTCTCTCTCTCTCTCTCTCTCTCTCAGAGCCTGATCTGGTGTTAGGTTCCCTGTTCGCTCTTTGCTTTATCTCTCTCTCTTTCTCTCTCTTGTGTCGGAGCTTTAGCTAGGTCTAAATGCAGCGCTTTCGCTCATTCGCTATGCCTCTCTCTCCTTCTCCCTTCTCTGGCTCTCTGTCCCTGCAGTAGGTCCAGGATGAGGTAGGCACGCTGCGCGGCACACACAGCAGGCGGTCTTGGCCACGGGACTAATAGCCTTTTCTCTGCTCTTTGATTATGTGTGTGTGACCGTGTGTGTGCGTGCTTGTGTTTGTGTGTTTATGTTAAAAACCCTGCGTCTCGCTAGGCACAATAAGTCGATCTCACGCAGACAGACCCGGAACACCCCCCCCCCCCCCCCCCCCCCCCCCCCCGAATGGAACCTTAACGGGTCCCATGAACGCACCTCTCTGCACCCCACTGCACTGAGCTAGCTGGTGGGCTTCACCCTGGCTGCTGGAGGAAGCTATTCTCCGAGGGGGGGGGGGGTCGCTGAGATTTTTCTGGACCCTCAGCAGTGTGAACTTGCCTCTCTCTCTCGCTCCTATTCCTGGTGGTATGTCCTCATGGGCTGTTGTGTTTGGATGCCGTGACAACCGGGAGCTGGTCGCTAGCCACTTCTTACACAGGCAGCCGCTGTGAGTGTATCCCTTCAACTTTTCTCTCTGTTAAAGTGGATCTGCTGGCTGATTCACACCGGGGTTCTGAATTCAAATGATGTGTCTCTGGTTTTGTGTTGTTTTTGTCGTTGGCTGTCCAGCTTGTCCAGCTGTCCTTGTCGAGTAGCTCAAACTTCTCCATAGCATCAAGGTAAACACCACTGATCCTCGCAAGACCCTAACACTATCGTCGTCCTCCGAGGAGCCTGGGAGAGTCTGCTCCACCACCAGCAGGATGCTATTTGTGTCTGTGTCTCTGTGCTGGATGTGAGTCATTGTTTGGCGGCTGGGGCGGAATGCGATGATGGTGCTGCTGGCGAGACTAGGAGCAACAGTGGAGGGCGTGTGCCTGATTTGAACTGTTGCGCGTCCCTGCCCCGTTCTGCCTCTATATGTTAGCAATGTCCACAGCCTTAACGTAAGCCATGCAATCCCCTCGTCTTAATCTCAGCTGTTGTAGTTGTACTTGTGCCACAATGCTTTTGAATAGGCCATTGAAAGCATATAATGGAACTCTCACCGTATAAGCATTCTTGAGGATAAGTTCATACAATACGGCGTTTGCCGTGGCCAATGAATGCTTAAAAATCTGGTACGACCTGTTCGCTTTTATAGGAGGAATTTGTTTACCTATCTTCGGCAATGATTCTCTGATGTCAGTAACCTGTTTTGTCAGATTGACAAAATGAATAGAGGATGCGACATTGTGAAGTTGTTGTTGTGTTGAGGACTGTTGTTCCATTGAAAAAAAGGAGGGCCTGCTTGTCCGCTGTAGTCTTTTTTTTTTAGACACCATAAAATAATACACACATAATTTAGTAAATAATAAAATATAAAATGAATCCACATTCATCTACAGGCTGTCATGTCGGCTATTATAAAGTAAAATAGTGTACTATTACTCCATTTCCCAAACAGATTAAAACAGTGTCATCTTATTCCAATAGTCACATTCGTCGTTATATCTGTCTGTTTGTCTGTAACCTCATCTGCGTTAGGTTGCTACCTAACTCATTGCTATGCTCTCCTTCTGCTATCCAAGTCTCGTAAAACACATGCCTTCAAGTGTGCTCTGACACACTCCACTAGGAGCCCCGAGTGTGCTCAGACACGCTCCATAAGTAGCCCGGAGGGTGCACTGCACACTCACACCCCGACCAGGGCAGCGAGGGCAGGCCATGACGAAATGATAATTCCATACTAGTCCATATACTGTCCAACTGATCCCTTTCTTGGGACTGGGCAGAGTGAATGCCACTCTGTTGTTTTCCATAAAGCATGCCGTCTCCGGTTCTCACAGCACATCATTTGATTACCAAATAGGAAGTCATCATGCTAAGTTCATTTGGCTGAGAGGGGTCTTTCTTAAGGTTCAGAAAGGAGCACCACGAGCCATGGCGGCTTATTAGTGGCTAGAGGAGAGGCCTCTCGCCATTCAGATGGCATCAGGAATATTTAGCATGCCCGGCGTGGGCATTCCGACTGTAACCCAGTCCCTTAACGATCAGGCCATCTGGGAGCGTGAGGAGGACACACACACACACACACACACACACACACACACACATGTTGCTGTGCTGTTTGTGTTGCTGTGGCAGTCAGACGTGTGAAAAAAGGGACAAGGGACTAAGCTTTCACAAGTCACCATCGTTGCGCATCTGGAAGTGGCCAGGATATTGACAGATGGTGTGAAGAGGAAGTATTGAATCATTTAAACTCAGTATAATAATCGACTGTATTCTTTTTAAATATGTCTGCGCGCCCAGCTACTCTTGCACCCAGGCTGTCTGTAGAAGGGAGGCTCCCTCTCGGGCGTCGTTCCCACTCGGCTTTGGACTTATTTGGAACCCCTCTGAAGTGTTAGCATTGGAGGGAGTCTAATGCACCTGAATGTGGGCCTGAGAATCCTTTTGAGAATGTCATTGAGATTCAAGGGTGAGTTATATTTCTTATACGCCGGTAGGTATGGGGTGGGCCCCTAGCCCAAAGAGGCCTCCAACGTAGCTTACGTGCACCGATCCAAAATGCAAACCACACCTTGTGGGTGATAGAAGGCCCTAAGGACTGCGATTGTCCCTGTTTGTCTTTGGTTCACTATTGCCGACAGGGAAAAACAAGATGAAGCAGATAGGAAGATCGACTCGTTGAGGGGTGTTGCAAATATGTTTATTTGTACCAAACATCATTCAGACATTATAAAGATCACCAGCGGTCGCGAGAAAACCTCTCGGCGGTCTACTCGCTCTCACCGACGCAGAACCATAAACACAAGCACCCACTGCTGCCTCTTTGAGCTATTCAACACACACGTATGATTCACCCTTGGGCTATACAAATACATTTACCTGACAAAGAGGCACATTTGCAAGTAGGCCAACATGCGCACCTTTAAGAGCCACCTTTGTTCTGTTTTTCACGGAACTGTGCCGAATCAAATAATACATCCGCTCTAAACAGTAACGCTCTCGCAATTCACAGACCAGCACACCATAGACAACTTCTTCACATCCATCTCTTCAAATTCATTTCAAATCCTGATTTAAATGAATTCAACTCACTCTGCGTCTTTTTTGTTTTGTTTGTTTTTTGGCCCCAGACCCCGAGCGACGTGATGGCCAAGCGGGACCATGAGCGCGACATGGACCTAGACAAGAAGATCGAGGCCCTCCGCAGGAAGAACGCAGCGCTCATGAGGAGGTACCAGGTAGGTGGGTCGCCATGGCAGCAGATCCTGTTATTATTATTACAGTGAACCTCATGCATGCTATTACTTGTAGCAACAATTCATTTTTTTGGGCGTGGCTGGGCTGCGTGCAGGAGGTGGAGGAAGACAAGAAGATGGCGGAGGAGGACGTTGTAACCCTGCAGGGCCGCAAGGGCAAGGCCGACGACCTCAGCATCACCATCAGCAAGTCCACCAGCGTGAGTGTGTGGCCGGTGTGGTCTTGAGGACGTCGTACTACCCATTGGTTTGCCTCATGTTGTCCTTGTTTGAGGAAGAACTAGGAACACTGTTCCTTGTTAGTAGAGGAAGCTAGTACAGAAGCTATTATAACAATAACCCCTGATGTAATGTCCCTAGAGAGATATGATGTGTTTTATTATAGGCTTGCTGTGAATACTGCGGGATTGCTCTGCCCTTGTAAGTGTGAAATAATATGATAATAACAAGAATACATCATTTTTTGTTGAGACAGGAGAGTCGTGTGGTGGTGACCAAGCTGTGTGCGGTGGGGGGGCCGCAGGGAGCTGGGTCCAGCAGGCCAGGGGAGGGCTCCCTACCGGGCTGTGGGTGGGGCCGCAAGAAGCAGCTCACGGTCACCATGGCTGGGAAAAAGGTGAATGACTAGTCGGCTGTGTTACGGAGGCATATGGGACCAACAGATGAGCCCTCCATCAGTAATATTGTTTGGAGAAAATAAAATGTTAATGATTATATCTTGAGCTTGTGTATCCAGCGCTTGAGTACTCCTATGGTTAAACGTGAATGCAACGGAAATGTATTCCATTTTTGCTTTGGTCCATCTATTTCTCCTCGCTAATGTTACTGTAGCAGACATAATTCTCTTCCAGTCCCAGAAAACCCGACAGCATAGGAAGGCCCAATCCCACGTGAATGATTACGTTTCAGTTTTCCAATCGACGTCTAACCTGCATGTAACATTCTTACTGAATTATTAGTCCCTCACTCAATTAATATATACGGTAATACATATATATACTATACACTGTACATGTGGAACAATATATTTCGATTTAGGATTTTTTTTTACTTCTGAATGAGTTGAAAGCTGTACCCTGGAGCGGTACCCCTGTTTTGGAAAATGTTGAAATGGCTTCTCTATTGGCTTTGCTGCTCTCTGAATTGAAACCAAGCTGCAGTCTGTTGGATGTGGACAGATCTCGTGTAACGTGAATAACCTTCCTCTCCAGGGGAAGAGGGTGGTGAGCGAGCGGGTGGAGCCAGGACCGCCAGGGGACGGTGTGAGGGGCCCCGACGAGGACAGACAGGGCCAGGGCGGCGACGCGGCAGGCGGAGCCAAACACGCGCACCACCCCTCATCAAAGAGAGACGCTGGTGCGACGCAGGTGAGCACTCCTCCGCATAGCACCGCTCTCCTGTTACCACGGTCTCTGTCACACTCACACACACTCGCACTCACACACACTCACTCACACACACTCACACACACTCACACACCCTCCCCCATTGCCACAGCCTGATGGTTTTTACATAGATGTCAGACATGTCTGCCGGACAAGCCCCTCCCGTGCTGATAGAGCACAATGAGCGCCACACACAAAGACGGGGTGGGGGGGGGGGGGGGGGGGGGGGGGGCGGAGCTGTGGTTGCTGTGATAGACCTGGGGGCGGGGCTGAGGGCAGGGCTAGTCCAATGGTGGTGCGGACTGGGCATATTTATCACACAGCATCTCTCAATGACTTATGGCACGTTTAGCATGGGTTATGTATCATTAATAATCACATATAAAAATGTAAATGTATTTTTCTTGGTAGAAACGTAATATAAATCCTCATCATAATTTATTGAGTATGTTCATTATTTGATTCATGTTTTCCCTCTGTGGGCCAGGAACGGTGAGATCAGTGTGCTCTCATGTTGGCTGGGGATTAGGTCATTTCTCTTGTTTTAGCTTGTGGCAAAAAGAGTAATTGTCTCAGCAAGACACACAGATGTTGCAGACTATTTTAAGACAGGCTATCTTATGTTCAGCATTAACTCACACACACACACACACACACATAACACACACAAGCACACACACACACACACACACACACACACACACACACAGCATCCACCGGCTGCTGTGTGAAAAGCCACTCCATCGCTGAATCTAGGCCCCATGAGTCTGCAGAGGATCATGAACAGCTGCTATGGCTCTGACACACACACACACACACACACACACACACACACACAAGGTCCCGTCATCAAGCTAAATAACCTGCATAGACAGCTGATTTCACGCACTGTAAACACAGACAAAGCCAGCCTTGGGGAGTGGTAGAGTTTTGATTCTGTATCAAACGTGTGTGTATGTGTGTGTGTATGTGTGTGTGTGTCAATCATGTGTGTGTGTGTGTGTGTTTGTCTGTATTGTGTGTGTCGATCATGTGTGTATGTGTGTGTGTGTTTGTCTGTATCGTGTGTGTGTGTGTGTATTTGCTGCCACATGACACACTGCTCCCAGGCCCATCTGAGTGAATGTGAGCTAGCCTTCGCCGCTGTACACTCCGTTCCCTCATATCTTTATTTCTGGACCACAGCCCCCCCACCCCCATACAATACATTAGTGTGTACATACGTTGTGTCACAACATATAGATGCTCTGATACAGCATCTGTATTGGACTTTGCTTTGTGTTTTCCTGGCAAGAACCAAAACCAACTGGACTAAAAATAAATGTATCATGAATGCATCACATGGACAAATATCACAGGATTTGTACCAGAGAATATTTTTTTAAAAAATCAAAGACATAAATGACATGGTTAGCATGTTTTGTGTCTTCTATGTGGCTCTTAAAATCGACAAAATACCGTATGTGTGTTTGTGCGTGCGTGGGTGTGTATAAGTGTTGATGTGAAGTTATGAGAAAATTCACACAGTACACACCATGTCCTAGCTTATAGATAATGAGAGAGAGAGAGAGAGAGAGAGAGAGAGAGAGAGCTTGGGATGAGGAGGACAACAGCACTGTTCTCCTGCTGTCCATCAGCCTCCTCACGCCTCCTCCCCTGTTCCACAGGAGGAGCCTCCTCTTCTCTTTCCTCCTCCTCTGTCTCCCCTGTCTCACAGGAGGAGCCTCCTCTTCGCTTTCCTCCTCCTCTGTCTCCCCTGTCTCACAGGAGGAGCCTCCTCTTCTCTTTCCTCCTCCTCTGTCTCCCCTGTCCCACAGTAGGAACCTCCTCTCCTCCTCCTCTGTCTCCTCCTCTGTCTCCTCCTCCTCCACCTCCGTCTCCTCCTCCTCCACCTCCTCACACCCACATAGCGCCTCCCTCTCCTTCGGTGTCCTGAAAAAGGAGCAATTTGATCTAATTAACATTCGAGCACCTTTTCACACTTGAATGGACTCATTATGCTGGCTCAGACCGATAGGCCTGGCAAGGTGCCTGAAGAGAGGGAGAGAGAGAGAGAAAGAGAGCAGGAGGAGAATAGAGTGTGAAAAAAAATCTAAGAAACCAGAGTAGACATGCTACTCAGATGGGATCTTTTGAACCTTTGTGTGTCTGTGTGTATGTGTCTGTGTGTGTGTTTGTATGTATGTATGTGTGTGTGTGTGTGTGTGTGTGTGTGTGCACACATGTGTACGTCTTTGTCTGTGTGCATGCCTGTATGTGTGTGTGTGGCCGTCATTGTCTGTGAGTCTACTAAATCACTAGTTACTGCTCTCTTTTCCCACTGTTCATACTGCCGTTGTTAACAGCAACATGGATCAGCAGCTATCAGCCAGTAACTCAAGTCCTGTGCTTGGTTTGGAGTTCAACGTTTGTCTCTCTGTATATTCTGTCGTGAGACTTTCATTTTTTGCCTCAAAAGACCAATTTACCACTATGTGTCCGGAAATTGTAGCGCCTTATTGGCCTTATTGTAGAATGCACTGGGAAATGTTAATCCCCCATTGATAGTTTGACTTCACATGCTTCTGACCACTGGGGGGCAGTGTGGGTCTTTCAGTGCTTGGTCTCTCACCTTTGGGTTTGAATCCTGTTGGGATCGTTTTTCTATGGCAGCAGATATTGCTGCAGTTGGACTTTTGGACTTTTTGGAGGAGATCACCTCACTGGCTGACTAGTCATTCTCACGCTGTCAGAAGAATCACCCCAGGGTGAACGGAGACACATCCTGAGGTAGAGCTGTCATAAGCCCACATATATCAAACAGACGGACAGAGAGATAGACAGACCAACAGACAGACAGACAGACAGACAGACAGACAGACTGGTTGGCTTGCCGACTGACTGACCTACTGGCTGACACGTTTATTTATAGAGCTTTTTATCTCAGGGATAGGTGGACGTAAAACAGAATTGATAACATACAAGCATGTTCAATTCAAAATATGTGCACATGCGCACACACACACACACACACACACACACACACACACACACACACACACACACACACACACACACACACACACACTTCACTGAAAACATGCGACCACCCACATCTTTTGTCAGTTCAGTTTTCCCCCTCTGTGTTCTGTGTTCTGTCCCTCCGCCATGTTTTCTCTGCTGTGAATCCATGTTTCACTGGACTGAGGAGACAAACGGGTTCAGAGGCCCCCAAAACACAACCAGCAACACAGGGCCATATCTCTGTAATCTCTGAAAAGCCAGAGCCGCAAAAAGCCGAAGGTGAAACCACACATCTATAGTGCGTGGGAGTGTGTGTGTGCGTGCGTGTGCGTAGGAGTGTGTAGGAGTGGGTGTGTAGGTGTGTGTGTGTGTATGTGTGTGCGTGCTTGCGTGTGTGTGTGTGTAGGAGTGAGTGTGTGTGTGTGTGTGTGTGTAGGAGTGGGTATGTAGGTGTGTGTGTGTGTGTGTGTGTGTGCATTGCATAAGAAGCAGAGTGCGCGGGCAGCTCAGAGTCAGGCTGCCCATGGTTTTGTTTAACCAGTTTGGTTACCAAATGTAAATCCAACATGGCATTTGTTTTGTTGTCAAGTGCTGCCTTCAGCCCCAGGTTGTGTGTGTAGTGACGCTTGGTACTTTGCTCAAATAGTACGAGGCAGTAGGCGAAAGGTGGGTGCCAGGCCGACTTTTTGAGGCACCCATAGAGAGCCCTGCTCATTCAAACTGCCCTGGGTCAGTTGTGCAAAGTGTGTGATGCCTCCTCCTCTTGGCCCCTGAAGTGATGGCTAATTAACAGTGTGGGTCGATCAGTACAAGGGTGGGGGTGAGGAGGGGGTGGCATGTTGGAACATGAGTGTAGTGTCCTCCCTGGTGGCTGACATGTTGTCCAGGGACAGGAAGGAGCGAGAGGTGTGGAGATGGAAAACAGAAGGAGCCCGTGTTCTGAGCCGCTCTGCCTGCAGGATGGCAACATGTTTATCCGTCTCTGATTGGCCACACCTGAGACCACAACAATGGCTACCTTCAAGTGCTTTCTCGTCACTGTTGTGTGCTTTCACTCTCTCGCTTGCTCGTGCTGTCTCTCTCTCTCTCTCTCTCTCTCTCTCTCTCTCTCTCTTTCTCTCTCTCTTCATCTCTGTCGCATCTCTGTCTCTCATCCTCCTCTCTCTTTCTTTCTCTCTCGCACTTTCACATTTCTGTCGCTCTCTCATTCTCTCATCTCTGCCTCTTTTCCTCCTTCTCTTTCTCATTTGTCTATGTATATTTTTACCTTTATCTTGTTTACTTCACCATCTTCCTTACTATTTGTATACATTCGTCCCTCCCTGTTCTCTGCCTCCTGTGAGAATGTCCTCACAGCCTAGTTTTTACATCTTCCCCAACGGCTGCACAGGACAGAAGATATGTAAAGTGTTTACATTCCTCCAACAAGCACACTGCTCCACTCCGCTTCTACATTGGACTTGACACAAAGGAGAAAAACCAACCAAAACCTCTCTCTATCTCTATCTCTCTCTCTCTGTTACACAGCGATTTCCCCGCTGCGTTCACATCACAGCTTCAGGTCGTTCCAGGAGCTTTTGCAGTCAGAACAACCAACCTTATGTGCCCCCGTTTGATGTGATGAGGAACACATCTCAGAACTGAGTGATCTTCTGGTGTGTGTGTGTGTGTGTGTGTGTGTGTGCGTGTGCGTGTGTGTGTGTGCATGTGTGGCGAGGAACAGCCCAGGATAATGACTAAAAAGGGGATGAAAGGACATAAAGAGGAAAGTAGTTCACTACTGATTTAAATCTTGCTGAGAATGTGTGTGTGTGTGTGGGGGGGGGGTGTGTGTTGTTCTTAAATGAACACTGAGTGAGTGGATGGATGGGATGGGATCTAATAACCGGTGATGGCCGTAAAGCAAGGCAGATGGCCTTTGAGTGTGTGTCTGTTTGTGACGAGTCCTATACAGATAGAACAGATAGACAGTGAACAGATAGACAGTGTATGTGTAATCTATGTGTGCAAACCGTAAATTAACTATATAAGCTGCTTCTTTCTGTAAGGGAGGCATAATAAACCTTGGTTTTCCTAGGTCTAGCGTAATCCTCAATTGTACTCTCATCATATTTGAAGGTTTGTTTAAAGATTCTGTTTGGAAAAATGTCCACCAGTGATAAATGACTGTCCTCACTCTAGGTAAATGAATGTGAGAGGATGTCTCCTGTCATATCCGAGTGTGTTCCGGCGCTCCTAAGCTTCCCCTGGCTGCCTCGATCAACCCCCTGCTGGGAACCTCTTGTCTATTAATTAACCAGTGAGGAGAGGTTGTATAAAAATGCCACAGCACCCTCTGGGAGGGTCAATAGCTTGACTGGGATTGCCACTTCTGCGTGTCTGAGCATTGATGAGATCAGTTGAATCATGTTTGTCATGTGTTTTTTCACTGGCTCCTTAGAACAAGCTGTTCTGCAGAGTTGGGGAGGCCAGAATGAATATATGTGTGTGCATTAGTAAGAGCTATGGCTTCCTTGTAAACTGTAATAGTCATGCTCAGAGAGCATGTGCCAGCGTGTTTGTATCCATCCTTTTGTTGTTGGATTGACTCACTGCTGGCGGTCATCCATTCTTGGGGTGTGCAGATGGCATGATAGATTGTGTGAGTATGTTTGTGGTAAAACATTATAAATGAAAAAGGTCCATGTTCAAATTTTTATTCAACAGTAATGGCGTGGTAAATTGGGACAAAAAATGTGGTACCAAATGTCTGTGTGCGCTGCAATTGTTTTCAGAATGAATTCATTCATTAAATATCAATTCAATGCGAATGAATGGCTGCGCAATGGGCCAGGCGGGTGGCCGAGGGCCATCCTAGAACCATAACCAGTCCTCCCCCGGGCCTTTACTTCCCGTAAAGCACACGTGCGTAAGTGTCCACTAGGTGGAGTCACCAAGGTTGCACTACATACAAATTCAAACATCCTCTCCAATAGAAACCTGGCTGTAACCATGTGCATGCGGGGTCTTGATGTGCCACTTCCCTTCCTCCTGTCTCCGCCGTCAAGGAGTGCGAGTTCCCGCCGACGTGCACGGACCTCACCGTGCCCACCTCCCCGGAGGAGCAGGAGGAGTACTTGTGCTGGAAGCGCGAGCGGGAACGCATCGACCGGGAGCGCGTGGCGCGCCACAAGAACGCCAAGGGCCAGTGGAGGCGGGCGTGGGACGTGGACAAATCGGAGAGCATGTGAGAGCGCCCTGCCTACCAGCACAGCAGCTCACCGTACACCCGTCACTCCACCACCTGACAACCGCACCACCGAGAGCGTTGCTATTGTTGTTTTCCTTTTCTTCTTTTTACAGTGTATAAACAAAACGGCTTAAGATACGCAAAACCACGAGTGACGGATCAATTCAAAGCACGGTTGAGAATGAGCTTTTCGCTGCGAATAGACGAAGGGAGAGCAACTATTTTTAGCGAGGGATGAAATGCCTTGCCTTTTTTGGCAAGGCTCAAACAAGCCCGACGGGCCTCGAACAGCGAAGGGAATGTCTTACCGGCATCATTGGGACCATCTTAGACGTTCTCCATGGATAGGGAGCATGGGGGCACTCTAGCACACTGGCACTGCTGCACAATACCAAGCTAGCTCCATGATAAACATCCATCAAAGACACAGTAACACATGGCCTCTGCCTGCGTAATAAGTAGGGGGCATTCATGCATGCTTTATCGCAAACCTTGCCCCTAGGGCTTTTATATTTTTTGGCAAGAACAACAACAAGCAAATCCTTGTTTGAATCAACGGCTTGAGTTGTTCTTGTGGCTAAACAGACATGTTGTGCTTCCAGGTTTTCTGACAAGTGTCTTCCTGAGAAGGAGCGCGGTCCAACCAGCAGAGGTAAGACATTCACACATTCAGACACCAGAACACCATCAACACACACACACACACACACACATGCGCAGACGCATCACACATACAAACACACACACACACACACACATGCGCAGAGACATCACACATACAAACACACAGACGCATCACACACACCCACTCTCACACACACGCGCGCCTGCGCGCAGACACATCACACACAAACAGACACAGACACAGACGCATCACACACACACACTCACACACACACACACACGCGTGCCCGCACGCAGACGCATCACACACAAACACACACACACACACACACACACACACACACACACACACACACACACACACACACACACACACATGTTCACTCTCCAGTCTAGTTTGTTGTTCCTTATTCCTCTGATGTTTCTCCAGGTGGGAGGAATGCACGGAGAGCTCATCCCAGGACACATCCCCAGGACTCACAGGGTACGTGTCCATACCCTTTATCTCAGGGCTGGGAAAACTATTTTGTAACATTTATTTAGCCATATTTTGACACATTTGACAAAAGTACAAGTGAGGTGTTATAATATTCATAAAATAAATTAGAATATTATCCTAATAACAATTAATTCCATTTGTAGAGCATCATTTATAGAGAATGTGATTGTCATTCAGCCCTATTTACAGTTAAGTAAATAAGAATATAATTTCCAGATAAAGAAAATAATAAAACAATGAAGCACGGTTAAGTACAACCAGAGCACACAAACAGTGGTAGCAGCAGAATAAATGTAGATCAAAAGCAAAGGGCCGCGGTCAAACATCAACACAATAGTATGTTAACATCAAAAGGTTATACTACGGACATTGAGACGGCCAGAGATTGCCTTTACATCAATTTCCAAAGAGTTTTATGTTGTGTCTTTTCCCACCCTAGGTCCCGTGAGGGACAAAGTCAAAGACAAGGGCTCTAAAAGCGTTCCGGTGGTGAGCAGCAAAGCTAAGGGGAAGGACCGCCTGACGGGGAGGGCCAGGAGGTCAGTAACAAGCGCACCCTCGGCCCTCAGCGGGGCCAGAATGGAAAACCATTCAAAAAGATCCCATCCACCATCTGAATACCAAATGACTCATCATGCCATGCTCCCAATGAAACCCAGTGAAGACGCTAAAGTTGAAGCGGATGTGGGAGAGCTCCGTTTCTTCCCACATGCCCACCCCCCACAAAAATGTACAAATTCCCCCTGTCGTGTCATGGGACGTGACTGACTACTTAACTGTCTAACCAGGCCCTCTTACTGCCTGCTAGCTCCCATCCAGACCGCTCATGGACGCGAGCTGCCGTCTTCCTGTGGGTAGAGACAGTCAGATATGGAACACAAGCACTGTTTATACTGTCTCCATCAACCCATAGGAACCCAAGCAGGGAATGCAAAATAAAAAAGGGCCGGCTGGAGACTGTATCTTAATGTTTTTCTCGGTAGCTATGGTGGCAGCCAAGCACATGGGGAGTTCTACAGGGATTTTGGTTGTGAGGCTGGGATACTGTAACTAATGAGAAAATGTGTTAATTATGGCCGGAGAAAACCGCTGATTGCACAGGTGACAGCAGCTGCAAGCAGATATGCACACGATACTATACTTTGCACCTTTTCATGTGCTTGCTATAATACATCATCATACTAAACAGCTGTCATACATCTCCTCTTCCATTCCCTTCAAAATGTCTTTTTCTTTAACAGGACAGTATTTGTGTGATTGATGTGTAAATCCATCTACTACACTGACATCTTTAACTGGGATCTTTAACATGGTAGAGTCAAACCCTGGAATGAACTCTTGTCCTAGTCTACTGCTGTTGTTTATCAAGTGACATGTGAATGCTAACGTGTGACATGTTTTCACATAAACACACGTGTGTTCTCAGATGGGATGCCGATGAGGCAGGAGAGCCTGCGCAGGTGAGAGGCCATTACTTTCCTTCCCTTATTGAAATAGACGCGCACGGCATGACCCGGTTACACCTCACACCATCCTTATTTCATCACTACGTCAATCGTGATCATCGTTAATCGCTATCTACTCCGCTACTTATCCTAGACCGCCGACACGAGCTTGGAAGAATTCCTGGAAGAACTCGATGCCTTGACCGAGCCCGAAGATAAAGAGGAGGATGATGTCGATGATGAGGGTGAAGATCGCAAAGACAGGGACCACCCAAAAGGGAAGACCTCCCCCGGCCCAGAGGTGATAGACTCCGGGGATGCCCTGAGCGGTCCAGCCCCTACAGGGCCGGAGCAGAGCCGTGGGTCCTCCGTCTGCGTGCCCGCGGCTGGGGGTGTGCCGCCCCAGGGGAAGGACGGGGCGGTCTCCTCCCCTACAGGGCCGGAGCAGAGCCGTGGGTCCTCCGTCTGCGTGCCCGCGGCTGGGGGTGTGCCGCCCCAGGGGAAGGACGGGGCGGTCTCCTCCCCTACAGGGCCGGAGCAGAGCCGTGGGTCCTCCGTCTGCGTGCCCGCGGCTGGGGGTGTGCCGCCCCAGGGGAAGGACGGGGCGGTCTCCTCCCCTACAGGGCCGGAGCAGAGCCGTGGGTCCTCCGTCTGCGTGCCCGCGGCTGGGGGTGTGCCGCCCCAGGGGAAGGACGGGGCGGTCTCCTCCCCTACAGGGCCGGAGCAGAGCCGTGGGTCCTCCGTCTGCGTGCCCGCGGCTGGGGGTGTGCCGCCCCAGGGGAAGGACGGGGCGGTCTCCTCCCCCAGAGGAACGGAGAAGAGGGTCCGCTTCTCCGAGGAGCTCATCAAGGGGGCAGTGCGCGCCACAGCTGCCGAGGGGCTCACCGCCCCCCAACCCCCCCTCCCCCTCCCCCGAGAGGTGGAGGAGGCGGGGGAGGCGGGGGAGGCTTCATCTCCCGGCAGAAGAACCCAACGGGAGTCCGACGATCCCCAGGAGGTCGTTCAGAGTCCTCGTCCGGGTCCCAGCGAGCGAGCGCAGCCTGTTGTCCGGCAGCAGGTCCCCTCCCCGACGGAACATGGAGAAAAGAACAGCGACCCCCCCCCTGCTGAGCAGTCTGGGGGGTCTCGTCAGGAGAGCTCAGAGGGACCCACTGAACATGCCAAGTTCAATATCAGCAACAGGAACACAGGTAGGCATATTCAGTTGAATTAAATTTAATTAAATTAAATTAATATCTTATACAAGAGAGATACCTGTTCAGGACAGCAGCAGTACGTTAAAACGCAGGACACCGCATTGAACATAAATACACATGACGTAATTTGTCACTGCATTGGTGGTCATTACTGCCTTGCACATGTGCAATGGGAATGTCCTTCATTTGTCCGATGTTGATGTCTTTTTAATAGAGGAGCTCATAGACGCCGGTCTCTCCGTGCTGAGCTTGGAGTCAAGAGACACGTGTTCAACAGCCACCACCAACACTGACAAGGTGAGTAGGGCACTGAGGAGATAGACAGTAAAGAAGTATCATGTTAGCATAACACTGGGTTAATGTGGAACGACAGTTCTTTTTTAATCTCATTCAGCTATTAGGAGATGCTTTAGTAGTGTGGCAATCATGACAACTGCCCCAAACTCCTATATATTTCCAGTCTAGAGCAGCGAGGTGAGGAGATTGAGTTTAAGCTGAATCCCATCCTCCAGACTCACAGAATAAGATATGCATCTCAGCAGATTGTGAGGACACAAGGCTGTCCTGTTGCAAAGCTTTAGCAAGTCAATAATGGCTCTGTTGCAGATTTATTCTACCCCTTTATGCAACACTTTCAGTGACTCGCACTTTGCATAGGGAACTTGCCCGCAATACATAGCGAAATTGCTGATGCATTACATTGGCCAGTTACCATCCCTTAAAAATTTAAACAAACCAAGCATGGGTTCTCATGGGGATTTTAAAGGGAAGAAGCCTCTCCCATTCATCAACTTAAATCACTTGGAGCTTCGTCCCTTAGTGCTCAAGTACTAAGCTGAGCCCCCACGTGCCATCAATCAAGTCTGCAAGGGCCGGTCAGGGCTGAGGGTTGCCAATAGGACTCGGGCCAGTTTGAATTGGTTTCCAGAAAATACTAATTTGTGATCTTAGTCATATCTACCAATCACTATAAACCCAAGGTCACTTGTTAGTGTGAGTGATTGAAAAGCATACACACTTGACCCAATCCCCTCACTCGTAATACAAGTCCCATCAAACCACAAGAACTTGACAAATGTTGATACAGTGCCTCTTCATCAAATTCATTAAATATATATATTGTTTTTGTTTTGCAGGCAAGAGAGAACGGGAAGATTGTCTGAGGCGATTTCTGAACTAAAAAAGTGCAACCAAAACACCGTGTTAACATCGAAGACTTACACAGCTGGAGTATAAAACTGTTGCTTCCGGTTTGCCTTTATCTTTTCTATTGCTTTGTGAAGTTGCCATTGTGCTGGGCTGTGTGTGTGTGTGTGTGTCCCAATCGTTGCGTGAGCACAGCATTGTTGGCAATCTCACACGTTTGCTACAGCACCCTTGTTAACAACTTCAACAAAATCCCCTAAGTGGCCATTGACCAGCAAGTAAAGCCAGAGGTCACCTCGCAATACTACAGGGGTCAAGGTTCAAATAGGCTTCCATCACTAATATCCTGGATAGTGATGATAAGTAAACAGGAGGAAGCCTATGTTATGAGGCCCTGGCACTCAGAGCTACACATCTTAACTTGAACACAGGAATGGAAGAGCGTTTACTGGAAAGAAATCTTCCCCTTGTCTTGCTTCCAAGCACTTTAATGATGAGTATTGTCATAATATACACTGTGTTTGTATGCTGTTTACTTGCAAGATTTATGAATTTGTCTTTTGTTTACATTTTAAGGATGTTTCTTTTGGTTTCTGCAGCACTTCTTGGTGGGATGTTCAGTGGTATTTTGTATTAATACAAAAGTATCCATAGGTTTAGATCTGCACATCTACACAGTATCCAAGTTTGCACACATTTAACACTCTAAAATCCTGATTATTTTGGCCAACATCGTTTTTTAAGGAACCATATGAATTCTTGCAACGTCTGCAGTGACTTTTACCCAGAAGTATCCTCTAATGAAGAGTGAATTACCTTTCTGTCAATTTATACAAGTTGTCTAACCAGGATTTTAATGTTAAGATGACATTTAAAGCGTATTTTGTATTGTGTTACTACAAAGCTATACAGCCTTGCAAGACAACTCGCAACGGTTCAACTTCCAATCGGGGCGCATGGTTGTTGCCAAATGACATCAGTGTTTAGATGTTGTTACCAGAGTCTGATAGCCTAATGTAGCAACCTTCCATATAATACTACTTCACTTCCCTGAGCAACAGTAATATTTTGCACTAGTGTACTTCTCAGTACATCATGACTTAGCATCAGCAGCTTCAAAAGGCCTCCTTTGTTTCGATCATAAGAACTATACCTCTAGTAATCGCAATGGAAACTTTATACAATAATAATATTTTAATGTAAGGGTAGGCAATCTATTTAAGAGGCATTTTTTCATATTTGTTGAAATTCTCTTTACATCTGGACAGCAATCAATAAATCAAATGCTATGACAAAAAAAGTAAATAATCTGCAACAAAAAAAACCTGTCCAATCATTTCATTCGGCCCGAATGAAATGATTGGATGGCTTACCTGTTTGTATACCTACCTACCCGGCAACCTGCACGCCCTCTGCCCGCCCACTCATTGCGCATGACCAGAGTCTTCCACAAGGCTAGGCAGACCTATAACTTAAGCTTGAGAGCTAGTCATGTTTTTTGGGGGGAGTGGCTTTTGAGGGAGGCCTGAAGGGAGGAGTGGGATTTTTGTTTGACACTTTATCTAGCATACTCTGGCTGCTTTCTCCAAATTGTCTACCCCACCTTTAACAAAAAGAAGGCCTAACACAATAACCTTTAAACACGATGAGTGTAGAAGCCAGATCGAGTATCTGTGTTTGAACACAGATGCTGTCTTGCTGTGCTTCTAAGTTGCATTTTAATGTGTTCATGTGTCGCAGGGTGGGGTTGATAGTGATTCATTTGCACAGCACATTGTAATTGCTTTGGTTTTGCGGGCTGGAAAGGGTCTCGCTTTTCTGCCTTAATTTACATTGACTAAAGACATGAAACATTTCATGGCTAATGAGAGCCACCACGTTACCCGAACAAGCGCAATCGGTTCGTTATGTTTTTTATTGGGCCCCAGACGCTGTTGTCTTTTGTAATTTAGTGAGAACTATTGCATTAGATTGAATGTGCCTTACATATACGCATCTCCAAATGAGGAAGAGGACAAACCTTTTCGTAACACGATACAGTAATCTGTACTAGCGTAGTGACAGCGCACTATTATTATTTCTGATTGTATTTATTGGCCTTTTCATATGGACAACTGAATGTTAGTTACTAGGATCCTGCAAACAGTTTTAACAATGTTGTGTTTCGATTCTGTAAAGATTTATTTATTATCATGTAATGTTCTTTTTTACCATAGCACTTGACAATAATGAATACAATTCACGTCACTTTAGTGATAACATAGTATAGTTTATGTCACTGTTATTCAGATCAATAATATGCTCTTAGATACGGCAATGGTCTATAATCTACAGCCTTTTGAATATGTAGTGTGCATTGCAGTGGTCAAAGTCATTCCATGTCTCGGTAGAGAAATATGGTTTTTGAAGGGTTGCACGATCATGTGAACTGTGTGTACTACTGTGAGCACTGTCAAAGTATAGGTTCAGATTACATTCATTAACCCATGGAAAACGGACTATTCCACTGTGTAAAACATGCTGATGTCCAAATATTTCATGATATGGATTTATTATTTTGCTTCACTTTTTGGACATCTTTAGTGAAGGCCATCTAGAATGTGATTAATCAGTTTGTCGACAATGCAAGGGTCCGTGTTCTCATAAATGATTCATGAGTTGGTACTGGGAGGCCCCGTTTAGGGTTGTAGGTGATTGTTTGAGAAAGTTTAGCTTTAGGTAGATCTTCTCTATCCTAATGGCATATTTGAAAGGTCAGATCATTTCTTTTTGATGGATGGTTCTGATTGGACAGACACTGCGGCGCTCTTTGTTCTCACATTGTAGGATAAAGGAAGGCATTCGTTCATATGGTTTGTTTTATGTGATGCGCACTAGTGAACTGTCGCATTTACCTGTGTATGTGATGTCAATAGGGCTGTTTTGACAGCGTTTTTACTCTTTAAAAGAAAGAAAAGCTCTTGTATGTGAAAAATTGGTGTGCGATTATACATATAAAACGATTGGAGTGAAGGCGTACAGCGCATTAATAAAAGGCTTTCTGTATTTTAGACATAACCTGAATTGCATTTTTTGTTGGTTGCAACATCATCATTCACTCCCATTAACCCCACCCCCTCACCACACACACACACACACACACACACACACACACTCCCTTCTTTGTTGTTCCTTTATGTCGCTGATGGGGCTTTGCAATTACAGCCCAGATGTCTGAGAGTGAGTGGCTCTGGGCCTGAACCTCCAGGGACCTCCAGCGAGTACACAACAAAACAAAAGGCCCCAGTATTGGCAGAGAGAGAGAGACAAAGATAAAGAGAACAGTGTCGCAACCTGACTGAAGAGAGAACAGAGACACTGGCAGCAGCAGCGGCGGCGGCGAATCATCCATGGTCAACAATGAGGTGGTGCGAGCCTACGAGAGCCTGTGAAAGCAAGGTGGCCATATTGCAGTCATGTCTGATTAATTTCCTTATTTTCAGAGGGGCCCGCTCCCTACAGGCCTGTTGCACGTAAAGTGGTCCCTCCCTTACCGACGGTAACTCTCCAAGGAGGGGCTACTGTTTTAATTTTCCCATCCGAGGGTGATGTTCTGCTGGGAAGCCTTCCGTCGGTAGACAGAGGAAGGGAGAGACGGGAAGAGAGAGAGAGAAAGAGCAAGAGCGAGAGTAACGAGCGTTACCTTACAAACGACATCAACTTCCCTTAAATCTGCACTGCACCACTATAGTATGTTCAAATGTTTAAGGCTACTGAGAAAACCTATCCACCCACGGCACTCAATCATTGTTTGTGAGGAAAAAAACGATGAAATATCTAGGCAATGGCTCCAGTGAAAAAAGTAACACTTGAGTTGCTTTTAAATAGTGCTGTGGGAGGAACCATTGACAGGCTCAGGTAGACTTTGCTTGAGGGAAAAGAGAGATGTGCTTGTTGTCATTTGTGTTTTCGGACTATTTGATCAGTCTATGGTGTAGTGGAGCATAAGAGAGACGGAAAGGTATTCAATGCAGCTAAACATTTGTATACACTGTATTGAATACTATATATATGATACTGGTTTGGGAGGGTGTCCACAACCTGTGCGTGTATTTGCGTGCACGTGCATATGTGTTTGTGCATGTGCATGCGTCTGGAATCAGTGTGCCCCAGCAGCAATCCCCCCTCTTCCAATAGCATTAAGCCTTTTAACACTTCACTCCGATCGGTGAGTGCTAATGCCTGGAGTGCATGATGGAACAGAACATTACGGTGGGCGTAGTAATAATCCCAGAGGGCCTGGGATGGAGGAATTGAAGTGCAGCAGCAGTGCAGGATTACGTCACCTCCGCACCACAGAGTGGTTGGGCTCACGAGGCGAAAGGTGTTTTGTCTCTCAGCTCAAACACACAGGAGCTCGGCCTTCGGCCTCGACAGCACAGCGCAGTGAGATGACGCCAAGGCTGTCTGTCTGTTAGCTTGAAGCTCCACAGTGGGAAGCAAAGGCTCACTTAGGACGAACCAAAAAAAATTTTAAATAATCTCAAACCCTCACCCAGGGAAAGAAAACTCTCCAGGCGTAACTATCATTCACAGCTCTTGTCCCGTGCCACTCGCGTCAGACCAAAGCAGCCGCTGAAGCAGGCTGGTACAGTGCTCAGGGCTGGTCATCCTAATTATTTAGGTGGTTTCTAACTGCTGTGTGGTTTTGAGGCTCTCTTCCTCATTTGTCATGCAACCGAAACACTTTCAGCGATTGATTAAACTATTCCGGTTAACCCATCAGCGATGTTTCCTCTGAGAACTGTTTAACTCCAAGATGACACAGACCCCGCATCTTTTGATTTTGAATCATCATTGTTTATCGACTATATAGGTCAAATCAAAAAGGAAGGTGTTTTAGCTCTCTCTCTCTCTCTCTCTCTCTCTCTCTCTCTCTCTCGTCTCTCCTGTGACCTTGACAGAAGCCCCACGTTCGTCTCGTCTCTCCTGTCTCCTGTGACCTTGACAGAAGGTCACAGGAGACAGGAGAGACGAGCCGAACGTGGGGCTGTTGGCAGCCCCCCAGCGCTCCACTGAGGATCACAACGTGCGTCATCTCCCCCTCACGGCCTTCTCACAGCCCAGGATGTTACAGCCACGCCCTCGGCAGCTGGCCTCAGCACAGAGACAGAGCCCTGGGGGAGAGGGGGGAGGGCTGACAAGGCATCACCCTGGTTACTGTCACATAACCTCCCTGGTTCCCCTACCAACCTAATTCACTGTAGCCAGTATTGTTATAAATATTATGAATATTATTATTCAATGATTTCTGTATGAAGAGCGGTATGGAGTTGGTATGGTATTTTGTGTTCTGTTATGATGGCCAGTATTTCATTTAGTTTTATTATATAATTTATTGTATTTCTTGATTCATTCTTATTATTTGCAGATGGCACCCATAGGATATGACCTCAATATCGTTGATCATGCTCGCTTATCATCGTTGTGTATTTAATTATATTTATTGACCTTGGAAGATCGAGTAAGACATTCGTCTTGGTCCAGGTTTCTTTGTGGATCATGTGACATGACAACAAGACCTTACTACATGTCGGTGGCTTGATGTTGTCGTCAAATGTTCCGAATTGATCTATCCGTGCACGCTCGTGTATTGAGGTAAAAAGCACCCTGGAGAGCTGATCGCCCGCTAACAAGGATACACGCCTGGGCACCTGCGTCCACGGAATCTTTCTATGCAGCAGTGATGAATTCATTCACTCACTCATTAACTCACTCACACACAAGCTAACTCACTCTCACTCACAGCGATTGATTGATTGACGGGAGTGTTCTGAGATTAAAAAAATAAAACTCCACCAAAATGCTATTAGATAATAATCTCTATAATCTCTTATTTAATGTAACACGTCTGATAACGGAAGTGTGTGCTCACAGTACAATGGCTGGTGATGACGCATGCTGTACGGCTTTTCAGTTGTCACGCGTTCCTCTTATAATTTAGCCTGTGTGGTTGCTTTTAAAAAGGCTCTTGTGCAATGCCGTCACTTGGTACAGTTTTGAAATGCTCTGTGTTCATATGTAATCGTTTTTACACCGTTGTCTGAGGATATGGCAGTACTTTGATGCCTCAGGCCTGGTTTAAAGGTGTGTTCAGAATGGTTTCATGCATTGTTCTGCCTTAAGAATGCAATCTTTCATAAACCAGCAGTTCCCCATAATCCTTTTTCTTTCTCAGCTGTTGAATATAAACCCCAAAAAAACATATAGGTTAATATTTTAATATTCATACTAGTGGCTTTGATTCACATAAATTTGACTAAAACCTTGCATAGGCCCATCCTTGCAACCGGAAACGCTAGTGTTGGCACTTCAATGTGCATGATTTGGCTTGCACGTTATCTTTCCTCTCTCCTCTCAAATATCTCATCTGCTAATGCTAATCTCAAGAGGTCATCAATAAACCAAACAAAAAACTCCAGGGGTCACGAGGGCTGAAGCAGCCCTCCCCCCTTCCCATTAGCAGGTCAGTGGTGAGCTGCATCTTCCTCATCTTAGTCAATAACTCTGGGGTTGTTACTCAGTGGAGTTAATTCATCACGGCATTCCATGAGGGAGACGCTGGCTGAACGCATGTCTTTTAAGCACATTGTGGAGAGGTGTGCTTTGATGCTATACACCACCACCAGCACCACCAGCACCACCAGCACACATCTGTTGTGTGCTGTGATCAGGGGAACTGATGCTGTTGTCATCCCTAATGGAAAGACATCCTGTTTATCTCAACAGAGAAGCTTTGGGTTAAGAGGTCAAACTCTATGACCCTACCCGAACGTCAGTGCCGATAGTATATTTGGCGTTACATGTATGGGATCTTAATGGGGTCACCAATATGAACACTGAGGCATTAAAGACATCTCAAGACTTAAATGCTTAAAACAAGTAACGCTCTTCACCACCCAAGCAGAAACCAAGCAGGCTTCATCTTCCTTCCCTGAGAACGTTGGATCAAAATAGCACCAAGCGGTATTGTGTAATGTGTTCCTCTCCTCTCTCCTTTACACACACACACACACACACACACACACACACTCATGCACACAAACACACACACACAGAGTAACAACAGAGCCTGTGAATCGATACACCTCCCTCACACACACACACACACACACACACACACACACACACACAGGCACACACACACACACAGGCAGCACAGTGTTCAAGTCTGAACGAACAACTTGTGTTTTTCAGTCACACTTCCCCTCCATGATCATTCATCACATGTGACTGCATGGAGTGTTCCCCCTTCCCCTTTATTTACCAGGGGCCTTTCCTTTGCTCTTAAGGACACACACACACACACACACACAGATTCGGTTTTTGATTAAATGCCAGAC
Source organism: Lota lota (assembly GCA_026745465.1). Classification (NCBI taxonomy): domain Eukaryota; kingdom Metazoa; phylum Chordata; class Actinopteri; order Gadiformes; family Lotidae; genus Lota; species Lota lota. The sequence continues at coordinate 373,468 of JACYXH010000401.1, read as the reverse complement.
TTGACGGATGCCCCTTAAACTGACTTTTCTTCAAGCATCGATTTAACTTATCTTCAAATTCCCGCCAATAAATTATGGGGAACAGACAGCGGCGTTGGATGTCAGCAGTGGGATGTAAACAGATCCCATCTAGCTGTGTAGCCTACTATTTACTTTGTAGCAATGGTAATACAACCTTTAAAAATCAAAAAACGATAAGCCAGTAGCATCTATTATGGCTTCATCAATAGTTAAAACAGCATGAATCACATTTGTTACATGTTACATTTTAATATACCCGTATTCTATAAGTCATGGAAAGGAATCATTTCATATTTGATGTTTATTTGTACCTTGGTTTATGGACATACCTATATTTGCGTACATACTGCTGAATTCATATAAAGAGTCTAATTACACTAAAATTTCATGCGCCCAAAAAGATGGACACCTGCCTTTTGTACAATAACACAACACACCTCTATGGTCATATGCACATACCTGAGTGTTACTTAATTATGCAGGTTTTTCCTGTGTCCCAATATAATCCATAATTTGCCCATTAAATACAATTAAGCCTATTGAATATTGATTTAGACCATTCAATAAATGGGAACAATGATTAGCGTTGCAAAGATTGTAGTAAAACAATCTTGAATCCTACATTCTACCTGACCAAAATGTGTCTAGCAGTAGTGTTGGTCGTACAGTATAGACGGGCTATATGCAAAAAGCTGCAGTAGGTCACATGTTATAGATTTAAGGCATACTGGCCCAACGGAGAACGCACGGTGGTGGGAAGGGAGTATGAATTAATATTCCATTGAGAAAGTCCTGCTTCAAGTCTTATCCGTTTGGTGGTGGGGGCAAAGGGGGTTTACAGAATAAAACGTCTGTAACTCCTGCATGAAGCCTGTGCAATTCAGCATTAATGGCGCTCAACAAAAAAGAGTTTGAAAAAAATAAACAAAAACAAATAAAAACACAACCAGTGACCGACCTGCGGCATTGAGTCTGTGAAACACTTCTTGTTGGACCCTTTAGTGTGTGTGTGTGTGTGTGTGTGTGTGTGTGTGTGTGTGTGTGTGTGTGTGTGTGTGTGTGTGTGTGTGTGTGTGTGTGTGTGTGTGTGTGTGAGTGAGTGCATGTCTATGTGTGGGTAGTGGAGGCCTCATCACTCTCCTCCACGTAGGCCAGGATGCTTGGTCGAAGAGGCGGCCTTGACCGGAGAAACGGTGCCAGCAGCTGCAGCATCTTCGGTCCCATGCTCAGTGTTGCGTTTGTTAGGTGCACCATCACCAGCCCTATCATCACCCTCGTCGAACATTGCGTCCGTCGGCGAGCTGTAAAGAGGCTGAGATAGATGTCTTTCTCTGCCCAGAGACGAGTCTGATCTGGCCGCCACAGCAGCAGCAGCAGCTCCGGGGGTCGTGTAGAGACCGTCCGCGTCCTGCACCGAGTGCGCACTTTCCGCTCGAGCGGCGTCCGGTGAGCCACCCGTTGCGCCCTCCCCTCTGCTGTCCCACTGAAACGTGTGGCTCTGAGACACCGATCGCTGCTGTGTGTCATTGAGATATAAAAGCTCTGTCTGTGTAGAGTTCGCATCTGTGGCGTTTTTGCTTGTGGAGATATTAGAGGAGCTGTTTGCGGTGGTGGTGACCCCCGGTATCCCAGGCTTCCCCACAGAGGAGGACGAGCTGGTAGGCTTCCATATCAAGCTGTAATAAATGGCCAGAATTATGGCTGCTAGGGACACAGACAACACATATGCAAACACAGTGGCTAGTCTCACCCATTTCTTATTGGTCTTAGCAGCCATCTTCGCCTTTTTGTCCCCCGTGTAAGTAGCGGGTTTGCCCCTCTCCATATTGGGCATGAAGTCCCGCTCTCTCATGTTGCCCCTGCTTTTCCCGCGATGCTCCACCACCCCGTCCGTCTTGAAGCCTTATTTTGGATCCACAATCCAAATAGAATGAATGATGCAAAAATCACCTTCAGCGGCGAAATAACCGTTGCTTATTTTTTTGGTGGGGGGGTTAAATCAATTTGCAATGATAGTATGCTGAGCCTAATCAACGGTACCCTGTGCAGCATTGCGTTTCATCGTAGCCTACATTAAGCAGCCATTCGGGATATCGCGCGTCCCACGGTCAAGATAGTTGCATCCTCTCGCGACCACATCCAGGGGTTGGAAGGAAGAAAAAAAAAGAACAAGCTGTTTTTCGGCCCTCGGCAGATTTCCACAGTGTTAGGAATAGACAACATGTATTGAAAACGATGAAGTGAGATCATATACGACACACAACTGTCCGTCTTTCCAGCAAATGAAGTGGCTGGCTCATCTAAAAATACAGGACAGGGGGGCGGGAGTTAGGCTCTTAAAGCAGCAGCAGCAGCTGCCTGCAGCAGCAGCACTGAACCCACACCCACATACACACACACACACGCACACACGCACACACGCACACACGCACGCACACGTACACATACACACACACACACACAGGAACCACACACACACACACACAGGAACCACACAAACACACACACACACACACACACACACACACAGGAACCACACACGCACACACACACACACACACACACACAGGAACCACACGCACGTGCGCACACGCACACACACACACACACACACACACACAGGAATCACACACACACAAACACATCTTTAATGTGTTGTTGATGCTGCAAAAATTGTATGAACGTGGGTTGTTTAACAGTTGACACTGTCACGTATGTTTTATCTCTCTTTTTTTCATCCGGCCATAGGACATGTATGCACAATTCCTGGATGTGATTTTAATGGATGATTGGTCCAGTGGTTTTCAGGACATTCCAGCTGCCTCCAAGTGGATTCATTTTCAGTGTTTAGTCCACGTTCTAGCACCAAGGACAGCGGTTAAGTGTATGGGCCCCTCCAAATAGGTCGTGTGACGATGTAGGTGAAGGGCCCTAGGGATGTGTTCATTTTAAATGGGCTACACCAAAGCAACCGCATGGTCAATGTACTGTAACTGGACACATTTTGTATTGGTGCACTAGCAGTTTGGCATAAAGAAATGGAACCATCACCTTTATGAAATATACCGTTGTTGACTTTTGATCCTGAGGTTTAAAAGGTTCATTGCTCTTCGGAGCAGATACTGGAAGTGAAAAACAACCAATAACAATAAAACAAGTGACCAATAATGCATCTTAAATCAAACACATTGGTTATCCCTCCTAAGGCAGCAATCCCATTAGTGTGGTTTCATTCCAGATTGTGGCAATAATTAATATATGTGATGTTCTGCTAAGTTTAAGTAATAGCAGCAATTATTCAGAAGACTGAATAAAAATTGAATCTGAGAAAGAGCCTTCAGTGGTTTGGTAGTATTGTCTATAGCAACTATATATATGATTGATAATGATGCTTAAACACGGCCATATATAATACCGGACATAGATGTTATATAATACAAAAACTTATCTTTAAGCTATAACTTCAATCTGTAAATATGGATTTCAAATTCAAATGTCAAATTCACAAGTGGCAGGTGAATAAATAAAAACAGAGGCTTATCAAAGAAACTGTGGCATCGTTTTAATCTAAGAAATTCACACCTCGAAAAAAAGCCTCTCGTCTTTGCAGTCATCCATCCGTCCAGCTGGCCATCCATTAAACCAACTTCTCCAGCCTGAAGAGCCACCGCGACACCTCTACGCAGTCCGACGCCAGCGCCTGCCCTCATCTTTGGCTGCCACCAGTAGGCTTCCTGGTATGTTGTGATTGACCCTCGACTTCATTTGCAATGCATATGTGTTTGGGTGCGTCTCGCCGGCGCTGCTGTCTGTCCTACTCCAGTTCCCTGTGTGCGCTCGGACATCGAAGGAAAGAGAGAGAGAGAGAGAGAGAGAGAAGCGTTGATTACTGCAAAGCACCATGGTGCTAACAGAAATAGGGAATAAATAGTATATATTTTAGCGTTTTACTGAGGGGGTTAAAAAGGTGAGAAGGCCAGAATGCTGACCAAGAAGAGGTATGTTCTGGAGCTGCCCCAGGTGAAGGACTACCTGGTTAAGGGAGAAAGGTTCACCAAATGGTCGGAGGTAAGTCAAATCCACCACGCTATTACAGAGAAACCACCCGTCGTTTAAGGAAACTGACCTGCTAAACCTTTGAGTCACAATGAATCTAGGGAAACTATTTCAACAAAATTCTTTAGTCCTGTGTACATTGGCCTATGTACAAAATGCGTTTAGTTCCACAACTTTAAGTAGGCTATACAAAAATGGTATGGTTACCTGCTGCCAGGTGACCCAATGTATCTTTTTATTTTGCATTATTTGTAACCACCTCATGTCTGTATGTTTCTTCTTGTTTTCTTTTCACATTTTGAATGACTTTTATTTCTGAATTATCTGAACAAAGTGTTATAGATGTAACATGCAATAGGCATCACCATTACACAGTTTTACCACAACGTTTCAGAATATGTACAGCTAGAAATGTGGATGTCCTCCTGTAAACTATAGGAGTCCACCAAGACCGGTCCTGTCACTATGAAGATGGACCCAAAGGGATATTACCTTTACTGGACCAACCAAAGCAAGGTGACATGACGAAATACATTCACCTTCATTCAACTTTGATTAATTGATGTTCCTTTTAAATTAAGTTACATTATAGTTACGTTCAACCTTGTGATTCGGCTTCAAAACAAAGCTACGAAACATTTTTAGTTAATAATAAGAATAAGAATGATCCCAACAATCCCAACATGATATATACTGAAATGCCTGTTTTAGACATCTCTTACACTATTTTACTGATGACCATCTGTGTCCATATTGCCCAGATTTTTTAAGGCTGTATTCTAATCAATGTGTTTCTTGCTACTAGGAAACAACATTTCTGGATGTTGCCCACATCAGAGACACCAGGATAGGGAAATATGCCAAAATTCCTAAAGTGAGTATTATGGTATATTGATGATTATGTTTATGAAGGAGCCATTCATTTTGGTTGAATAGTCAAAGCATCAAACTTCTTATTTTTACCTTGGTTAGGTTAGCACTAAGCGCTTTTAAATGGCAATGACAGGCAATGGTGCATCAGCCTCGCAATTTACACATTGCGACGTATATTTGCCATGCAAAAAGGGACAATAGACAAGTATCAAGATACACACAAAAACACACACAAACACACACAGTCACACATGCACGCACATACACACGCAAACACACACACACACGCACACACACACACACACGCATACTTGAATACAAATCAAGTTATACAAATCACAACCTCATTTGATTCGTCAATAAGAATACACATTTCCCTTAGCATACACCCAGAGCAGGCCATTATAAAGCGTTAGAATACACAAGTCCACTCAAGTTCAAGTTCAGGTTATTTATTTTGTCAAATGCACAACAAAACATGCAGTAGCAGTCATTGGTGGTATTTAAATTCAAGTGTTCCAAGCTCTCCTCGACAGTGCAGGTACTAAGTAGTGTATACAATAAATAAACAAAAGAATTAATAAAATAACAACAACAGGAGAGTAATATGGTACTATATATTGTGAATAGTTAAATATATGTACAGCAAACAAACAACGGCTATTATATATATAAGTTATTTTGTGTGCGTGTTTTTGGGGGGCGTGGTGGGGTGATCCCAGCTCAGAGTTCAATAGTCCTGTGGTTTGGGGGAAGAAGCTGTCCTTTGAACCTGGTGGTTTGTGGTTTCTATCTTGTGGCGACTTAATCTTGATCAAGCAGTCCTTCTTATGATGGCACAACTCCTGTGCCATCATAAGTCCCAGAACACAGTCACATGTGTTCGACCCAGAGCCTGTGCCGGGGACAAAAAACGGCAAGGGGCCGGGGTAGCGCCTTGTTTCCTGTTTCGTCACGGGGATATTCTACTGGAGAAAACGTATTAGTGCGAGTGGATGAAGCCTTCAGAAGTGGATTTTAATAAGTGTATTTCCACGGTGACCGGTCTACACGGTGTTGATTTGAAACGTTTACAGACCCTTTTCTACAGTTTACCATTGACCATTGTGTTCGACCATGAAGCGAAAGAAAGCAAAACGCCCCGCTCAACCAGATTTCAGCTTGTCCGCCATCAGACTTTTGATATTCATCTCAAGTCTGACTTATACCTCCTACTTAATCAACAGAGGTCAGGGGTCAAATATATTCACCAGGAAGTACAGAACAAATTAACCCTTGAAATGGGATGCCGCTAGTATTGTGTATGTGTGTGTGTGTATGTATGCATTTGTGTGTGCATGTGTATGTGTGAGTGTGTTTGTGTGTGTGTGTGTCTGTCTGGCTGTCTGTCTGGTATGTGTCAATCAGCAAGTGCTTGCAAATGTTTGCATGGTCTGGTCCTCAAATTTGCCTTTCTTTAGCATGTCAATTGCTCCCAGGTGTCCAATCTGCATAGACTCCTTTCATGAGCAATCCCACTTGACATTATTTGTGTCCACACATTTTACAATGCATGTTACAGTAATGCTTTACATTAAATATCTGTTTTGTTGATTGTTTACAGCACCCCAAGGTCCGTAACGTGTTCAACCTGGATTTCCCAGACAGCAACCACCTTTCTAAAACACTAACCATTGTCACGGGCATGGACATGGTGAACCTGACCTACTACAACTTCTTTGCCGGCAAGGAAAAAGTGACACCGGTAGAAGCCCACTCCCTTCCCTGTAATGTGTTCTTGACAATGACTTTACTTTCTCTCCTTTCAATCTGTACTTAAAAATGGACACTATAGTCACACTCTATTCCAGATTTATATAGCGTTTAGCAAGGCGCCTGGTGTCCCTTTCCATCTTTATCGGAGTTTATGATGCCATCTGTAGTTTTCAACTGCAGTCACATCACAAAAGTGCTCTCTCCAAAGTAAACAAGCGTTCACTCTCAGTTAATGGCACATTGCTGACATCAATGCCCTCTAGTGGTGAACATGAAGCATGGTTTTCTGTTGAATGTGTACGGCGAGACGAAGTCATGGTGTTTAATCTCCCTCGTGCAACATATGGATACAATATGCCTTATCTTTTCCATTATAGAACTGGGCCGCGGACATTCTTGCCATTGCTTACAATGCGTCAAGAAACAATTCATGCAGACAAATCTTCCTGGAAAAAATGTGAGTATATAGCCTCCCTAGCCTAAATTAGCATGTCAACGTTTTTTGTGGTTCACTGTAAACCACAGTGTGAACTTGGTGGCGTATTACATCACACAACATAAGTACAGAATACCTTATATAATGCAATCTAGTTGAAGTAATGAACGTCAGTGAATATATTTAAGCTCAACCTGCACAGCAATAATAACTTACTTTTTATTACATCTCTGCCTTCAATTTCAGATTTGTGCGCATCTCTATTCAGACCAATAAGGATGGAAAGATCCCTGTGAAAAAGTGGGTTCGGGACTCTCAAAGTTGTAAGATAGAACATAACAACAGTTAAACATTGCTTTTATTGACGTCTGTTGTTGTCTTTCTCAGCATTTACAAGATGTTTCCAGCGGACAAGAAGAGGGTTGAGAGTGCCTTGGCATCAGCCCACCTCCCTAAAGGAAAGGTGAGAGGGTTAGGTTTTTTTTTTTGCGGGTGGGGGGCTTTGTCTGCCAGCCTTCATAGAGCTGATCATGTTGCCCCATGTTACCCCATGTGAGTTTGTGTTATCCCCCGCTGACTACATGACTATGCTCATTTCCCTTACTTTGTTTCCCTTGTCAGTATGACACCATGAAGCCTGACGTGTTCACTGAGGCCGCCTTCAAGACCTTCCTCCTGAACCTGTGTCCCCGGCCAGAGATCTATGAGGTCTTCACGTCCTAGTGAGTCTTCCTCGCTCGTACGCAGCCTTCAGCCAGCGCCCCGTCAAGTTTTTCCATTACTATGTTATTGTTTGAGATAAAAGTAAGACATCCTGGGCTAATATTATTATTAGTATAGTAGTATTTATATCATCATCATTTTAAAGTGGTAATCTCGAAGATTTTCATCTAAATAAATGTCTGTTGAGTCACTATCCCCGAATAAGGTAACACCATGGTGATTGAGCCGAGGGCTCACAGATGAAAGTCCTTGTATTTACACTATTATGAATGTTAGGAACTGGGTGTCGGTGGTGACACTGACCAAAAAACAATAAGCCGCTTATTGCCAGAGGTGTCGCTAAAGAGAACAAAACGGAAATCTTGTTTTGAAATCGGTGATTGATTGTTTCTCCCTGCAGCACCACCAAACCCTTCATGACGAAGGACATCTTCACCAAGTTCCTCAATGAGAAGCAGAGGGACTCCCGGCTCAACGAGGAGCTGTTCCCCCGCCTCAGGCCCGACCAGATCAAGGCTCTGATCGATAAGTACGAGCCCGCCACGTCCAACTCTAACAAGGGTGAGGACACGACCGGCAAAACAGTGCAGAATAATCAAACCCAGATAGAGATCAATGTTCCCATATTTTCTGTTTGGGATCAATAAAGTTCTATCCTATCTTCTCTTCTCTAGATCAATAGATGAATGGCTGATAGATGGATGGATGGATGAATGATGGATGGATAAATGATAGATAGATAGATAGATAGATAGATAGATAGATAATAATAATATAAGATATAATATAATAATAAAAGAAAGTACAGTTGCTTAACAATATAAAACAATGAGTATAACCATACATAATAAACAAGTATATATATCATGTAACGCTGATGTGTGTCTTCAGGCCAGATTTCTCCCGAGGGCCTGATGTTTTACCTGATGGGCTCAGAGACCTCCATCATCATCCAGGACAGGCTGGCCACCTGTAACGACATGACCCAGCCCATACCACACTACTTCATCAAGTCCTCCCACAACACCTACCTCACAGGTCAGGGTGCTCACCTATACTGATGACTATTCAGTCGTTTAGCAGAAGCTTTTATCCGTACGCAACTTTATCCAAACGAATTCAGATACAGGAAAGGGACCGGGTAGATTCAGTTAGGCGTCTTTATCAAGGATGTGTGCAGGTAGGTTGCTGAAATGGGGATCGAACTCTCCGGCTGGAAACATTGAACCTTCCAGACACTTTAGGCTCGGAGTTAAACACCCTTGCCGCTTTGCTATCCTGCCTCTGGTGGTTCAAATGAGGAGAGATGCGATAAACATGCAGTGTTACACACACACACACACACACACACACACACACACACACACACACACACACACACACACACACACACACACACACACACACACACACACACACACACACACACACACACACACACACACACACACACACACACACACACACACATATATTATCATATAATTAAACGGATCTATCCTCAGTGCTATTTTTGAGATTGCATATGGAGCCTGTCATTCAACACAGATTTATCAGATAAAATAAACATCAGGTATTAGAATAGATTAGAGCATAATTACTTTATTGCCTTTATAGTACAGCGAAATTGAATAGCAATTGAAATGGAGCATTCACACATATCAAACGGCAATAAAATAGCGACAAAAAGTACAAACTAGACTTATTTAAGGTGCTAACATACATATAATGTATATATATATATATATATATATATATATATTTGCTGTAAACAAAACAGTAAGATATGAAACAAAACAATACAATTGCAGCAGAGATATTGCACCTCTCATTGCAACGAACAGCTTGCTCTATTCACATGCATAAAGACTTGAGCCGACATATCTGGAAATGTGTTTTAACCCCTCCAGCCGGCCAGTTCTCGGGCGTGTCGACCCCAGAGATGTATCGCCAGTGCCTGCTGTCGGGCTGCCGGTGTCTGGAGCTTGATTGCTGGAAGGGCAAACCCCCAGATGAAGAGCCCTACATCACCCATGGCTTCACCATGACAACTGAGATCCTCTTCAAGGTGTCCATGCATGCTGTTGGCTAATATTGAACACCAGTATCATTGTTATTATTTCTAACACACTTCCATGCTGGGTGGGAGTCCAAACCTATCAACCCAACATCCTATCAGCACTTCAATGTACATCTTCAAACCATTCCTGCAGAAAGTTGGATTATATGCGTGCTATGATTCGTCTGGAGTGTTTTTACATGCAAGATAGCTGGGGCGGGGGAGGGGGGGAAGCAGAGAGAAGTAGTGGTCAGGTTCCCATCATGGTTACAGCCCCCTGTTGAACACTTGGCAGCCAGTGTGTATGGTGGCTGCAGGCTTTCATGCAGTGTAATGGGGGTGTGCAGGCTGACCTGTGCATTTAGGTCGTAAATGTGCACTGTCTTTACATGGGTTGTATGTGTTTCATGGGCTCTCTATGTCGCTTTCTTTACCTCTTGCTCGCTTTCGTGCACGTGCTCACACACACACACACACACACACACACACACACACACACACACACACACACACACACACACACACACACACACACACACACACACACACACACACACACACACACACACACACACACACACACTTTCTCTCTCACTCACACACTTTCTTTATCTCACTCTAACACTCAACCACACACACACACACACACACACAAAAACACACACACACACACACTCTCTCTGTCACTTTGGTTCTTGGTTCTGGTTTAACACTTCCCTATAAGGGCCTCTAGAGAGCTTCTCCTTCCTGACACAGAAACAAAACACCTCCGTCTGGTGGAGGAAGACGCTGTTTGGGGTGTCAGGCCTCGTCTGTCACCAGTTAGAAGAGTAAGACAGTAGTCTCTGTGTCTCTGTGTTCCCGTTTGAACATTATCACGGGCCCCTCTATGTGACTTCCTGCCTGTGTGCCCCAATGTCTGTCTTGTCACTCTGTGTTATGTTATTTTATTTGTGTTGTATTTTTATGCCTCTAGGAATTCTGCTTTTTAATTTGTACCTCTGCGTTTGATCATCCGTTCTTGGTATACAACACAACAACATTATGTGTTAATTTAAAGGTTATATCTCAATGAAAACATAAATAACTGCTTATCTCTCTCTCTCTCTCTCTCTCTCTCTCTCTCTCTCTCGCTCTCGCTCTCGCTCTGTCTGTGACAGGATGTGATCGAAGCCATCAACGAGAGTGCCTTCAAGACCTCCCCGTACCCGGTGGTCCTCTCCTTTGAGAACCACGTGGACTCGTACGTGGACCCCCCGGCTCTCCTCCCTGCTTCTCTTACAGACTCTCCCCACCTTTGTTGTCCACATTCACAAAGACACACCACACTAAGTATCATCAGGGACATGAGGACAGGACGGGGGACGGGATAGGATCCACACAGGAGTGTTGTTCTCTGTCAGTGTGGTATATTGATGTTGCTGTGCTTTGTTCCAGGGTGAAGCAGCAGGAGAAGATGGCCAACTATTGCAAAACCATATTTGGTGATTCCCTGCTAACCGAGCCGCTGGAGAAATACCCTGTGAGTAGCAGAGCAGCCGCAGGGATTAAGTCAATCAGGGCCTTGTGGTTTTCATCAATATCATACATACATTTTGTTCTCCGTTCACCGATCCATTTGAGTAAACTGATTTACATGCATGCGTATCCGCCACAAATGCACACGCCTACCCTGTTCTCACCTACGCTTTGTGGTGTGTGTGAATGTGTGTGTATGTATGTCTATGCACATGTGCGTTGTGCACATACATACCTAAGTGTGTGCACGCAGACCACTACGAGTCCATCACACGACGAGCCCTGTAGCATCGGTGTATCTCTCCGCTCATCCCCACCTTCTCCCCTCCCCCGTCTCACCCACCATCGCTCCCCTTTAGCTGAAGCCCGGCCTCCAGATCCCCAGCCCCTCGGAGCTCATGGGGAAGATCCTGATCAAGAACAAGAAGGGGAGCCACGACAAGCCGGCCGCCGTCGAGCAGGCCCCGGCCCCCGAAGCCGACGACGGAGCCACGGACCCCACCGCCACCACGCCGGCCGCAGCCCCCGAGGCCCCGGCTGGTGAGATGGACCCCCAGCTCGCAGTCCTTGTTGTTGTTGTTGTTGTTGTGGTTGTGGGTTGTTCATGACCGAGCCCACCAAATATTGTGTGCAGTAAAAGAGGCAATACGTTACACTGCGGATGCAAACGAGCTAACTAGCTCCGGCCCAACTACTGTTGTTGTGCCCAGTCCCTGTTTAAGAACTAGTCTTAAATAAGAGAAATCTCATATACTGTATTAACAAGTGAGTTAATTCATGTTCATGTACCGGTATGTTTCTTCAACACGGTATCCACCTTTTTCAGTCTTCAAACATACAAATGAAACCGACGAGGGATGTAAGCTTTTACATTTTTTAAAGTTCATCAAAGCCCACCACCCACTTGTTCCCCCGCTGCGTCCCACTTCTGGGTCGCCACCCACCGTGTAAAACCCACTGCTAGCATAATTGACTGTTGTTTTTCTGAGGTGCTTTGTCATCTGTCTGCTGGTTCAGACGGGAAGGCGGCTGCTGTGGACGAAAACGAGGAACAAGACGATGCGGACGAGCAGGACGAGGAGAAGATGAAGACCTCAGATGAGGTACAATGAACTACAACGTCAATAATAAAGTTACATTAAACACAACAATACATTTAGAATTTGACGTGGAGTTGTCGGTTAAACAGAGATGGTGATAACCCTGCTTTCTGTACTGGTACTAGTACTGGTCAAGCAAGCCTGCAGCGTATTATTAGTGCTGTATCGTACAATACAGTAAATTACAGTTTGTACTTTACTGTCACACGCCATGCTGTGCCCACATTGATGCCAAGAGGAGGCTCTGTTAGAAGAACGAGAGGTCTTTAGTTGATTTAGTCTGATTCAGTTCTACGGCTAATGAATAGAAAGCATGTAGTGCACCCTGTGCGCTCATATACAGCTGGCGGTTGATGAGATTGGTGTGCAGCGTGAGTGAAGCTGTCGACCGGATGATGTTGTCGTCTCTCCTCCTCTCCCTCCTCAGGGCACAGCTGGACAGGAGGTCACAGCGTACGAAGCCATGTCTGCTATAGTCAACTACATCCAGCCCAATAAGTTCATCTCTTTTGAAAATTCCAAAAGTAGGCTCTCCTCCGCTCTTCCTCTTAGATATTTTTAGTGCTGCAAAAACATTTATTATTAATTCAACTTAAAATGTAACAGCTATTAACGACCACTAGCATCCTTTTTATATTCATTGACTCAACGAAGTGTCAAAGATTTTAAAAGTGCTCTGTGGTGGGTATTTCAACGGTCAATTGAACAAACAAGTTCGTACTGCTTACTCAGGAAACTGCATTAACGGGTTAGGTAACCTAACCCTAACCCTAACCCTGTTTTTCTTGACATTCCCATTTCCTTTATTACAGAGAAGAATAAGAGTTACGGCATCTCATCTTTCGTGGAGACCAAAGGAGAGACGATGATTGCCAAGAGTGCTGTGGAGTTTGTAGAGTATCCTTTGGTAACTCCTGTAAAGGTTTGGAGCATCACGTAGTCACGCACAATCCCATTCGGCGGTCAACAATGTTCTGGTTGGCTATTGTTGTGTTTTTAACGTATTCATTGTACACATGGCACAGTGGTGGGTCTTCGGTTCCTTAGCCAGGCTTCACAGATACAACCGGAGGCAGATGAGTAGGATCTATCCTAAAGGCACCAGGATGGACTCCTCCAATTACAACCCCCAGCCCTTCTGGAACGCAGGCTGCCAGTTCGTGGCCCTCAACTATCAGACTATGGGTAGCAATTATTGAACTCATTACCCTATCTTGTGATTAATGCTTTTGTGTTGATCGGCAGGGTCGAGCTATTGTACACTTGCATGATGTATGTTTGGGAGCTGTGGTTCTGTTCTACACCACAAGGGGTCAGTGTTGGGCCTTTTTGACACGCACCAGAAACCTACACTGTATTTGTCCAGCAAAAAGTGGCAGATGAACGGACTTGAGTTTGTGTTTTCAGATTTCCCCATGCAGCTCAACATGGCTTTGTTTGAGTACAACGGGAGGTCAGGTTACCTCCTCAAGCACGACGTCATGCGACGCAACGACAAGAAGTTTGATCCTTTCTGCGAGAGGATAGACACCATCGTGGCCAACACGCTGAGCATAAAGGCAAGGTTCACATGTAGCATGACACACACACCGGGCATGCGTTGAATCACAGCGGCATCTATAGGCAAGTCTACCATGAATAGCTTGAGTCATAGGCCTAATCTATAAGGGTGGTGGGGGGGGGGGGGGGGGACGCTCCCCCAATAATTAAAGCCCAACTGGCAGGTTGGGAACCCCAATTAATTAACATGTGGGGAGAACATAAAGGAAATCGATGTAAACACTATATTCATGTTGTGCCGCTTAGAATTACATCTAGACAAATCTTAGTAGCACAATATGCACTCGCACCAAAATACTTACTTTCACGCAAATACATCACCAGGGGAATAGACCACGTGACACGCCAGCGCTATTGGAAGCGTGCTGATTGACAACCTCGTGCAGAATGACATCTTGACAGCTGATTGACAGCCCCATGCTGCTTTGTGTCAGGGTGCCTACGTTGGTTTGGCCCTGAGGATGTAATCACGAAATGTGTGGCGCGCCCCATTTTACTACATTAGTTCGCTATTGCCCACCGTAAAAAAAACCCTACAAATATACATTTATGTTAATACAAAATGTTGTACCTGCCGGTGGCTCTTTTAGGAAATACTCTAACAACAAAAAAAGGTGGTGCTCATTGATGAATCTTAATACACCCATTTCCTTATCCACAATTCCTGATACTGACTTATGGAGAGATTTCTGTACAAACGATGAACAACAAAAGCCGAGGTAGAACAGGCCTTTGTCCCCCTCTGTTTAATATAGCTGTGTCCTCTAGAAGATGTTCTCTTGATATAATATTAATGGGAATTCGTCCCTGCAGGAGGTCAGCCTGTGTATAGTTTATATCCGTTTGTGTCCCTGTGAGCTTTCAGACCTCACCTAACATGAACTCAAATTCATTCGTTTAATAAATGGAAGCTCACTTCCAGCGAATCATCAACTTCATGGCGGTATGTGGATTGTGTTTGTTATTATGCTTAGGTTGCATTATTATTATGATTTTCTATGCCACACATAGACCTGTTTGTCTCCCCTGGTGTTGTCTATCTATAGCCTGTTCATTCATCGTTCATCAATACACACCCCAAAATAGCACAGGCTGCCTGCTGGCTACCTGGAGTTGTTTCCTGGTATTTATTAGTGTTCAGCTTTAGGAGAAAACACACACAAATACATATTATCTACCTGCCTAGAAGCTTGTCAACGCATGTCCACCCACAGGGAGTCCATCTGTGTCCATGTGTTTGTATGAACATCCGGTTTCAACCAGTTCTACTTCCGGTTCTTTAGACGCACGTCACACAGCGGTACAAGGAAGGACCTGGTCGTGAATGAATGGCGGCGAGACTTTGTCTTTGAAAACTAGACTAGAGTCCCCTTACTGGTCATTGACTCTGGGCTCTCACCTTTTCCCGCCAGATCTACTCAGGGCAGTTCCTGAGCGACAAGAGCGTGAAGACCGGCGTGGAGGCGGAGATTATCGGGCTGCCGGGAGATCCCAAAAAAAAGTTCCGCACTAAATGGACCGCCACGCCCAACGCCATCAACCCTGTGTGGAACGAGGAGCCCTTCGTTTTTGACAAGGTGTGTGTTCATCATCAGACACACACACACACACACACACACACACACACACACACACACACACACACACACACACACACACACACACACACACACACACACACACACACACACACACACGCATGTTCGTGTGTGTGTGTGTGCGTGCGTGTGTGCTTATGTGTTTTGGATAAAAGGGTACTTAGACAGATGAGATTTGTTAGTGTGAGTAATATGCAGAAGTCGCTGACCCTGATGCATTGATTCGTGACTCATATCGCCCAGATCCTGTTGCCCGAAATGGCCTCCCTCCGGCTCGTGGTCCATGAGGAGAACGGTAAATTCCTGGGGCACAGGATTCTCCCTCTGGATGCCATTCAGTCAGGTGAGTGAAGGGAAGGCATCCAAACACTTTATATCCAACTGACCACTCACTAACATATGCTTATGGTCCCCCACCATGTACTCGTTCTGTAGCCCTGCGTGGGTTTCCTAACCTAACACGCACACCTGTCTCCTGTCAACAGCAACAAAATATAAGTCATAGCACGTGATAAAAGTAGTATGTGCTATTTACGTCTGACCTGCAGGCTTCCAGCACATCGCCCTCCGAAGCGAGGGCAACATGGTGCTCACTCTGCCGGCCCTCTTTGTGTACATCGAGATCAAGGACTACATCCCCGCCGCCTTCGCAGGTGCCCCGTCCGCTCTGTGTCTCCGCGAGACGCGTGACTGCACGTTAGAACCGGTCTAAATGGAATCCTAGGAAAGGGGAGGAGCTCAGTGATGCTGAGCCTTAGACGAGAGGATGTGTTTATGGGCCAAGTCACGTAGAGACGCTCGTGTATTTGAATACGCACTCACTCACGCACGCACGCACGCACTCACACACAAACACACACACACACACACACACACACACACACACACACACACACACACACACACACACACACCGAATGAGACACAAATACGCATTTCTTTATAAATCCCCACTCACAACAATGATAATAATAAAAGATCAACTTTTATTTTGATTCAGGAATGAATACAGTGCTGCCGCATTGCACTATTGGTTTTTTGCTAATCAATCCTTTTAAACTTGATGAACCTTATAAATAAATCCTTTATAATCCTCCACTCACAAAAATGTAATTAATATAACATCCACTTTTATATTGATTCACGGTGAATACAGTGCTGCCACATTACGCTATCCCTTTGTTGCTCTCACTTCAGATTTCACGGATGCCTTGTTCAACCCAACAAAGGGCACAGAGAAGACCACAAAACCACAGGAGGTAAAATGAAGGCCATACTTGAGCCAACTGATTGGCGGATCCACTGGCAACTAGTGGAGTGACACATACACCCCAGTCTTCCAGTCTCCCATAAAACCATAACAGCAGTAATTGTCTTTGTCATTATGTTTGTAAGAATGTGTGGTCCTGTCCTCTGTCTCCCCTGCACAGTCCTCCGCCGCCTACGTCAGCCCCTACGAGATGCCCGCCGTGGCCGCGGTTCCGTCGGCAACTCCGGCTCCTGACACAGGTAATGGCGCTCGCGGTTAGCGACGCGGTTTATAGGGGAATAATCTCAACTGTTATTGGTTAAAAAAACATTTGCTGGCAGTTGATTCAAATGAAGATGCGGTAAATGGGCGCGTTGTGTTTCGGTCGCACTGGGTACATTAAAGTACAGAGCATGTAGTATGTGAGATGCTCATTAAGTGTGGCTGTTCACCAGCTAATACCCCAGAGACCAAGACAGACGCCGTGGAACCACCAGCAGCAGAGGCCGAGGCCACAAAGGAAGAACCCAAGGCAGCAGAAGAAGAACCCAAGGTTCCGGAAGAAGAGCCCAAAGTCCCAGAAGAACCCAAAGCTGAGGAAGAACCCAAAGCTGAGGAAGAACCCAAAGCTGAGGAGACTCCCAAAGCTGAAGAAGAACCCAAAGCTGAGGAGGCTCCCAAAGCTGAAGAAGAACCCAAAGCTGAGGAGGCTCCCAAAGCTGAAGAAGAACCCAAAGCTCCAGAGGAGGCTCCCAAAGCTGAAGAAGAACCCAAAGCTCCAGAGGAGGCGGCGGTCATTCCAGAGGCCGCCCCTGAACCAGCGCCAGGCACCGAACCCGAGCCCACCCCTGAGGAACCCATCAGCGAGCCAGACCCCGGGGTGGAGGAGACTCCAGCCGCTGTGGTTCCCGTCCCAGTCGACTCTACTCCTCCTCCATCCGCTGGAGGTAACCCTCAGTTTAAATAGATAAGTGTCACTGAAGGTAAGGTTGAAATTCATCAAATTAAAGTGATGAAATGTGTCTCCTTCCGAACACAAATGCTAGCGGTTTTCTACGTCCAATCTGTATCTGTTACATCGTGTCTTCTCTGGCCTTTGTTCTTCAACCCACAGACCCGTCCACGGTGACCGTTGAAGAGCTCCTCCAGCACAAGAGCTACATCAAGGTCACCAAGCGGCAGGAGAAGGAGATAAAGGACCTGGAGAAGAAGCTTCAGAAGAAAGAAGAGGACCTGATTCAGAAACACACAGACACCTTCAAGGCCTACAAGAAGAAGAGCTCCGTCAAGAAAAAGGAGTAAGGAGCTGTGTTTTTCTACTTCTATTCCAGTGAGTCAATGTTGCTAGATTGAACGAACAAGAGAATTCAAAGCAATCACAAAGGTCTGTGAATAAGTATGACTCATCATGGTAGAAGTCATTCCAGTGCCCCTGAAAGATTAACCCCTTTTCTGATTCTATAGGCATATAGAATTCTTTTTTCTTCTTCTAACATATCCAGTTACTTGGGACTGCTTCAGGCCTTGACCGGCGGTGTTGATGCTCTGATGTGTTGTGCAGGGGGGAGGGGGAGACGCCAGCGTCCGGGGCCAAGGCGACACAGGCTCAGGAGCAAAAGGAAAAACTCCAAGGGGATCTGAACACTCTGTGGGAAGATCAGTGCAACCAGCTGAAGAAGAAGAAAGACACTCATGCCACTGAGGTACCGTCCATGAATTCACTGCATTCAAATGTAATAATTACCTTTGGGAAATCGTACAAGCAACTCTATTGTAACTATTGTTTTCATATCTGTAAGCCGAGGGAATTGTATCATTATGACATTGAATTTTTGCATTAGCTTCAGCCTCCGCCAAACAGGGATATGTTCATTGTGACAGGTAAGCAGCGTGTGATATTTGGACATGGGGTAACACACAAACTGCTGCTTATTTCATGGCTAAATAAAGCTATAACGGTATGTATTTGGGGCAGGCCTGCTTTGGGCCTGATTCGTAAAAAGAAAAAGAAGGAAGTTTAACTTTTATTTGCAATTCCCACAGTATAAGCCCACTTGATAAAATGGTAAGATAACACATCAGACACTTACTGCTAGGCAATCCAATTCTGTTTTTGGTTCTTTACTTAAAACTAAAGCAATACCATCTTGTTGTTAAAATGCAGAACAAGCCAGTATTTATTGTATTTGATGCACCTTGGCCCACCCCTTGGCCATCTTTCATGGCTTTATTGATAACCCCCCTCCGCGAGCCAAATCGAGGATCCCTATCCGTCGGATCAGGGTGCACACACAGTTCTCTCCACCTCCTCTCTCACCGCACGGCCCCAGCTTCACGGGCGAGCCGCCAGGCCATCCACAGGCTCTATTGATTACCCATCAGCCCCCGGGGGCTCAAGGCTGCTCTCAGCATAAATACTGAATCTGCATGAGATTGAGAGGTCAATCAAGTAATCTTCCACAGGTCGTCACCTCACCAGACTAACTGCGTCGCCGGGGTCGACGGTTTGAGGGGGGGGGGGGGGGGGGGGGGGGTGCACTTTTCATACCGACTAGTCCTACACGAAGGATCATTGTTGTTTCAAGTTTATTCTGAGTCATACACACGGTTCAGGGCCAGGGTCGTTTGACATATTGGGAAATGATAAGGCTTTGGTTAAACCCCTCTCCTCTCTAGTCCATCAAAGTCTGTGAAAGCCAAAACTAAGCTCTTTTGGTTGCTTTGAAGACAAGGCAAGGTTTGCAAGCTTCCTAAATTGCCCCATTTGGATTATCAAATGCGTACGAATGTTCGCTGCAACTCAGTACTATTTGCATCTCTAACTGCTCCTGTTCCTTGGCTAGGAAATGCTTTTTGATTGGCAAGCGGCCGCATCATTTTGGTCACTCTCCAAATATCCATTTTCGGTCGGGCTGTTAAGTGCTTTTTGCTTCCGCAGGGTCAAAGTGGTTTGGTGAACTTTTTTCTTCTTTTTCTCAATAGCACCAGCTTTTTTCACCGTATTTTTGGGGGTCATTATGTCACCTATAGAAACTACAAGCTATTCCGGGGGGGGGGGGGGGGGGGAGTTTGAACACAGCTTGCGTAACATACAACCCCAGTTTCCTGGGTAGTGATGCAATACAATTCATCAGGTGGACAGCCACTATTGATCTGACCGTTGTGTCAACAGACAGGACGTGGTTATGTCATTGAGTATTTCTTGTTGTTCTTGTTGTCGCATGATGGGGCTTTCTGTCTGCCTGTACCGCCGTCTGTCTGTTTCCTGTGGGACAGAGACTGACCAAGCTGCTGGAGTTGGCCACAGAGAAACACACCAGTGAAATGAAGACGCTTGAAAGGTCTGAACGCACACACACACGCACACACGCACACACGCACACACACACACACACACACACACACACACACACACACACACACACACACACCAGGAATTGTGTTCAGAACACACTGCTATAATGCCCCTGTAACCCTGTGTTTTAGACATGAACATGCAGACAACAGGCAGAATGGGATTTAGGGAATTAGAACCGTGATTGTGTGTCTCATTCTGAAACCATTTTTCGTTCTTCCATTCAAAATGCTTTTTCATTTTCAAAGGTTTTTGCCCAGGTACTTTGAAGATTTAGTTCAGGCTCTTTGAGGTGAAATGTTTGTGGCACTTGGAAGAGAGAACACAATGTATCACCTCAGCATGTCACTCTTGGCTTGTCCTTGGCTGCTTTATGGTAATCCTTCAGTCTGCTTCCACTGTGCTTCACCTGCACATCCATCTGTGTGTGTGGATGCACGGGTAATGAGGAGTGTATCTGAGGATGTCTGCATTTATAATGATTGTGTGTGTGTGTGTGTGTGTGCGCGTGTGTGTGTGCGTGCTCCATTGCAACAAGCAGATGGTTATCTCAGGACAGCCATTAGCAAACAGGTGTTCAAACAGCAGTAGGGAGATGAAGTCACCTGCCTGTCAGCACAGACACTTTAACATAGGGCTTAACCTTCCATAAAACCCACCGTCGCGAGATGGAGACGACCAGGCCTTAACTTTAAAACACACTACATTATTAACGGCCCATTTTTTACCTAAGGTTCCATTTTCTAATGTTCTTCCATCTTTGTACCGTTTTTGTTCTTAGCGAAAACAAAGACAGCAAGAAGAAGGCAATGTCCAAGCGTGCGTCCGATAAAAAGTGAGTTGACGACCAGACAACAAACGTTTGAAAGGCGTGACACACATGGGGTCCGACTCACAGCATACACAGTAGTAGTAGTGCGCATGGGAGCTGTGTATGATTTCAGGAACTTGTGTTGTTGCCAGTGCTCGGATTCATATTTCTGATGCTGATGTTCTCAGGCTGAAAAAGGCTGCAAGCGTTGAGATGCTGGACGAGCCAGCCCAGCCCCATGGAGCTGTAAGTATTTGAATGGGATTGATCTCAATTCAAAATGATTCGTGTTACTTTGGCTACTTTGGTGTATTGGAAATATCACTGGCTTATCTTAGGATAGGAAATGCATGACTTCATGTATTTCCTTAGTGTATAGTCCATGTAACTCGCAGTTGACATATATATATATTGGCCTACAATACTAAATAGTAACGATTGTATTTCATAAGCAATAACTAAAATAATCATCACAGCAGGACAGCTATAGAATGTGCAAATGGCGGGGCGAAAATACTTAAAATAATCTCCTTCACTGACTCCGTGCTCAGATTGTTGTTTGACACAGTAACCATGGTTACACTTTTGCCATGAAAAAACTTGATCCATTCAAGCAGAAATGCAAGCCGACTCCTTGCTTGAGTCAAGCAGTATGAGCCAAATCTGTTCTTCAGTGGGTTCATGTGCAGTACCTTAATGCACATGCATGCCTGGACTCTACTGAGACAACAGAGAATGCACAGATGTAGAAAGCCTTTCAGATTTTGGTATCGGGGGCCAAATTGGTGGTGAGTCAGTAGAGAGCTCTGCTGTTGTGTTAGAGCTGACTCACAACGATGTGGCTGAACGGAACGGGAGAGCTGTTGGCCTCAGAAAACCTGTTATAGTGAGGACTACCCAGCAGCACCATTGCCAACAAAGCACACACACGTGCACACATACACATGCACACTCTCACAATTAGAAACACACACACTGACATACATATGCACACGCACTGACACACATATCCATCCACAAACACTTCCACACACACACACACACACACACACACACACACACACACACACACACACACACTTTCATACATACATACATACACCATATACACACACATACAACATACAACGTACATACATACATCCATACGTACATACGTACACACACACACAAGCCTAATCACATTTGCACACACAGACCTCAATGACCCAATGTGTCAAATTGTAATCCCTAATCATGACTTTCCAATTAAACCCTCAAACTATTCGTCACACAGTCCAAACACTTGTTTAATTGCCGTAGCCTTGGTATTAAGTAGCGGGGCGCATGAAGAAGTAATTTAATTGGACAACTGCAAACTGTTGTGACCCAGACATATAGATCCACTCTCTCAGGTTGCATCCCCTGAGTCCATTTGTCTACAGGCATTCTTGTTCTCGCTCTCTTTCTCTCACTCACTCTCACTCTCATATACACATACACATACACACACAGATGCTAACAAAAATATACAGGCAAAAACGCATGCACACACCCTTTTAAACATCCAAGCACAGTACACACACACACACTGCCCACACACGGTGTTCCCCTTACATACACCACATCTGTCAACCAATATTGACAATGTGGTGAATGTGGTTGTCATGTTCGCATGTTGATACAGGATAACAGCCTGCAACAGGAGGCTCTGACCAAGAAACAGGCTGCCACCCTGGAGGAGATCAAAGCTCTGGTCAACCAGGTACACATACATTATACTTAACTTGTGTCTCTTTCTCACTCACACACACACACACACACACACACACACACACACACACACACACACACACACACACAGACAGACTCGTCCAATGCTATGTACTGTATGAGACATATCGACTTTGACATCTCTGTCAGATGTGAGAAAATTGTCTATGTAAATTATGATTCAGCAGCACCGGGCATTCTCCAGGAACAACTTTGACAAGAAGTTGTTGTTTTTTTGCGTTCAAGTCACGCTTGTTGTGAATGTGATTCATACTTCAGAGGCGATCAGATGTTCGGTTAACGTCATTGATGTTCCTTCCTGTGGCCTTTCATTGGGAAGTATATCTACTTACATCTAAGACCCGTAACAAGTATAGCTTTGGTCATTGCAAGATGACGTGGGTGAAGTGAATTTAGTATTCTCTTTTCTTTATGCATTTGTATCGCCTTTTCATGCCTTTATGGACAGGACAGTGGGTTGAGGAAGTGAGGGAATGACATGTAGCATAATTGTGGACCACAGGTGGGAATCCAACCTGGGTCGCTACAAGGCGTTAGCCTACGTGGGTAGCGCACTGGCGGGTTGAGCCGGCGAGGCGCTCATGAATTAAGTATTCTCAGTGCTGCGCTACTAGAATGATGAAAACAGAAATAGTATTCAAATGAATCATTCCAAAGCAAATGAACAAAATGACCACATCATAAGTAGAATGCCCGTTTTCTGCAAGGTTTTTCCCCCATTTCACAAGCAAACCATCTTCTGGTGTGCAGTTCAACAAAGAGGCGCTGGAAGAACGTGAGCAGAGAATGAGGTCACTGCCAGCCGAGGTGAAGAAGGCCTCCAATGCCTGCGTGAACGACCTCTTCCCCGAACTGGTGGACAAATCGGATGACAAGAAGACGGAGGGAGAGAACACCTACGGAGATGTATTTCTGGGTTAGGATTTGTGTGTGTGTATGCGTTTGTGTGTGTATGCGTTTGTGTGTGTATGCGCTTGTGTGTGTGTGTGTGTGTGTGTGTGTGTGCGTTTGTGTGTGTATGCGCTTGTGTGTGTGTGTATGCGCTTGTGTGTTTGTGTATGTGTTTGTGTAGACAGCTATTTTCTCCTTGAACCTCAGAAACCTCGTGTCCCATCTCTCCCCACACTACATATTGATTCCCTGCAGCCCACAACCTGTAGCTGACTCTAGAACCAGAGAACAATAACAAGAAGAAGAACACGCTAATTATCCATTAGGAGAAATAGGGGTGGCTATTTTTGGGGCATTTGCATGGTTTTCACGGTAGCTAAAAGACAGAATGGTGTCCTTCACTAAACAATTGGATGTTTTTGAAGATTGTATCTTTTCTATTTATGTTGCTAGTCAGAAAAATGTATATTAGTAAAATGATGAATGGCCCACAAGTTTATTGCCATCATGTCTGACTTTAGCTTTTGTTTACACAATATTTTACAAAAATGCTATTATTTAAAACTAAATATTAAAAAAAAATTAATCCGATTTTCTTAATCTGCTCCCGCAAATTTTGTCAATCACCTATGAAATGTGTATCCTTCTCAGCGATGCTAAGCTTTCAATAAACTTTCAATTGAACCATTTGTGTGCAGAATGTCTCTTCAATGTGTTCACAGGTTTTGCACAGATATCCGTGTGTGTGGATTACTGTGTCTGTTGTCACTCACATGCTCACAAAACACATTATTTACTAGCGAAATGAATAGGAGAGCAGCCAGTGATTCATCAACTTGCCGATTACTGAATCAAACAAGCATGTCTTGATGGGGGGAGAGGGAGAGAGAGGGAGAGAAGGGCAGGCTCTTTGGGGTAGATTGAGGTATTTGGGCTTGCTGTGTATTGGTGCCACGTGTGCATGGAACAAACAAGCATATTATGACAATGTTCATGGTTAAAACACACACACACACACACACACACACACACACACACACACACACACACACACACACACACACACACACACACACACACACACACACACACACACACACACACACACACACACACACACACACACGCATTTGTCTCTACTATGCTCTATGCCCATTAGCCTAATGGGCTAACGGGCATTAGTTAAATGTCACATGAATGATATTCACTCTGTATTTCATAAATGGTAACCTGTTGGTTTCTCTCTCAAGAGTTCAATTCAAAAGGCGAGCCTTCCTTTTTTCTTGGAATTGAATCAAATCGAACCTCATGATTGACATTTAAAGTAGCGGAGGATCTGGAGCGGTCCCGCGTCCTCAGCACAGAGACACACACAGCCTGTGCCCGAGATGCCTGCCACTTCTCACACAACACACAGATGAAGTGGCAGCTTCAGAGTGTGAAACCACTCAGGCCCTGAGTCACCCATGCTGATTATCTCCCGTGAGGAGCCGGATCCAACAGTTCTGTCCCCGACCAGCTGGGCTGCGGCACCCGGCAACATGCCGTCGCGGGCTCGCTCTCCGAGAGCTGTCCAATCAAAGCATGTCATGAACAGACCGGCCAGGTTGATGAAGTGAATAACACTCCTAGTTGCGCATTCAGACATACAGGAGGTGCAACACACCACTGGGCTTACATTAGGAAGGAAAAGCTGCTCTTGAATGAGCCTAAGCTGAGGTGCAGCCTCACATGCAGGCTGGACCTATTGAGCATTGTTCAAGTGGGGGAGATTATGTGTGTGTAGAACTGTTGAAGATGATGGATTGGTGCTCTAGTCCTGGGTCTCCTATGCTTTATGATCTACAATAGCCACCTGTGACGCTGGCCACTGAAATAAGAAGGCAAATTAGGTGAATGAGCAGAGAAAATGTGAATACATTAGTTTCCATTAACTTAATTAGCAGCGGTCTTTCTGAAGAGATGGCCTTGGAAACAATCAACACAACCCAGTTGTATGTATTAATTAATGTATTTATTCAAGTAATTGATTAAATCAATAATAATGCAAAAAAGATATGTGTATAAAGAAGATCCAACTCCTATTACTCCGTGCAGCACCATTGGAAAGCTGTGGAAAATGTTGAGCTAAATCCTAGTTGTCAACCTAGAAAATACAGAAGCGTATAGGACCATGCAGCAGGTGGCATATGTCACGTGACTCAACACGTTCCCTCTCCCAAGCCTCTCCACCACCTTAGACTTTGATGTTTCATGAATAAGGCTTTGGAATATTCTAAACTATGATTTAGACATGTGACAAGACATGTAAGTGAGAAGCACACACAATGACGTGTACAATCTCAACGTTGTTCGAAGCTGCACGAAATCCCCTGTTGCCATGACTGCAAGTCATTTAGCAGAAGCTTTTATCCAAAGTGATCTATTTACAATTAATTATCTGTTAGATACAGCAGCTATTGGGGTTAGGCACCTTGCTCAACGATGCCTACAATCGATTGGGAACATCGGGGTTTGAACCCAAATCGGTCGGATGGGTGTCAAACACCCCGGGCCCTTCTTATTTATCAATGACGGGCCCCAGTGGGGTGTGAAATACCGGCCGTGTTTCTCGCGAAGGTGCTACAAAAGCGAACAAACACAAACACTTAACACTCTGTAACCTTCGAGACGAGGCTGGACAAGGAGAATTCATCTTTAGTTATGTATTTTGCTCCTGAAGGCCACTGGCAAACGTGGAAAGAGGCGAGCTTGTATTTGAGCACACAATGACGTCGGGTGTCACAACACTCGTCCTCGTCTGTCTCCCCCAATCCACGTTGACGTTGTGGAGTTCAGTTCAACGCTTTTTTCTACATGTAGACTTTAAACACTTTATATATAGTGCACTTTATATTTAGTCCTCACTCACATGTCACATTTTCTTTAATTATGTCTCAGTTACTTCCGTAAACAAGCTCATTTGTGGCAGTTGATTGTCAACAAAGACATTTTCTTTGCAGATGATGTGATAAAGATAAGCTGGCACATGTCAATATCTCAAACCCAACTCAATTGAAGTGTCTTAATCCATATCTTATCCTAACCATAACCAGATACGTTGTTGAAAACATTACCCTAATCATTTCAAATTCAGTGCACACAAAACATAACCTTGTAGTCTTACACAACGGTCTACATTGTTCAATCGAAATGAGTCACTGCTAGAGGGCCATTGTGTATACCAGAGACAAATCCTACATAGCCTGCTTGACAACGTCCGCGACCCGTGGGCAGCTAATGCTATGCTAATCTGTAGGTGCAAACCTCATACAGCTCTGTACATTTTTCCTTGTAATACCCTTTTGACACAAGCTTTTGTTTTTTACGTTGTGCCATGGTCTTTGGGTTGGCATAACAGGACGAAGCAAAGGTCCTATCATTACTTTTAGGTCAGTTTCATGAATGTATACCAGTGCACTGGAATAGACAAAACTCGTGATGCCACTATAGGGACCACGGATGCAAATGACGGTGGTCTACTGTGTTGTGCACAGTCCCTGTTAAATAGATTCACAATCTCAACTGAACTAAACTAACTCAACACTGACTGGTGCCAGGGCACATTCATGAAACAGGCCCTCCAATAATATTTGAAGCTGTGCCTCTGACGCACCCACCAATGTGAAAGGGTCTATTGAACTGCGGGTGAACCTAACAATGACTTTCACAAGTTTGCAGAACAAAGCTGAAAGGCGTCAAGAGTGTCAACTTCCAAGACACCGTGTGAGCTGAGCGCTGCCTTCACTTTTTTTATTTCCTTAAAGGCTACGGATGGTTTATTGTTTTCTCCTCTGAGCCAGCCAATGGTCGCCATTCATCATAGTTTTCCTCTGTGTGTGTGTGTGTGTGTGTGTGGACGTGAGTGTGTTTGTGTGTGTGTGAGTGACTGTGTGTGCGCGGGTGTGTGTGTGTGTGTGTGTGTGTGTGTGTGTGTGTGTGCGTGAGTGCGTGTGTGCCATTACTCCAGGTGTGGCTTGGCGTTACCCATCTCCACACAATGGTGGCCATAACACAAATACATTTGTTATCCAATTGTCCAATTTATTAAGCTGTCAGTGGCAAGCGTACCTGCAAGGCCGCAAATAGGTGCTGTCAGCTGGGAGATGGAGAGGGCTCTCACAGGTCCTCTATCTCCTTCACCTCACGGCATCAGAAATATGCCCCCTCCCTCCCTCCCTCCTCCTCCTCCTCCTCCTCCTCCTCCTCCTCCTCCTCCTACTCCTGCACCTGCCTTCCGGTTCTGATGAATTGAAGAATGGGCTTTCAGGTGGCACAAAAAAAAGCAAAAAAAGGCCATCGCTTAGTTAAGAGATATTTTAACGTATTCCCGGCGTCTCTTGTCCTGCAAGACACATCGCCCCATAACCACTGGTTTGTTGTTGGTTTTACCACAATATTTCAGTTCGGTTGCAATCGTCTTTATAACCCCGCGATTGCAAACTCTCCCATCGGATCTGGATCTGAAAGCGCCAACCCGCGCCGTGACATAAAAGTCCCGGGGCGAGCGGGAGGTGTCCTATCAGAAGTAATTCGGGGTTGTCCAAAATGGCGCCGGCCAAAGTACTGATATTAGCACTGTTTTAATGTGAGGCCTGATGGCATAGCCTGGGGTTTACCATCTGGTCACCACGGGCCCGAGCCCGGAGGTAATTGATGAGACCGGTGTCGACCGAGGCACTAAGAGTATCGCCTCCTCTTGCACAGTTAGATATTAACACCCTGTTGATAGACGGCCCCCACGGTGCTGTCTGCGTATTCATTTAAACACTGTAACTGTCTGTAATCATCCCCCATCTCTTCCGTTTTTCCTCACTCTCGCTTCTGTTGCTGCAATACATTCTCTCTCTCTCTCTCTCTCTCTCTCTCTCTCTCTCTCTCTCTCTCTCTCTCTGAAATAACAAACAAAAATAGTACAATTAAAGTTATTATTAACAAACCTCCCATAACTCTTATTGTTGTTGTGAGTATTTTATTTTCCATTGACCATTTTTTTGAGAGGCTTTCTTGATAATACCAGCTCCATTGTCTGGTGACATTGGCTTTGTGAGAGGTTTGGTTGACCCCAGCTCGACCTCATGCGTGGTCCAGGAGGATGGACGGTGACAGCCAGCCAGCTGCCGCTACGTCTCTGTGTAGCAGGTGTGTGTGACCGCCGTTAGCCCGGACGACATGTCCTTGTAGCGGCTACAAGGACATGTCGTCCGGGCCAATCAAAAGGGGCATTAGAAAAGGAATCCACAGACAGACTAGGCCGGAGATAAGGGCGATAAACCGACCCAAGGGAAAAAAACAATCATGTTTCTTGAAGCCCTGACGCGACGCGTGGCTTCAACCGCAGAAGGGATACAAAAGCCGCCAAGAATCAGCATTAATGTGTATGCATTTGTATTGGTTCAGTCCATGTTGTGACCGGAGGACCTCTTGTGAATTTGTATTGGTTCGGTCCATGTTGTTACCAGAGGACCTCTTGTGAATTTGTATTGGTTCGGTCCATGTTGTTACCAGAGGACCTCTTGTGAATTTGAATTGGTTCGGTCCATGTTGTTACCAGAGGACCTCTTGTGAATTTGTATTGGTTCGGTCCATGTTGTTACCAGAGGACCTCTTGTGAATTTGAATTGGTTCGGTCCATGTTGTTACCAGAGGACCTCTTGTGAATTTGAATTGGTTCGGTCCATGTTGTTACCAGAGGACCTCTTGTGAATTTGAATTGGTTCGGTCCATGTTGTTACCAGAGGACCTCTTGTGAATTTGAATTGGTTCGGTCCATGTTGTTACCAGAGGACCTCTTGTGAATTTGAATTGGTTCGGTCCATGTTGTTACCAGAGGACCTCTTGTGAATTTGAATTGGTTCGGTCCATGTTGTTACCAGAGGACCTCTTGTGAATGGGAGATGCTTGCGTAACAACCGAGAGGACGCCACTCGATATAGTCTTTCCCGGAAAATTATTAACTGTTCTGGGAAAATGACATCTTAGCTGAGGAAGTCAAGATGCGTACCTTCATTAGGTTAGAGAGGCCTTCATGGTTTCCCGGGCTGTGTATATTCTTATCATTAAGTAAGCTCGGTCTGAAATGGAAAAGGTAACAACAAGATAAGCGACATCCTATTTTCCGTTGTGGGTACGTGGCTAAATAACAGAGACACAGCAATCCCACATGTGCTCCAATTAGATGCTGCGTGCAGAAATCATGATGTGGGCATGTTGACATGTTGAAAGGCATTCACACTTTCCTGTTGAAATCAGTCCCAGAAGAACTCCTGCCCTTAACTTATGCTCTTAAAATAAATTAGTACCAGGTGTGGGGAACTAATTGGAGCTACCGAGGGATTTCATTTATTTTCTTTCTATTTTCTTTTATTTTGCCGCGATGGGGGCGTGGTGGTGATAGCGCCTGAACCTCACACAGACCTTAATTTCTAATCAGGCATTCTGAGACGGTGGTGGTCGACGCTGAATGGGTGATCAGGTATTTACCCTAGCCTCAACGCTTTGTGGCATGCAGCTGGCCAATTAGCAACCGTTAGCGCGTCCAGCGCATTCACATTCACTAGGGGCCGCTTATATTTCATTTCATTTGTATTCTGTGTGATTCTTTGCATGCAGTAAATGTGGGGGGATGTCGGGTCATGTTTGGTTGTAATATTTTTCAAATTGTTGTTGGTGAAATTGCCCAAAACACCATGTTAGAAAAAAACTTGATAATACATTTCCTAAATCATTATTTATAAAACTAGTAGAACGATAAAAGGAAGCACATGTGGATAGAGGAAGGACAGCAAATCAGTTATTATTATATATGCCCTAAAAATAGACGATAAGAAAGTTGAAATACATAGCGGCCCCAGGATGTATCTTGCACAATCTGTTTCCTAAGTACACTGAAAGGCACTGCGCAATATGTCTGCAGACACAACGATTACCAGCATAGCCTCAAAGTGTTGGCACCAACACAATAACTCAAGCATAGCCCCTGGACTCCCTGCGAGGGGTTCTGTACAAGCTGGTTCAATCTATTTCTGGATGAACCCAAGCCCTGAAATAGCCGACGCAAGCTGAAAACACAAAAAGGCCTACCTCATTTTCTTGGTGGGTGCATACCACTCAGCCCAAACATAGGAAGAGAAACTCAACAAAAGCTGAATTGAAAGGAAATATATATTAGGGTTAAAAATGACTTTATATGTTATATATCTGTGACATTTGACTATGAGAGCTCTTTCTCATTCCACCAACATATACGAGGGAGTTCAGTTAGTCCAATCGAACCCGCTCCCTCCAATTTAAGCTTAATTATGTCTCGCAAAAATATACTGAATCTCATGAATGTGATATGAGGATATTATTGAGACGGTGCAGTTGCGTCACCCCCGCAGCCTCTTTGGTATGGAAAGCATGTTTTGTGTTAATTAGTGGAGGAGTTTAGCTTCGTTATTACCATGGGCAGAGAAAAACCAATTTCATCATTATGACTAAAGCCTAGCAAAAAGTCATTATAACACCATATCTATATGGATACATTTAAGTGTTTTATCAAACAAAATTGAAGTACCTGAAACGATGAATCTTTAGTCTTGAGTTGGCACGTTTTCTCTGATGGCTACAGTTGAAAGACAAGAGGAAACTCACAACAGTTGGAAGTTGTTGTTATTCTCGGGGGGAAAATATCAGCCATTTCCATTGTGGTGTGAGTGTGAAAAATTAGGAAGCTAACGCTGCAGGCCATTATACATCCATGGTGCAGATGCATACTTTTCTTGAGGAGACCCATCCATGATGCTACACATGATCATTTAAAACCCCTGGGAGGTTACAACTGCATTTCCCATGAGTTCAATTGAATCTATAACAAAGTCTCTCTCTCTCTCTCTCTCTCTCTCTCTCTCTCTCTCTCTCTCTCTCTCTCTCTCTCTCAAACTTAAATATGTGAATATATTAACTAAACTATATTAACTTGATATTAGGTAACAATACAACATACAAACAATGATCTCATAAAGAGCACAGGAAGGGCAATTAAAACAAGGAACAACAACCACAACATGATAAGCTTAGTGCTGGTTTTGGTATGGTTTTTCATAACGATGAGGATAATGACCTACACATTTTTTTATAACCAATAATAATCTTTCAACCTGAATGGCAACTATTTGAATCATTATTAAACCTTGAAAAGTAAATGGCAATAACAGACGTAATAATGTCATACTAGCGAAACACATTGATTATTCTGGGATGAACTACTGGCAACCGTGCAAAAACATTGAATGTGTGAATGAGACCGAAATGAGAGAAAGAGAGAAAGAGAAATGTTAATTTTCTCTCTCTTTTGTTACACCTACAATAAGGTTGGACTTCAAAGCTACACGCAGTCTCTCTTTAAACCTTTTCTCAGCGCTATCAAGGCGTTCGCCTTACCCAAATAGTCTTGAACACGGCTCAAATAATCACTTCTTCAATGAACTGAGAGGTGCCGTATTTTTATCATCCTAGACAAATACAAATATGTTTTTTTGTCAAACAAATATAAAAACACTGCTCATAAGTGAGCCGGTAATAGCGATTCTAACCTCAGAGACACCACGTTCTCCTTGACTGATTTTTCAGTTCAAATAGCATATATTTCTCTCCAGGCTCCGAGTGCTTGGGCTGAATGGATGCTGTCGCTGCATAATGGTCCTCGGATGGCTGTTTCCTAGGTAACGTGGGGAGGGCATGTGGAGAGGGGAGGTATAAAAACACAGGCGGCTTCTCGCCACACACTCACTCCGAGGTAAATGCACTTGCTGCCAACAGAGACACTTTCTCTCTCTGCCTCTTTTTCCGCCACGCTCTCTCCCTCTCTCCTGCTGTCTCTCTCTCTCTCTCTCTGCCTCTCTCTCTTGCTCTCGCTCTGGACACTCTATCTCGGCGGACTCGGACTCATCGGCCCCTCGTCCGCTTCGGCCGTTCCCCTGAGAGCAGCATGATGCGACCCAAAGACCTGCGGCAGGGCTCCGGCACCAAGACTTTCCTGGACGCCATGCACGGCGGCAAAGTCCACCTGGCGCGCTTCATCCTGGACGCGCTGGACGGACGCATAATCAACTCCAAGACGGAGAGCGGCCGGACCCCGCTCATGTTCGCCGTGCGCCTGCAGGACCCCGGGGGCCGCGCCAAGTTCACCCGGCTGCTGCTGGAGAAGGGAGCCGAGGTCAACTGCCAGGACGAGGACGGCCGCACGGGGTTGAGCCACGCCTGCGAGATGGGCCACCTGGAGTCCGTGAAGCTGCTGGTGCAGTTCAACGCCGATCCCGACGTGTTGGATGCGTGGGGCAACAACGCCCTGATGTACGCCGCCTTCTCGGGCCACGCCGCCGTGCTGGAGTTCCTGGTGCGCGCCTTCAAGAGGCTGGGCTTCAAGCTGGACCGCACCAACTGCGCCGGCCACTCGGCCCTCCAGGTGGCCAGCTTCTTTGGACACGACCACTGCGTTCAGATCCTCAGCTACCCCTGCAGGAGCCGGGCCGCCGGGATGGACGACCCGCCCGCGGACACTGGGTGCTCCTCGGTGGGGGCCGGGGAGGGCCAGCTGCCCAGTCGGTTACCCCGCCACATCCTGGACCGGTTCTCCAGTCAGCTCGGCAGCAAGGATGAGCAGCAGCTCCCGGGGGTGTTCCACAGACAGCTGAGGGCCGCGGACACCATGGGCCTGTGGAACCGCTTCAGCTGCCCCGCCGGCCAGCAGTCGGAGGACAGCCACCAGCGCCTCCAGCAGCATGCTCCCCCTCACCCCGAGAGAGGACAGAAGGACGCAGATAACAGTGTGCTGTCAACTGCTGAGCAGCTCCACAACTGCCAGCTGAGAGATCTGAGAGGCGCAAAAACAATGAACTCCGTGCCAACTCCGAGCCAGACAGAAGTCAAGCGAGACAGAGGCCCCCTGCGAGAAACCGTGGAGACCTTTCCCCTCTGTGGCAAAGCAAAGTCGTTTAACTCGGACCTCCTGAACGGCAGGAAGCAGTCCTACCAGGGAGAGGTGCGGGACGGCAGCCTGTCTGCCAGCAGGCTGAAGAGGGCCTCGCTGCAGGACGAGCGATCCCTCATGGACAAGATGGAGTGTCAGGGCAACCGCCGCAGTCTGGCGAACGACGGCGACAAAACCGACATGGTGGCGAAACCAGTCGGTGGCAAGTCTCCCGCCGACCGGCCGACAGGCGGGTCACAGAAGGAGCAGGCCTGCGACCAGGTGGCTTCCTGCCCAGGCTGGATGGGGGAACAGCATCCCAAGAGGGGAAGCATCCCTGCGATTGGCAGCAGAAACAAGCTGCTCTTCATCAGAGGGGAGGCGGATCCCGCGGAAGGCGTCAGACCACGGGCGCGCGGGGCTGACGGGGCTGGGCACCAGGCTGCTGAGACGCTTCACCGCCCCGGACTTCATGAGGATGGTGATAGACTGCTCCTCGTCTGGCTCCTCCTCCTCCGTGCACAGCAGGGGCCGGATATCCCGCTCGGAGACGTTCCCCTTCTCGCACCAGCAGGTGAACAGCCAGCCCAGCATGGACAGTATCAGCGGGGTGAAGTGTGAGTTTGATAGCAGCTCCTGCTCCCAGGCCACCCTGGGCTAGTAGAGTATATATGGGATACTGTGGAGCAACAGGTACAATTTACTGCCACTGTTATCATTGTGTTTTTTTTTATTCTACTGCACATAGAAAATGTATTATGTATTTCATTGATTGGTTAAGTAATTGTTATTATTACCTGCTGATTGCATTCATGTACTATACTACTCTTCTATAGATATTTTTACAGACTACATTGTGATGAATGCTTTACATTAACCTCGCTAAATTCTCGCTAAGCGTTGCATTATTTATACTTAATGTATCTTGATGCTGGTTTGTGAGCAAGGGAGATCATTATTTGTTAACTTATGTATATATTTGTATAGAGTTCATTTGTATTAAAGTATACTTTGTGCTGCGCAATCCTTGTTTACACAAATACTATAACTTTTGTATGTATTCTGCGACGTACTGCTACAGCTGTATGATTGTGCTCTGTATTATTCCAAGCTGAATATCTAATAAACATGGCAGCCTTTTCTTTGAACAATTATTTTAGATGCATCGGCGGGGCCCGTCCACTTTTACTATACATTATGCACAAGGGCCTGTGTGCGGACACCAATGTTGCAAGAAAAGAGATGCAGTGGCGGCAAAACACGAGCACACACGGCAATGACCAACGCGGCCGGCCGAGCTTCAATATGCATCATTTATTGGTTCGTACAAAATTAAAATAATGTGTAAGTCTCTCTTTCTTTTCGTATGAAGGGTCCACATAGAAATACAAATCCATGAAAGGTGTTGACGTGTATCCGTGTGTTGGGAATATATAAAGACCATGTGCAAAGTGTTCTCAGCTGGTGGACGTTCCTGCAGCATCACACGCCAAGCCTGTGTGCTTCATCTAGGCAAACCGATGCAAATACACTCATACACACCCTAGGGAGAAACACACACGCACAGTCGCACGCACACACATACACACACCAATACACACGCACACATCCTGTGGTTTGTAAAAAATCAGTGACAACAAAGTAGGAAGTCACAAGCAAAGGTTGACGAGCAAGCACACACCCATGCCCACACATACACACACATCTCAGAAATTCTAAAATATGAAATAAACGTGATATTCATCCGATTGACCTCACTACAGTTGATCATCAATCTTCATCAGGATGTCATGTACAGTATTTCTATTCAAGGGATTTTGCTACGTCCATAAGTCCATACATTGAAATTCAAACCCTACTTCGCAAATGCACATCATACAAACAAACCTTGACGTACATCCTTTGAAAAAGAATAACAATAAGAAGAATAAGAAGAATAATAACAATAAATATTAAAGGAAGGGATAGGATTCTATTCAGTTTGTCCAGTTGCCTAATGGTAGCAGCTGGGTCTCCATCGATACCGATTCATTATGGTAAATAGAGGAGCCTAGCTCTCTAATGTCCCAGTAGCGTCGCACTGATTCAAGCATTTTACATCCAGGCCAGGTGTGCCCTCTGTTTTGGCCATGCAAAGAGTCTATTTCCCCCCCAGCCTCTGTGGAGAGAGAGGGCACCCTGACACACCTGCGTTCCAGTTCTCCATGAGCACACACACACACACACACACACACACACACACACAAAGTGCGTGGGCAGAGGTGGTGAACTAATAGTCATAATGCCTCCAACACTAGGTCCCTCCGGGGGTGGGGGGACGATATACTAGTAACAGACAGTACCCACTCACGACTATGACTAAAGAGCTTTGCTCTTCAATGTTTTCATTGAGTAGCGTCACACTGACTACTCTTTTTTTTCCTTTTTTACGTATTTCGTATACGGATGGTGTTTGATTATATGCACCATAAACGCCTTGTAGGGAGAAGTCCGCTCTGAGTGTCACCCGATGTCAACTGTAACTGCCGGTGAGGCCGGTGGAATAGGCTACTGTCTCACATTGCATGCTTCATCATGTCCACCCCCACTAAAGTGCTTTTCTCTCCCTAATGACCACAAGCCCATTCTGATCTCTTCCCCAGGTCTCCCTTTTGTCCTATTAGGGGCCTGGATAAGTGGTTCAAACCCCTATGCAGGCCTGGGGTTGGGGGTTTCCAGGTTGAGTGGGTGGGTTGGGTTGTGTCATCATCAGCAGCGGGACATGCGCTTGCGGTACTGCTCCACCAGGGGCACCAGGCACTGCGGGGAGCCACTCTGCAGCAGGAAGGGGTGCTCCAGCAGGTCAGTGGCACTGGCCCGCTCTATAGGGTCCCGGGTCAGCATGCGGTCCAGGAAGTCCTTCAGCACTGGAGAGATCTGAAATACAGACTCATACAGTTAGAAAACTTGAATCAATTATTTTTTTCAGATTACTACCGAGCACAAAATTATTTAATAGGGTTAAACCTTTTGCCTCTTATAAAACGAACGTATTTATTTATAGAGCTTTAGTGCCCCTTGTGTTCAGGTATGGTATTACATAGCGGCACCTATTGATGGCGTCACGCCGTAGTTGTCAGTGGTCGTTATGAAAGAAGAAAGTGGTCGCTCAAGACGACAAGCTGATATAGTTAAACTGTGTTAAAGTTGTATGTAGGGTGTTGAATGTGTTATAAAAATTAAGTTTATTAATAATGTAAGACATTGACTTATCTAAAGCATCTGCTAGTACAAGGGAGGTTTCAGTTAGGCTAACGTTACAGTCAGAGTATTTATTTTACTTTATTGTTCTGCCTTTTTTATATAGTAGGCAGGGTTTGCTCACAGAAACGGGAGATCGTTCCGACAAACGTGAGTAGAAACAATCTTGATCTTGGCGTAGAAAATTGTCTGGAATTATAGAAAGGCTAGAAAGAAAGCCAATATAAGGCTGTGAGTGGATGTGTACGTCTATCATGCTAGCGTGTCCCCGTGCAGTTCGTATAGTACGTGCCTGGCTGACATTTCGTACGGTTGGGGCGTGCTCGTCCCTCAGCCTCTTCATAGCTGCCACTGGGGTCTCACTGAAATAGGGGGGTTCTCCATCCACCATCTCCACCACCATGATACCCAGAGACCACACATCCACCTGGATGGAGCGAGTCGAGGTCGTTATTTGACACATCCTATTGGCTACTCACCATGTCAATCAATGACGTGACTAGTATATGCTGGCTCACCTCAGTGCCATATGGGGATTTGGAGATGACTTCGGGTGCCATCCAGTAGGGCGTTCCCACCAGAGACTTCCTCTTAGGGATGTCCTTACTGATCTGGGCACAGAAGCCAAAGTCCGACAGCTTGATCTAGAGAGAGAGAGAGAGAGAGAGAGAGAGAGAGAGAGAGAGAGAGAGAGAGAGAGAGAGAGAGAGAGAGAGAGAGAGAGAGAGAGAGAGAGAGAGAGAGAGAGAGAGAGAGAGAGAGAGAGAGAGAGAGAGAGAGAGAGAGAGAGAGAGAGAGAGAGAGAG
Organism: Lota lota; assembly: GCA_026745465.1. Taxonomy (NCBI): domain Eukaryota; kingdom Metazoa; phylum Chordata; class Actinopteri; order Gadiformes; family Lotidae; genus Lota; species Lota lota. Next base: position 335,653 of record JACYXH010000401.1, on the reverse strand, counting down.
AGAGAGAGAGAGAGAGAGAGAGAGAGAGAGAGAGAGAGAGAGAGAGAGAGAGAGAGAGAGAGAGCACTTTGATGTGAAAAATGAAACATGCTGAGAGAGAGAGAGAGAGAGAGAGAGAGATGAATTACTGTACCCTTCCATCTAACGTGAGTAATATGGAGTCACTCTTGATGTCTCTGTGGATGACTCCCTGTGAATGGAGGTAGGCCAGCGCCTGCAGAACAGCCTCACACACTGTGGCAATCTGCTCCTCGCTCAGCCTGGGACAAACACACACACACACACACACACACACAGAGACACACAGTCATTCTGTATTAGCATATATAATATTTCAGTAGTTTGCTACTGCTGACAAAAAAGCATTGAACTAGAGGGAACAATAAACACCTCACAGGCAGGAGGGAAAACCACAGGCATTCTGGTTTCTGCAAGCCAGTTGATAGACAATTTATTATGTATAACTGCTGTGAACAGAGAGCCAAACCTTACCAAAAGAGTTTGTTGCACAAAGGCCTTCGGAAGGAATACAAACATAACTATTATTATTATTGTTGTTATTATTATTATTATTTGAGTACTGCACCCATCATAATCACACTTTCGAGTATATATCCCAGCAGTGGGTGTTTTTAAATTATATTTATCTATTAATACCTCTCAACTAGATCAGATTTATTCATACAGTTAAACCCATAGCTGCTGAATTAAATTCAAATCAGCTTTTTGGATTACTGTTCTATATTTAGATACTGAAGAGCTGAGACAATTTGCTTAATGATTGCAGTCTGCTGGTATTATAATTTAGCAGAAATATGTCACTCCACATAATTCAGTGATGACGTTAGCCATTGCGCTAAGATAATGTCTTCAGTCCTCCTCCCTTAAAATGAGTTGATTATGTAATGGATCGCACGAGAAACACGATCTCAATCTTGGTGTTATACTACCCCCTAGTGGCTGTCTTACATTTTAACAGCTAAGCCTTTATTCTTATGCATTGGCACCCGCCAGTCAACCAAATAAGCGACCCAGGTGGTCCCATTTTCCCTGAGAAGTTTACCTTGTTTCAGACACAATGTTGGTTAGTGCGCCACCTTGCAGGTACTCCATGATAACCCACAGCTCCTCCTCCACCAGGGCTGATTTGAACATCTCCACCACATTTCTGTGCTGGTAGTCCCTCATAATGACCACCTGCGAACATCACCGTGACAACCACAGTCAACATCTGCAGCGAGATGTGATATCACTCATCACAGCTAGGCCGTCGCCGTTCTCTGTAGTCGCAGCAGCAGTAATCATGTCTGTCAAGTCATCAATTAAAGGTGGAAATGAAATGAGAGGTAGAAGCTGCAACACATGGGATATGAAACAATAAACCAACTCAGGGCTCTATACATTGACAGATTCATATTTGCAAATGAGGTCATAGATTGCAAGGTTGGTGGTAGTTATTTATATCCCAGTGTGTGTGTGTGTGTGTGTGTGTGTGTGCGTGTGTGTGTTGGACACGGCGTACCTCGTTGAACAGCAGCTCTCTCCTCTGTTGCCTCCGCAGGTCCATCATCTTCACCGCCACCTGCCTGCCGCTGTGCTTCTCCCGGGCGATGCACACCACCCCCGTGGAGCCCTCCCCGATCTTCACAAAGCTCTCCAGGTACGACCGCGGGTCCCCCTGGTCCACCACCATCTGCAGCGCGGCCTTGAACTGCTCGTGGGTCACCTTGGGTGGGTCCGGTGGGGGGCGGGGCGATGGGTGGGGCGGGGGTCTGTAGGCAGGGGAGCAGGCCCCGGGGGGGCTGGTGGCCAGGGACCCCGTGGGGGAGGGCCGCGGCTGGGACGGGCTGTCCTGCCTGGGGTATGGCGGGTTGGTGGGACACCCCGAGTGCCTGAGGAACGGCTCGGGCCCGTTGGGTCTCAGGTGTCCCATGTTGGGGGAGAGTCCCAGGGTGTAGCTGGCAGAGGAGCGCACCGCCCTCTGGGGCCGGACGGCGCTCACCAGGGGGCTGCTGGTGCCCGTGGGCAGGAAGCCAGAGTGGTACCTCACGATCGACTCCCCCTGCAACGTGTTGAGAGAGGGAGAGACCGAGAGAGACAGGGGGGAGAGATGGAGGTAGAACAAAGGGGAAGGAAATGCGGAGAGAGAGAAAATAGAGAGGGAGAATAGAGAGAGACAGAGGGAGAGATGGTAAAGAGTTGGAGGTAGAAAGAAGGGGAAGGAAATGGGGAGAGAGAATAGAGAGAGCGAGGAAAGAGAGATGGAGAATAGAGGAAGAGAGAGAGAGAGAGAGAGAGGAAAAATAATAGAGAGAGAGGGACAGAGAGAGAGAAAAGAAGGGAGAGGGAGAGATGAAAGAGTTGGCAGGCAGCCTGGTGTCCATGCCCTGCTTTCTAAGTGAATCTAAATCATGTCCTTCACTCAATCCGTGCATCCACTCCACCTGATGCCATGCTCGATATACAGAGGCTTCTCATTTCCTCGTTCCCTCACCCTACACACACACTCTCCCCTCTGAAATCATGCCAAACAAAGCATTTCCTAACATTTACAAGCCCACTAAACCCATACACCCACATCGTAATTTATAACTAACAATTATATGTTTCCTGTGCTCTGATTAAAGGATTGTATTCCGGTATGAAGCTGAGCAGCTTGCTGGTTAGTAGAGGAAGGCCTCCGCACAGTCAGCACAGAGTTTTAAGAGAAATTCATGTTGAAACATAACGAGTTGTTTTAATAATATGCAAATGTCTCTGAAGTATGTCGATGTAAATTGCATCAGAATGCAGTTTCATTATACGGTTAGTGCACGGCTCTCTGCCAGAGTGTGCAGAATACACAAGAGGGAGATTGTCTTGGAGTGAGATCTCCATAGTGTCCGCACTCACCTTCAGATCGTAGGAGGAGTACGGCCTGCTGGGGCTGTTGTGGGTCTGCATGTACAGCGGCAGGTTGGGGTGGTGGTACTCCGCAGGGTGCATGGGGCCCTGATCCCCACGGGGGTGCTGCTGGAGAACCATCGCCGGGGTGTAGAAGCACGCGATCGGCCGCTGATTCGCCGGGGCGCCCCTGGGCGGCAGCTGGAAGTCCCTCCTCCACACCACCCTCCCCTGGGGGCTGCCCAGCTCGGGCCTCATGTATGCCCCGTAGCTGGGCGCGTGGATGGGCTGGGCCTGGACGGGCGGCGTGGGCGGCCTCTCCACGGAGCTGACCCCCACCTCGTACGTGGACTTGGCTCTGGACAAGATCCCGTTGGGCTGCAGGGTGACGCTCTTCTTCATGCCCAGGTGGGGCGTGTTGGTCTCGCTGTGGACGTGCCTGGTCCTCCAGCGTTGCCGGGATGCATGCTCTTGCCCTTCGTCCGCCTCGTCCTCCTCCTCCTCCTCGTCCTCCTCGTCCTCTTCGTCGTCCCCGGCAAGGCCCTCGTACTGGTAGTTGTCGCCCTCCCTCACCTCGCCCAGCCTCCCCAGGGACTGGGCCCTCTTCCTGGCCGAGGGGCTGTGCTTCCTCAGGGAGTTGGAGCTGGTGACCGACAGACGGCTCATGTCGTTGATCATGGCCGTGATGTAGTCGCCGTGGCCGATCATGCTGCCGCGCACGATGGTCTGGAGAACAGAAGAAGAGGAGGCGTGTTCTCATTTCGAATGACATCACGAGCTCTGCCGTTCACGTTCCGTTAAGGTCACGGACGGCGCGGGCCGGGAAGGGACTAAGGAAGGGCGAAGATGTAACCCTGGCTCGGAGCGCTGTGTTAAATTTAGACTCCGAAGAAGGAAAAATCCGTGAAGGACACTTTATTGTCGTGCTCGAATGTCACACACTTTACAGAATTATTTCCCCCGTGGCTTATTGGGAAAACACACTCAGACGGAGCACAGCCAAGTGGAAAGCACTTTAAGAGACACTAGAGAGATTGTTAACGCAGTCTCCTGCGCACAACTCAGATACTGCATTGCAACGCATTGACGCAATCAGCGTGCTACACACCATTAGTATCTTAAGCACAAATGCAAACGACCGCAGGGGCTTAATGTGGTCCTGACAGAGAAAAGCGAAACAAAGCTGAGATGGAGGGCGTTCTTCTAGGGGTTGGGGGAAGATACTGGGCAGTATATTGAAGAATTTCAATATTTGGGGTGGAGAATTGGCTGATCTTAATACTGTGATATTACTAGTATTACTCGTCTTACAGTACAGATCATTGAATCGTTTTTCATTGATGTGTCATTCGATAGCATATACAAAAATGCTGGCAATATTTATATTGTGACATTATCAATATTGAATATTGATGATACATTTAGATTTTTTATTTTTATGAAATATATATTTAATCTATTTGGTCAATGTCACACAGTCAACGTGTGTATGTGTGGGTCGTGGTAGACCGGACGCCTGGGCAGAATCGTCCTCAGTCTGTAATACTAGTAAATAAATCGGGTCTCCCCATCTGGCTGAAGAGCCCTCTCCCTCGCTCCACTGGTCCGCTGCCATCGCTCCTCCGCAGGGGGCAGAGGTCAGCTCACACCTCACTCAGTGCCAGTGCCTCTGAGCCAGGCGATAATAGCCTCAGCCTTTGTTGTTTTTAAGATGATGCGATAATTGTCTCCAGTGTCTACACGCGATCGCTGTCCATTGTGCGGTATTTCTTTTGCTTTTGCTGCACATAATTACAATGCAATCTTATGGTATTCAAAAGTAAGCCAGGTTATGATGTCATTTTTGGAAGCCGGTGTTAATAGGTAATCATTGTTACCCTGCTCTCGGCGTGTGTGTGTGTGTGTGTGTGCGTGCGTGTGCACGTGCGTATGTGTTTGTGTGTGTGTGTGTGTGTGCAGTGCTGCTGATATCGCTTTGATGACGACGTTAAGCCATAAATCTGGCCTAAGAGCTGACACGATAGTTCCTATATTGCACTGCACCAATAATATCCTGGCTGTAATGAAAATGTTGGTGTTCCTCGCTACTTTCAAGAGGGGGTGGGGGGGGGGGGGGGGGGGGGGGGAGTCGTGGTGTGTAAATGCTTTCAAAGCTCAAGTGCCACAGAAATCCTACAATTTCCTAGGCTGACGGATCCTTTGCTTGCACTTGCACTTTTTTCCGCTCTCCCCCCCCCCCCCCCCCCCCCCCCCCCCCCCCCCCCCCCCCTCCTTGCTGTCGGACCTCCAGTGGGGATGTTATCGCGGGGTGTTATTAATTACCAGCATGGAGTAATACATCTGGCGTCACTCAGGAGTTGGATCAGTCAGTATAACAGCGGGGCTATTAGCCCAGGGCTGGCGATGGATGAGGAAACAATATGATGGGTGGGGGAGGGTAATTCTATTCCTGGTTGCTATCAGGAGAGGGAGGGGGGCGCTCTGCTGATGTGAAGGGCACACCCAGATGTTGCCACGTTCGTAGGATAAATTGCTGCGTCCGTTTATTCACTCATGATGTGTCTGTTCTGGCCCGTGTGTGTGTGTGTGTGTGTGTGTGTGTGTGTGTGTGTGTGTGAGCGCGCGCGCGTGCGTGCGTGCGTGCGCGCATGTTGTGCACTCAAACGGTCTTAACGACAGCCAGTCAGCGGTGAACTAAGTTAATTACGGCGTTCTAATTATGGGTGGACAGGTGCAAGGCGAGGTCAGGCCAGAACGGATCAATAATTCACAGGATGTCTACCTGCCACCCGTTCCGTCGTACCTTTTTCGGCCTCAGCTCCACCTCGGTGATGCGTGAGGGGTCCACCATGGGCTTGGGCCGTCGTAGGTTCTCGATGAGACTCTGCCATTGCGTGGGCAGCCCCACGTAGCAGCCCCGTTTGGCGTCGAAGGAGGTGTGGACGCGGTGCTCAAAGTTCTTGGGCGCCGATATCTCGGGCCTCTTCTTCTTCTTCTTGCGGAACATCTTCACGTGCGCGAGCGCGATGGCGGGTCCACTTCAAGGAGCCTCTGCGGAGCACAGCGATGGACACGCCTTGAGTCACGAGCGTTCAATGGAACGGAAATGGGCCACAACAGCAATAGCTTCAACCAATCTGTACTTAGCTCTCTCCTCTGTTTAATTAAATGGAATCCACCAACAAATGATTTTTATGCGCATGGGTAATCAATGTGGAAAATACACTGTCTGTCTGGAAAAGCTTCAGCCTGGCTGTCACCAGTCTGTGCTCCTGGCCGACTTCAAGGAGAGCGGATGGATTGGTTAGAACACGTCTAATGAAGAATATCTGGTGAATTAGGGGTTATTCATTCTCTGTGCTTTTTACTGAGGAGAATGTGTGCTGGCCTGACCAGTGCCCACGGGCACTTCAGTGCATTAGTGGTGCAAGTTAAATAAGCTGGTGCACTCTTATGCGCACGCACGTTTACTTCCACGTGCAAACACGCATTCGTATGCACGCACAGAAACACATTTGCGAGACACACACAAACACAGAGTCAGACACACACACACACACACACACACACACACACACACACACACACACACACACACACACACACACACACACACACACACACACACACACACACACACACACACACACACAGAGTCAGACACACACACACACACACACACACACACACACACATAGTCACACATACAGACACAGACTCAGACACACACACACACACACACATACACACAAAACCAGAGTGAGAGATGGAAAACCAGAGAGAGAAGGAGAGAGATAAAAGCTACACAAGCAATCCTTTATAACCATCACATGGCTGCTTCATTGAAGTAGCAATTAAAGTGTGTGTGTGTGTGCATTGTAACTGCTAAGGCTTCTGATGGACTGGCGTGTGGGGCTGGCTAATGTAGAAAACCTGAAGTGTGAAAGCAATCAAGCAACCACGTCCTTCTTCGACAGTGGACTCCAATGTATGTGTTAACACTGCTATTATGTTTTCAATTCGGTTTACACGGTGTCACCGTCTGCATAAGGCACCAAAACAAGATGTTTGTTTGTTTCATATACATTATAAATTATTTATGTAATGCATGTGGTAAAACAGATGTATCACTTCCATATATACAGGGAGATACCAAGGCCCCCCCCCCCCCTCCACTAGATGAAATACGATGCAATCTACCTATAATGCACTGTGAAATGACGTCTATCAACGGAAATGATTGCGCAAGCGACTGCCACTCAGCGGGGCAATTACTGTGCGAGCGTTCACACACTCTCTCCCACATCTCCGGCCAAGGGGTCTAATCAGCCCCGACGACGCTACTTACAAGCTCTGATGGTGACTAACCCTCCACCCCACACGCCATCGCCTCGTCACACAACAAGGGAGGTTTGCCCCCCCCTGATCTGGGGAGGAGGTGGAGGAGGAACAGGAACAGGAACAGGAACACAGCAAGAACAGACATGTTCCCTTCCTCCATGAGGCTAACTCAATAACAAGGCTAATGTGCTTAGTGTTGCATAAGCGAATCGCGCTGCTGTTGTGCCTCATTCCTATGTACAGGATGCTGTTGCTGGGGAGGATGTTAATTCCATCCGACGGGGATGTTATGGCGGGAGGTGCTCCTGTTTGTGGGGGTGGGGGGGGGGTTGGTCAAGGCGGGCTGGATTGGATGGCAAAGAGGAATTCAACGCTGAATGCCATGGCGATTGGGGGCTGCTATACTTCTAGGGAAAGGCTTTTACCCAACGATGGTTGTGGCATGCTTTTTGAATTGTAGATGCCTGTGGATATCAGACAGCAAAGGGAGTGGAGAGAGAGAGAGAGAGAGAGAGAGAGCCTAGCCTGGCCAGTTTGAAGAGTCTGTTTAAACTGCTGTTCAACATGCATGCGCTGGCGATTGCAATGGCCGGGCAAATATTTACGCATAGCAGTTGTGTGTCCTGCACAAGCAGATCGATCAATATTTACCCATGAGTGAAACACAAGCTGTTGCAGTCCTCGACGGACACTGATAATAGGGTGATACCATCACAAATGGGACTGCTGCTTTATGTGGCACTGGATCAGCCTTCATCAGCCGAAAGAGCAGCAGCAGCAGAACGGAACCCCAGCATTGCTTATTGATCCTATAAATTCTGTCTCCCGCCCCCCCCCCCCCCCCCCCCCCGGAAGTCGGAAGGCTTTTGTTGAACTAGGTAGCTACAATGTTATTAAACCCTGATGGACACACAGGCACAATAATCTTTCCAAGCTTTCCAATAATCCAGCAAGCTTTGACTTTATAACAGTATGCCACAATATGTCACTATATACATTGGGAGAATAGAATAGAAGGAGGAGGACTCCGACATCTGCGGTCAGGCCCACCAAATGGGGATGAGGTCATTCCCAGATTGCGCTAGATCGTTTTTTTTTGTTTTTCAAAACCATCCCACCCTAGGAAGCCAAAGCGACCCAGATGTACCGTGTATGCATTAAATATGTATGCCGCATCGCTGATCCGCCCTGCTGTGAGGGAAGCGCACATGAACACAAGAAAGGGGGCTTGCTTTGGAACAGCCGATCCATCCAATAAATGAGCCAGAGATTGTTGTTCTCTGCAAAGAGCGATGGCCACATTTTGCTGAGTGATAGCCCCCCCCCCCCCCCCCCTACTCTACAAACACTCTACTGGGCCATGCAGAAATCCATGCGTGACATGCAGAAGGGAACAAAACCGTAGTGCATCAATCCAATACGTGACATGCAGCACATAACGTGACTGATGAGGGGATAGCACGGCGGCCGTGCTCTAGTGCCATCCTGAGACCGGCGTGTTGGGGGAGAGGGGGGAGAGGGGGGAGAGGGGGGAGAGGGGGGAGACTGGGTGTTAGCGCTGAGCTCTGCTGAATGATTATTATTCATTTATCTTTGCTCCTGTTTGCCCTGATTTCTCCTTTTATCTTTTCCTTTGGCGGGCGAACAGCAATGGAGGGGAGGTTTGCAGGTAACGGTGCGTGCTCACGGGATTAGTACAGTGTTCCGTCCCGTTCCCTCTTTTCTTTTTTTTCTTTTTCAGTAATCGAATCATAGAACGCCACATATTCCTTACTAACAACACGCCGGATCCGGTGACCGTTTGTTTTGTTTGGTGACCAAGATTGGTGTCAAATAGTGAAGGGAGGGTATCTCGGAAGGATAGGAGGTAATCCTCTTTTTGTGCCCTGTCTGTCAATGCACAAATGAGGATAATCCTGCCACGGTGAAATCACAGGGTATATCTATCCCATAGAGAGGTAGATCACTAGCATCCAGGGCCCTAACATCTGTTTGTAGGACTCTGCTGTGCAGCGCCCGGGGGCTAAAAGATGGCTCCTCAATCAGCTTCATTATGATGACCGTTTTGCCCTTTGAGCATAATGAGAAAGCCTTGCCTTTGCTTCTTCCAAGCAGTAAGTGGGGAGGGTCGTCATTTCATAAACACATACGCATGCAGTCACGCAAGCCCAGCAGCCTCACACACGTGTGCAAGTGCACACTGTATGAACACACACTCATAAACCATTAGAGGGCACGGGAATAGGACGCAAACACCCACACACACACACAGACGCATTCAACATTTATACACACACAGATACGTTGCCATCAATTCAGGTCTACTGCAAAGACGTATTTGGTGTGTGTGTACGTTCCTGACAATGTGACCGGACAGTACCACAGCAGTGTTTATGATTTCAATTCAAAAGAGCTTTCCTCCCACATCACTGGCAAAATCTGCTTTCTCTTTGGAGTCACCTCTAGAGACACTGAAGGATGGTCAATAGGAAAGGACACGTGATTCACCTAAATTGCATGGAATTGCACATGGCTTTCATACATATTTCATGCTTGTGGTCTGTGCGTGTGTCATGCAGCAAAAAGCTAAAAACTAAGTTCCCTACCACCATAGCGTTTATGGGACAACAATGGGATCCTGATGTAGGGAGGGTCACACGCTTTGCTAAAAGATGAAATCAGTACTGTATGCATCGTATATACTGTATTGCCAGTTCAGGTGAGCTATTGCTTTGTGCAGCAAGCACAGGTGATATCTCCTTGAGATGGACAGAGAGCATTCTCTACAACTTCTCCTGAACAATTCCTGACCCTCATTTGAGTGATCACACGGAAGAGCTCCAGAAATATGTAGAGTAGATCCAATGGTCTCTTCTGGAATTAAACAAGCCACGAGCGCGATCACAACAGTGAATACTTTATGAACACGGTAACATCCAGTTCAGCACCAAGCGGAGCCCGAGCGCTGAAGTAAACGAACGTATAATGGAGTTCAAACCAACGCCAGGGAACCGTCGATCAATGTCAACGTTTGATATTATTGCTCGATGTCTTTCGCCGTAGACTTAACAGTCTGCTAGATGTGTTCATCAAGCAGAGATGACCCACTTTCACAGAGGCACTTCATTGATATTGATGGCCCGAGACCTATCTCCTGGGGTTAGTTGCGGCCGGCGGCACATCATGCGTTTCTCTGTCCACGCAGTTCTTGGCAAATGCAAAGTGCACACAAACAACACCACACCGAGACAGAGCTTTATCGAGACAGAGCTTTGTCCTAGCTTCGTGTTTTAGTCAAATCCCGAGGATTTAAAAATCCTCGGGATTGAACGCAGAAGAAGAATGGACCAAACACTTGACGTTCAACAACCTCCACAGTCGTGTTTACTCCCAAGGGCATGAGAGCGCCCTGGCCGCTGTGTTAATGTGGACAAGAGAGAGGACACATGCATGAGCCTGCCGGGAGCAGAGAGGAGGAGGAGGAGGAGGAGGAGGAGGAGGAGGAGGATGAGCTAGTGTATGGACGCAGAAGGGCAGAGAGAGAGAAAGAGCAAAGAGTAGAGATAAAGAAGATCGCAGCAGAGATGGAGAGGGCGAGAACAAGAGTAAAAGGAAGAAGAGCGGAGGGGAGGTGGATTGGGGGGCAACATGGTCAATAGATTGACATTGATTGAACGCTGCGAGTCACGTGGACCAGTGGACTTTTGCAATGATTTCATTATCAAGCACCACCTCGTCGTTGGTTGTAATCCCCCGACGTGGCGGAGGCGAGAGCCTTTTTCTTCCCTCACCTCGGATGGCTTTGTCTGCGGTAAACAAGCCGCAATGTGAGGGAGGATTTGAGGAGAGAGCCCAGTTGTGATGGCGACACGAATATAGCCTACACTTTTTTTTTTCTTCTCCTTGGAATCAGCACAGATTCTCTGGGCAGTGTGAGACATAAAGTCAAGAGTGTATCGCTGGGCAGCTGAGGCAGCTAAGGTGCTGAGGGGCTGGCATGATCCATGCACAGTAGAAGGTGGATCGACCTCTGTGGCCCTTAACAACCTTAGCAGAAAGACATTGTAAACAAACCCCTGATGGGTCTGCAGGTTTTCCTGGTGATGCCAACACAAGCCCAAACTCAGTTGGTATGCTGCTACTCCCACATGACGGAAACAACACTGCATTCCAAAACATGTAGCGTGCACGTTTGTGGGCTGCGGGCTACGGATATAGATTGAGCCATACCCATCAAAGATTCAGCTTCCCATAAAGATGCTCGTCACTCTTTTAAGTCCCTCGTACAATTTCACGCTCTGCTCATTACGACGTATCATAATGGAGCACAATGAGGGCACGGCTGAACACACGGCACTATCGCTCTTCATTTAGTGATGCAAAGGCAGCTCACCATGAGCTTCATGCGCTGTACTATGGGCTGTACAAGCAGTTCCCTGTTATTGAAGACTATCTTTTAATGATGAGTTTCTTCTAATAGTTTTGTTTTTGTCTACTACTTGCCGGCTTGAACGCTCTTAAACCTGAAGCAGGTTTAAGATAGTTAAGTTGGCCTCTTCAGTCACCACCAAGTTGTGGTCACCACCTGTGTGTGGATGCGGTTTCAGCCCAGACCAGGAGTCAAGGCATGCTGTCCTGATTGCGACCCAGAGACGGTTTTAATCCCCAGTGTTTGACGTCTCATGACCAGTGGCTTCACTAAGCTCTTAATGCATAATGTCCTCTCTCTCTCTCTGTCTCTGTCTCTTTGTCTCCCTTTGTTTCTCTCTGCCTCTGTCTGTCTCTCTCTCGCTCTAAGCGTGTCTCTTTCTCTCTCTCTCTGTCTCTCTCTGTCCTCCTTCAAACTATGATGATTCTATGAACGTTCCTTGGAGCGCCATCATGAACCCAGCGGCTCTAACCCCTACACCCCTTAATGTCTGTACAGTGCACGTGTGTGAGCTGCGTGTTCTTGGTGCACACTAGACCATAGTAAACAAGCAATCGATTACTTGGAACTGAAGGTAACTCTGCAATCAGCAAAGTGGTTTCCCAAAACACAATTTTGCCACCATCTTTTTAGATCAAACATGGCTTCTACAACCAACGCATGTTTCTCCTGGAACAGTCAAAAATAACGTCTCCAATGTATTACATAAGTCCATATTGTATAACTCTTCACTTGGCAGTCATTCTTTCAACAAGCATGACACGCAGTCAAAAGGATGTACATTAAACAAATGGCGATGCACCTCAGTTTCCCACTACAGCCATCCAATGTGCTAAACACACCAGCATGAGCATGTGACTGCAGGATTTCCTCAAGCAAAGCATCCATTAATTTATTATAACTGAACAAACATGAGAGTTCACCCAGAGCAGAGAAGCCTACACAGGCCGCTCTCTGTGTCTGTGTTAACATATAGAATACACTGTAACAGAACAAGTCCTCACTAGAGGACGCCTAAGGTCTTTCTGTGGTCTGTGTCAAAGTTAAAGGTTCTGCTCTATCCAGAACCAGAGCATGAGGATAGGGTAAGGTAGAGCAGGTTTGAGGGGGGTGGAAGTGGATGTAAATGGGGGTGAAGATAGGAGAAATGGGGGGGAGGTAGAGGGCTCTTTGAGATGCATTGCTTTGCTAAATCTGTCTTCCTGCTAAAATCCCCCCCCCCCCCCCCCCCCACACACACACACACCAACCTTATCCCAGCACTCCACCTGGCTGTGCTACAATCACTATACACTCCTTTTTCTTCTCTTCCTCCACCACTCCGGATGCCAACCAACAGCCACCAGACACACACACACACACACACACACACACACACACACACACACACACACACACACACACACACACACACACACACACACACACACACACACACACACACACACACATATAAGGACACACACACACACATTAGCACACACACACACACACACACACACACACACACACACATTAGCACTTGCTCTTTATCAATGATGCTAAGCCTCTTTCTCTAAGCCTCCCCCACCACCACAGCCCCCTTGCTACCCCTACTCGCTTTGCTGTGAAGACAGAAAATGGGGCTCGGGGTCGGATAAATCATTATTCAAAACAGACGATAAATATCTATTTCCATCACTACCACTGCCCCCTCCCCACCCCTTACCTTGCCGTCCAGTGAAGAGGAGAGCCTCTCTCTTATAGGAATGGTTGTGAGCGAGAGTGTGCACATATACACCCACACACATGCACGCACGAACGAACATACACGCGCACGCACACTGCTCTACACGCGCACTCAGGCATGAACATATTTACACACATACACACACACACACAAACACACGCATGCACACACACACTCACATACGCACACCGATGACGAGGACTGACTCTTAAGCTAACACACACACTGCAGGCTGCTGCTTGCCTGGGTAAGCCTGATGCGTTGTTCCCTCCAGCCAGACGCACACACTGCCATCTCAAAGGCTCTTTGTTGGGAGCTGATTCACCCCCTGGTGGTATGGACGAGCGCTGGTCGCGCCGTGTGTTGCTGCTGCTGCTGCTGCTGCTGCTGCCGCTGCCTGCTCCTGGGCACACAGGGTGGCCAGACAAAGAAGGGAGGAAGCCATAGAGAGACGAAGCAACATCCAAGGGGAGAATATCACAGCCCTGTGTATGATCCTTCCATCCCCCTCTCCCTCTCTCTCTCTGTCTCCCTATCCTTCTCCTCCTCTGGTGTGCTCTCTCTCTCTCACACACATACCCACATACTCCCCTCCCACTGTTCCCTGGCTCTCTCTTTCTCTCGCTCTCTCGCTCTCTCTCTCTTTCTCTCTCGCCCCCTCTCTCTCTCTCTCTCTCTCTCTCTCTCTCTCTCTCTCTCTCTCTCTCTCTCTCTCTCTCTCTCTCTCTCGCCCCCTCTCTCTCTCTGCCTCTTTATCGCTCCCTCCTCCCACTCTCTCATTGGGCTGTCTTTGCTGTAGACGTGAATTTATGGCAATGTATCTGTGTGTAAATGTTGTAAAGGTGTGTGTGTGTGTGTGCATGCACTCTTGTATTTTCACAAGCCTGTGTGTGTGTGCGTATCTGTGTGCTCAGGGTGGTTTCCAGTGACAGTAAGGAGAGTAGGGGCCAATGGACACATTACCCGGGATACCTTTCATCCAGCCAGGGCTCCACCATGTCCACACCCATCTCTGACACACGTGATGGGGTGATGTGAGAACGCGGGGCGCTAACCAAGGGTGCTGTGTGCACCCAGTGGGCTGCTCGGTCAAGTGCATTATCCACGGTATGACAGGGTCAGGGATGGCAGATGGCAGGGGAATGGGGGAGTTGGGGGGCCCTGGAATGGTCCTGGCAATCTCTAGAGAGAGACAACGAAAAAGCCCACAATCTCTTTAGTGTAGAGGAATAGAAAACATAATGTTGGCCTCTTATGCAACCTATTGTGGGTAAAAGAAAAAACAATTTTGCCTCACACATGATCTTGTATTGAATAATTTATAAGGCAGACACTCAGCTTTTAAATATATTAGGGTCAAGTCATGCAGAAATAGCTTGTAAAGGGAAGCCGATTTGGGACATATGTACTTCTTAGAATATTGCTGAGAGAAGATGTGGAAGTCACCGCAACGCACCTTAATAACCATGTTGCATCCTACATCAAATAAAGATGAGCAAGCCCTGTGACAGCCAATTTGCATAACTATGATGCAAATGGTTTTGGCCATACAGTGTATGCTAGATAGGACCTCTTTCTCTCTCTCACTCCTGTACCTCTCAGCATTATTACAGTTGATGTTTACACACAGATTATATTCTCCAGCCATGCATGGCAGTGCCAAATGACACAGCAGAAAAGTTGTGCTTTCTTAGTGTCTTGTTGGGTATGATTATCAGTACTCTTATAGATCGGTGCTTGTGCTTGCTCGGGTTATTGGAAAACTGAGACATCACATTCATAATCTATATATATGTTGTTGCCAGTTTGAGAAGGAAGCCAAATTCATGATATAAATGATGTATCTAGACGGGGTGTGTATTAATTTAATATAGGATATTTATTCTATACAGTGAAGGAGTTGTCACATGTCCTTAAGGTTACGGCATAGACATTCTCTTCCTAAAGACATCCTATTGGTAAATTAGATCTATATAGTGATCTAGATGTCTCTGAATTTACTCGATTAGGATATCTGCAAGACTAGTAGCTTTTTGTCGTACTTGATGATCCACTTAAAGCTTCGGTTAAAAGCATCGACTGGCCATATAGATAAACATGACGGTGAGGTTGTACTGTAAATTGTTAAAGGGCCTCCCTTAAACAATGGTTGCCTGAAACCTTTTGTGTGGCATCATTAAAATGAAAGACAGACAGCCTCATAAATGATTAATGGTTTGCATTTCAATTAATTATATTGTCTGGTCTGGTGGGTGCTCTGTGAGCATTATGCGTGGCTATGTTTCAAGGCCTGCTGTGAAACTGGCGTATAGGTTCCCACAGATCCACCACCTTTGGTAACGTAACATTGTTCACTTCAAGTGGTCAGAAACCATACTTTACATAGCTGACCTAACAATAACTTGAACCTGATGTGAAACCACATTGGAACAGAATTTCAACTCAACTCTCTGCATTTTGTATAATTGACATTAAGTGGAAGAGGAGAAGTCACTGTTAACCAGTGGAAAGGATCAAAAATAGATTTTAGAACACGGACTGCACAGCCCAAGTGTGTTTGCCTTTGAAGGTAACAGGCAGATGGACAAAAGCTGGTCTCAGAGGGCCTCATTTAAGAACATTACGAAAGCCAGCTAGACCTACTTATGCCATCTCTCTGCTGCTAAGTGGTGAACTTTCTTTCCCAAGCAATTCTCTGCTCTACTGGTCGCTTGATGTACTATTGGGTTGTAAAGACTCTTTACAAATAGCAAGTGAAAGGGGTGCACAGTGGCTATTAAACTACACTAAGAATGTTCTCACTAAAGGAAGTGACACAAGCCAAAGCCGTATTCAATGATACATATGTTTGGGTTTAGGTGCCAGATGCAGGATCAGTTTCCTGTTGTCACAGACCCACTACTGTAATCATGCTACGTCATCCTAGCCCTCTTGGGAATAATTTAAATAATTCCCTGGAAGCTCCGTTATGTGAATGTCATCACCACAGTAGATTCAGGGTGCATTTATTTTGTTATACTTTGCGGCTTTCTCTCAAACACACCCCTAAAACATTTTGAAATGTTTAGTTGACCACCTCCCTTTAAATGTCGACATTTTCAAAAGTGAAAACACAATAGGCTCTGGTGTGAAAATCTAAGTGATTTTATTGGATCAAGAGGCAACAAGAATGCACTTTGACTCCCAAATGAAGATTACTTCCATTTTTGGGGAAGCGCCTGCCAGTTAGATTGAATCCCTTTAAACTCCAGCGATAGCTGATACTCAGCACTTCCTTTGTTTATACCCAATTAGTAATTCAAATTAAATTACCAGGAAAACAATCTTATGCGTTCTCGTGCATGTCCTCTGCTTACGATGCACCTTGTGAGTTAATCAGTCAATTATTATCCAGCCAAACACTTTGGCAAGTTTATTGAACATCTTTATGCAACGTGGTCTGCAGGGACTGTTACACAGAACAATCCCAAATTGCGTCATGCTTTCCTCTCAATGCAGGGATATCCAATTCGATTAAGAATTACAAAGCAAGATTGACCAAAAAAAAAATAACACTTTATTATGTACCACGTAACATAGAAAGGTACTAGATCGAAAAGATTCAAAGACCGAAGGGTAAGCGCAACCCTTGGATTCTAAAACATATTCTTTTTAGCAGCCAATATATTTAGCAATGGTTTAGAGAACCGAAAAAGAACAATATTCCTGTGAATGACCTCTGCAGTGAATATTTTCATTTTTCCTCAATATTTGACATCCTCCCAATTGCTTCTTCACCACTTTAAAATGTACAACACTTCTATGGGTATAAAACATAAAACATCTTCGTCACAAGATACATAGTGATGATATGGACTTTTTCTTCACAGCCATATCCACAATGAATATCAAATAATTAAAACTCAGTCTCAGTGTTTGGTGGGATCAGCGCTCGATTGGCCGGGTTGGGTCACCTGCGCCATCTTTTTGCGGTAGCGCTCGGCCCGCAATTCCTCAAAGCAGAACTCGGTGGCGCCGCTGAAGAGCAGCTCCTTGCAGTACATGTTCTTCTCCTGCAGCTTCCCCCCCTGTGTCTCTTGCTGCTGCTGCAGGTGTCTGTGTTCCTGGAGCCTCTTTAAAGGGGTCTCCTCTAGACGTGGCTTACGGGCCGACAGCACCGTGTTCACCGCCGAGTTGATCTTACATGGAGTCCTGGGATCACAGGAAAACACACCAAGAAAGGGAACAAAGACCATGGGAGTGATCATTGGGGAAAATAAGATACAATTGTGCTTGCGATTGATACAAAAATAGATACTGTTCTTCGGAAAACCTCATTCACAACATGTTTATACAAATGAAATGTGTAATATTAGAACTCACATTCTGGGAGGCTCGTCCGATTCTTCCACATATGGCTGGAAAGTGGGTTTTGTGAGAGGCGGTGGTACGATTTTGTGACCGAATCGGGACTTCTGGGCCATCTACGGCAGGACCAAAACAGACACGGCGTTGGATGAGATGGATCCCATATAACAATAGCAACACACAGAGGTTCTACCAGCTAACACAGCCCTGCACCGGCCTCTTTCTTCATACCTTCACATCGCACCACTTCTCTGGCTTCTGCGCATTCTCCTTGGCCCTCCCGGGGGGAGGGGCAGCCCAAGGCTCCCACTTGGGTTCGGAGGTCACAGCCGCCGGACCCTTGTTCTCGTCAAAGACCACGAAGCAACTGTTCTTGGCCCCACTCGGTGCTGGGGCCCCCTGAGACTGCAAGCCTCTGGAATTATCTGCCCAGGGGCCAACGGATATGACATATTTAAGATTAACATCAGAGATCCAGTGCTTAGGCAAAATAAGAACCATTGTTTTCAGGCTTCACGTGACCTGCTGTTAAAGACTGTCAAGAGCATTTTGTAGCAACATACAGGTGGCAAACAATTTACAAGGTGAATAGCCGAGGTAAGCGTTCATGCATGTACTTACGGCCGAGAGCAGCCTGAGCTCTGTTGATCGGTACAATGGCCTTTTTCTTTCCCCTGTGTTTGAGATCTACGAGAGACAGTCGCTCGGGTTCATTGCTCTCTTCGTCACTGTCTTTTTCCGCCATGGTGGTCATCACCTGTCGTGACACGCGTGCTTGCAGGGCCCTAGAAGTAGTAATTCAGGAAACCATAATTAAATACATTTTTCAGCTTGCATGTGTAGCTCAACTGGTAGACGCTGACAGGGTTATAGGGCAGTGTACAACCTTTCCCCGGAGCGGTGCTGATGTGTTATGCACTGTGCTGATGTGCACAGAGAGGTTTTGAACAGAAGGTCTCATACAATGGTTTAACAATATAACAAGAAATAGCACGTGAGTGCACTATGCGCATGTGACACTTTGTTTTGGTATAGTTGCACAAATATATTTTTCAGTTTGCAATTTGTAGCCGTCCCCAGTGTAGCTCCTGGGTAATGCCACCTAAAATAATGCCCTTTTTTTCATTTTATAGCAGAACAATATTTTGCTGTCAGTATTTTCCACAATCTTTCTCCAATGACAATAATGACAAAGTAACAATTGAGGGGCGTGCAGCAGGGGGCACATATGTATGTTTTTAAATATTGCACTGGGCGCTGGTAATCCAGCGGCCGTGCTGGGCCACTGCTGCATGCATGTAAGGGAAACACTGTAGGGTTATGATTAACATGTATGCACTCATGGTGATACGCATTGGATAAAAGGAGGCATGTCATATTCCTACTTGTGATACTGCAGGAGCTTATCCCTCGGTTCAGCACAGTTGTTGAAGCCTTCTTGGTAGACCTTGTCTGCCTCGCGAGAGTTGCCCAGTCTCTCATATTCCTCTGACCAGGCAATGTAGAAGCTAGCCTGGGACCCTCCTACCCCCTGTGCCTGCATGTACCTGTAGCTCTCCAGGGGCTCTGGGCAAATCTTTGCCTGATGAGACAAATACATGTATGAGCTAACATGAACTAAATAAAGCATGTCAAAGAAGGAGCATAGAAATGTAATAAAATAACTTGCAGCTAACTTACAAATTTGATCCAGAGGTCTACGTAGCGCGGGTCATTGTGGTATTTTTTCTCCTCTGTGAATTGTGTCACGGCTTGCTTCAACAACACAGGGAGGTTGCTCTCCTTCCCACCCTGAGGAAATGTTTGTTCAGTCCATTTTACGTATCTGTTTGGAAAACATGCGTCAAACAAACGTCAGACAAGCTCACACAGATATCAAACATAACTATAGTTATATTATTGCTAATTATATAAGGTTAATATTATTGAAAATGACTAATCTTACCGATCCCAAACATCAAGTGGATCATCTCCATTATATATTCTCAGTTCAGACTCAAAGGCCCTGGATAAGAAAAACCACACATAAAAAGAAATCCCTTGTCAACCTGTGTCAATTCATGTCCTTCATTTGGGCAAACATGTGCACACTACAACTGACTTATTACTCGACCTGTAGGTCAATGTTTGTTCTTGCTCCCATGACTTACTGTTTCTGTTGGCAGACAGCAGAGCTGGGTCCGTCCTGCTGCTGACTGAGCGCCTGGTGCAGCACCGATATGTCCCGACCCCGCTTCAGCGGCTGGATGTTTTCTTTACTAAGCTCCCATTCTGCATCTCCGCCCTCTGCCATCGTGCGCCTCAACAAAACTAGACAGCAGAGGAAAACAACACAATATATAGCAAAAATTACAGAAGAATCAAATTATTCTGATTTGCATGAAGTAATGCTGTGACGGCTATTCATTGCTACAACCCCTCCCAACTTACATTTCCTGCTAGTTAGTATTAAAATATCATGCATGTCACACACTGCATTCTTATATTACTAGGAGTAGTAATCCAATACTAAAGTGCTCATGCAGTGCAAAGTGAACCAGTATGTAACGTGTGTTGCATACTGGCTAATGGCTTTCGGTAGCCACTAGCTCTTTGTATCTTTTCGTTTGGAATTGTAGTAAAGTTGACCAAACACAATGTTCAAAACAAATGAGACGACTACCAGTAAACTATGTAATATATACGTTACAAACCTTAAGTGCTTCTTTTCAGCGATTTAAAACACGAATGGTACTCTTCAGTTCCGACCGTACTGGCTCTGTATGTTTTGAAAGGGAACCGCGAGAGAATTTAGAGAAAGCTGATTGGACGAACAAATACCGGAACTATGTAATCGAATGGTACATGACTTTCCGGCGTACTTCCTATTATTAGACATTTTTTGGAGTCGATGGAGATAAAAGTGGTGTTGTCTAAAGAGTGTAGACAACCACTAAATGGTTTGATGGAGTATTCGAAAAATCATACCTTCAATCTTACGTGAAGCTTTTCGCGTTTCAACATGGACAACCGGTGTTTCTGTTGTGCATCTAAATTTACTCTTTTCCGGAAGGAGGTATGGTTATTCATATGAAACATAAGGAGCTATCAGTATATTCATATGCGATCTTTTTCTCCCCTAAAGTCTGTTTTCTCTTCGTGGACTTCATAGCTGGGCTGTAAAAACTGCGGGCGTTCCTTCTGCTCAAATTGTCTCAACTTTAGCGCAGTGGTGCCTCGCTGTGGCAACACGAAGCAGAAGGTCTGCAAGCGGTGTCATGGCAATCTGACTGGGTAAATACAAAAAACTATTGTAGTTTCCCAAAAGAACAAGAAACCGCATGAAAACATGCGATGTCTTATTCCTTGTATGTTTTTAATAGTTCAGAAACACCTAGTGATGATGGGAAATGGTCCCCCCCAGAGAACTACAAGAAGTCAGTATGCAATTAAAAATCACATGCAATTGCACTTGATTCATCTTTCAGTTGAACACCATACATGACGTCACTCCTTTTTCCTGGAATCCTCCCCCAGGCGAGTTGCTGCATTGGAAGCCAAACAGCACGGATCTGAAGTGACTCATGGCCAGGGCGGTGCTAGAAATGTCGACATTGACAGTGTACCCACCAAAGGCCTCAGTAAAGAAGACCAAGCTATTGCTGCAAGGCTTCAGAAACTCAAGGAAGACCCCAAACCAAGTAATAAAATATTTTGTTATAACTCACACAATCTCTATCTAATAATGATAAAGCTAGGGTTTCGTGGTTGTTTAAATTTTTTTTTACCAATTTTACCTATTTTTGTTTAATCCAGGGTCCATTCCTTCTGAGAGGGAGATTGAGTCACGCCTTGCTGCCTTAAGAGCTCCCAGTAAGCCGGTGCCTTCTGCCAGGGACATGGAAGACCGCTTGGCGGCCTTACAGGGCAGGCCTCCACCCACCCAAGCCCCTCCTCCTGTAAGTCAAACCACACACTTTCATAGAGGCCCACATATCGACCTCCGATAGCTCAAGTGCTCCCTTAAAACCCTTTTCAATAATTCACAAGTCACAAATTGCCAAGCACTTTTAATTTATGTTTATTACACTTTGTAACCTGAGAGCCACTCTGTCACTCTTATTAAAAATTACTTTACATTGTTGTTTGTTTGTGAACAGGTGCATCGGCCCCCTGATAACAGAACCCAGACAGAACGAGCCAATGATCTATTAACACAGATGACAGAGGAAGTTGCTATCGACAACCAACAAGACGCTGACGGTAGCTAGATAGGAATCCTCTAGTTTATAGTTTTTTCTTTAGTTCTTAATTTTTGTTTTAAACAAATCTGTACAATAGCCTCAGATGCCTTCCATGGTTACCAAAGAATACGTGGTGACTTTACTGACTTGGTCATGTTAACAAAAGCTATCTCGCAGGAGAGATTATTTATCTTGGCTTGGTTACGCATGGTTATGTTGGACCATTGAGTGTTAATTATTAAACTCTGACCTATTATTATGCCCTATCAATCTGTAGATGTGGACGACAGCCTCCTGAACAACCTGAACAAGGGGGAGGCATGTGGGCTGGAGGTGAACCTGGACCAGGACCAAGGGGTACTGGAGGCTGAGAAGAGCGGGGTACTGGAGGCTGAGAAGAGCCGTGTGCTGGAGGAAGCCATGAGGGAGCTGAGGCAGGAGCAGGGATCCCAGGAGCACGTTCTACAGATGGCCAAGAGGCTGGCCCTACTGAAAGGACTGGATCCAGACAAGGGTAGTACATTGTGGTTTGTTTCATTATATTTGAGTCGTTTAGCAGATGCTTTTATCCAAATCAAGGCATACGATCAACATTTTGGATAATTATGCTGCATGAACAACTTTCTAGCAATACCACTGGACAGAATGCAGAGTGGTAATCATAAAGATGTTTGTTATTGGTGCTTAATAGTTAGATCTCAGATATGCTCTGATATGATCAGTGGTCATCTTCATCATCAAAATTCCTTTGTTCTTGTTCTTGGAAGAGGTGGGTCTACAGAATCCGTTTCAAAAAGCCGTATGGGGTCCAAGCATTCAGGCGCTAGGCTCTCGTGGGCACAGCTCCCTCTATTCGACCTTTCCCTGCAGATTTGCTGGCTGGCGCACTTCTGTGACATCATTTGTAATCCAGACTAATATGATGGATGTGCAGAATTACTGTGAGTTAACGGAGGGAAAAAGTTGGCTTAGTGCAATGTGTGAACGCCTCGGTCAGCGTCTCAACAGCTTTACGTTACTCCCTTTCACTGGCTGTTCTTCCATATTTATATCTAATATCTATATATATATCTCGTTATTAGTCACCATGGAGGACATCCAGCATCCCGACAGCGATGAGGAGACTGAGGAAGAGGCTGTTCAAAGAGTCTTAAAACAGGTCGGGAGTAAAGGGAGAGTTAAGATACACATAATTATATGTGATTATAGACATAATAATAATAATATGATATAAAATCACTTTCATACCTGTTTGTGGGCGCCATACATTTAGGTTATAACCTCCTTCCTTTATTTTTGGTTAATTATGCCATGTGAGTGCATCAATTATTACCTTCTGTCTTTTGTACACATTTTTGATCATCAATTGAAAATACAATCTGAGATGTGAAACAGTCTTTAAGTTAAAGTTTTTGTTTTGCAGTCTGGTGCCCTTATGTAAACTTTAGAAAACGGATCAAGATTTTGTTCATTTCATTGGTGATGTTGAACACAGGCCAATGTTTTCTATGAAGTCATTAATATTAATAGCGGGGTAATGTTTTGCCCCTTGGCTCATCAGTTCTATTAAGCTATTTGGCCTCTATTTTTATCTTCTAACATTCTATTTATTTCATTTCCAGCTTTCGGAAGAGGCTGCATTGGATGAGGCCAGTGGCTACAACATACCCTTTGAGCACAGTGGTCCAAAGACCACTAACAAGAAAGCCCCTTTCAAAAAAACGGTACAGGGCAACTTGAGGTTCCAACACTTGTCATTCAAGTCCAACACACAGGATATGTATTAGAATGAATACATAATGCTTTTGGTCTGTTCCATGTGTATTCAGGGTCCAGCTGCCGTTGTAAAAAAGCCGCAGCCATTGGACAGTGATGATGGTGGTGGTAGTGATGAGGAGGAACTTCCCTGGTGCTGCATATGTAACGAAGATGCCTCTATACGATGTCATACCTGTGATGGAGACCTGTACTGCGGCCGCTGCTTCCGGTAATTGGCTTCCCTGTGTATTCATTGCATACACGTGGCACAACATTCAGTTTCTCTGCACAAATTGGAGAAATACATTTATTCATGTGAATTTATTTATAAACGAATGGTTTGGCATGTGGATGATGATGACCCAGATACATTTTGCAGTACCATCATGTGTGTGCACAAAGTATTCAGAGTGATGAATTAGCAATCACAAATCCGTTAATTCCTCAGGGAAGGCCATGACAAATATGAACGGAAGGAGCATCGTACGACAAGCTACTCTCCACCCAAGAGGAAAACGAAGAAGAAGGGGACATGAGAGTGAGACCGCAGGCCATAAACGTCATGACTTCATGATCATGTATTACTGTAAGGCTCACCCTTTAGCCTCAACGGCAAAATGAAAAGCAATGAGGCTCTTCTTTACCCACCCCAGCATCTCAAACACTGTAAAGGTTAGGGTTGTAAAGGTAAAGTTATAACTGCAGTTGGTTCTATTTTTAGTTGGACAGGTTATTAGCAGTTAGTGCCATTTTATGTACTCCCAACTCCTCAGAGGCGTCATGATGTTTATGTTGTGAATTGACAAGTTAATGACAACAATAACTCAAATTCTGACCGTATTCAGTGATTCATGCAGGATTTATGAGATTAAACCCTACTACTTTAGTACTGAGCTGCTTAGGGATAGAAAAATGAGTTCATAAACCACAACCAATTGAGGTTTCCCTGGCATTTGCCCCGCCTCCCAGAGACAACAAATGCTCTTTGTTATGTGTGCGTGCTTTCATTTCATTTTCTCAGTTCTCTAGATGTATTGGGTTTAGAGTATTGATACTGTACACCAGGCTGCTGCTGTCATGTTGTGACTTGGAGAATGGACAAGACACTAAAGAGATTTCCGAGGGGTCTGTTTAGCTTTGGGCAGATAAGGCACACCTGTGTTGTCATCTGCCTGCCCTGATGGAGAACTTTGTTGCTTTCCCAGGCCTTGCGTGTAACGTCATATTAAACGGCACAGACAGGGTAGACATCGACATTTTAATTATCTATTTATCTTTTATTTTCTGTCTTTCATGTATAATTGTTGTATAATTGTTCTTCCAACCTCGTCAGAGGTTGCTGCAGTAAGGATTTGAAGAAAGAAAAGGAAAAGTGAAAGACAAATCAAGCAAATCCCTAAATTGCTTCCCTCGGCCAAAGCGTCTTATGTGCCAGAGTGCATATTCATCAATGTGCATCACTCTCTGGCTTACTGAAATGAGCCCATAATTACGCTCTTCTCCAGGGGCTTGCTCCATTAAGGTCCATATGGAGACGGTCAGGTTGTTTGCCTGTCCGTGTCACATAATAACCGCCGACAGGAAATGGATCTTGGGTAATGGATGCATACTTATCGGCTGCCATTTCTGTGTCATGTTTGGACAATATTTACTCCTAGCCCCTTTATGCTAATGCCCCCTGTGTTTTCCATTACTGGAATAAATTGTGATCGACAGAATTAGGCAATGATCTTCAGTACATTGTGTTCTGGAAAGGCCATGCAATGTGATCACATAATGAAGTCTTGAGAGAGGCCTGAGGGCAGTTGTACCATATCATGGCAGTCTCTTTGGTCGCCCTATTTCCTTTTAGCTGGTTCCCCTCATTGCTCTTTGAAGACCGACCCTTGTTTTAGACTAACTAGTAAAATAGCCCTTTAGGGTGTTTTGCACGCAAATAACATGAGGAAGGAGATTTATGTGCTTTGAGGTACAAGTATAGCAGAGTGTAGCTTAAACAAACAAAATAACCAGTCGCTCTGCATTGTCAACAAGCGATTTCTTTCTGTATGTATCAAATGTATTCACAGACTTGAAAATCTTTTTCTTTATTTTGACATTCAAGTCTATAATCAGAACGAAAACAAAATAAAGTTATATACATAAATAGGCAACCGGAAAAAAGATTATGGTCATACACAGATGACATACACAGACATTGTACAGAAACAACTCCAGCTAAAAAATACACGTGAAAAGATATTGACTGGGAATTCTAGAGCAACAGTCCGTCGGAGTGAACAGCTTACGTTAATACGTGTTTATCAGTGTTGCATTCTTGGTGTTTATGATCAAGTCCAAATGTTAAGGCTGTCTATAAATAAGACATAATAAAAAATAAAAATAAAGGATGATCAAAAGTGACAGCTTTGACGGTGTCTGTTGCTGCTGTCTGCAGACCCTATGCCTGGAGTTGCCCACGAAATGTAAACCACACATACCAACGTTCAACGGTTGAAGGAGCTGGAGAAGTAAGAGGTGTGTCTTGTTTCAAATGTGTCACGAATGTGACTTATTTCTTCAGAGGCCCTGACATTTTGCGTAGGCCCTTCATCCTGTATAGCAGCCCGTTGATGAATTCCTTAAGAGAGGAGAATGAAGTGAAATTTAATTTTGTTTCTTCACCAAATTGAAACCAGAGCAGACACACAAGAGCCAGCCGTGTGACGTAGCCCTTAAATATAATTAAATAAGTTGATGTTCAGCTTAATTAAGAGTAAAAAAAGTAAAAAATTAGCTTTTTAATCACATCTCACCTCTTTTGGCTTCCCACATTCCTGCAGCAACTCCTGTTGGAGAGAAGCCACAGATTAAGTATCGGCAACGATCGCACAAGCGGTAGCAGAGTTCCTGTAATAAAACGATGATCCTGTAGAACCTGTTATGGCCCAGGTTCTATCTGACATGGCCAGTGTTTCTGCAGGCTACAGGTGATCCATATTAACTGTGCGTTAGACATTTCTATACGGTTAAGTAACGGTGTAAACCATACAGTAAAATCCAACTCAAGGTGATTTGAACGGACGTGTGTGGGCTCACCTGCAGCCGGGTCCTCTGGCCTTCTTCTGACAGCTCCAGGAGCTCGTCTATGTCAATCTCCAGCTCTGGAATCTCCTCTGCCTGAATAACACACACACACACACACACACACAGTCAAAAAGGAAGTTAGAGATAGACCGCATCTCAGACATACAGACGTGCAACCCTCTTGGAACCTCATTCAGCCTCAAAGAGAATAATACATTTTTTATTGTTTGCGAAAGACAAGATGTGATGAGGCGAGGCGCCATGAAACAAACTGCACAATAGCCTTCCTTTTAGCACTACAATGAATGTGTCGTTTATCTGTGCTGTGCCATAAACTGGTTTGAGAAAAGGCCAGAGGAATCAACGGAGAAGACACTTATGTGTGTGGGTTTGCCGTCACCATAAGGACTGCTGGGACTTCCCTTTGAAGTGCTTGATGAAGGGGTCGATGAGGTTGATGCTATGCTGTTCAGGTGATTAGTCGAGGCATCGAGGAAGGAAGGGGTGTCTGGGGTGTGCTTATCTCTGTCCAACGTTTGACTTCCTTCCTATGTATGGCATTCAGCTCAACTACGGGGAAGACATTATTTCCAATGCAAATGCTGATTTATATGATATACCACAGCAACAATCATGGTTTCACACAAGCTTCTCTGTCTGACTGAGACAGATAA
The DNA here is from genome assembly GCA_026745465.1 of Lota lota. Taxonomy (NCBI): domain Eukaryota; kingdom Metazoa; phylum Chordata; class Actinopteri; order Gadiformes; family Lotidae; genus Lota; species Lota lota. The sequence continues at coordinate 308,203 of JACYXH010000401.1, read as the reverse complement.
TTAGAATGGCACACTTGTTGCTTCATAACTTCCATAGAAATTGTATAATTTGTGAACTATAGTCGTTATGTTTCGTATTATTATAGAAGACTATAACGCTTTTTAAAGTATTTTATACCCACTACACAAAAAATAAATGGATTTCATCCAAACCTTTGGGTCCAAAATGATCAAAAGCAATTACAGTGACATAAATTCAAATCGAAGCATACTTTTCTCACATTGACATGCTAGGAAAAAAGTGAGCCAGTCACGTGGCAAATTGGCCAGTACCATTTTTAGAAGAGTATTTTCCGGCTCAGAAGTTTTAATGGCCGACGAGAACAGGCCTCGACGTGGGGCTCTCTGGATGAGGAAAGGGCTAATCACGGCTGAAGTGCTGACTGGCAGAGGAGATCTGGAGCCCATATATATAACGTCCCCAAAGGCCCCGCTGGGTAATTGATTAATACTGCAGATGGACACATAGCGATTATGCTGAGAGCTCTCTGTTCACATTTGCAGAACAGAACAGTCGTAATGGTGTGAGGCTCTCCTATGTGTTGTTCACAGTTTATAGGTATAAATACATAAGGCTATATGATGCATGGTTGAAATCTTCAGATGCTGTTAGTATTGACCAGCGTTGACTAGTGTTGAGCAATTTTCATGAGGGTGTAAATGACATAACTTTTCTCATGTTTAGTTGTTTGTGGCATCCATAAACGCGTCCATAAACGTCCTATTAAGATGACGTTCATTTTTGTTAAATTCTTTTAAGGCCTGGCTGTGGCCTTATTAGATCTCATTAGAACTTTCTGAATTTAATGACGTATATGGATGCTAAGTTCAATGTTGCCACTTAAATCCTAAATACATGAATAACAAATGAGCTTTCAGAGGAACCAATTCATGTTTTAGACTGCATTATAGAGTCTTAACTCGCTGACCTTCACCAGAAGTCTCGTTTCGACCCATTACCATCAACTCAATAGCCCAGGCAGGTGGGAGATCACTTTATGACTGCGGTAAATGGAACATTTGTTTCTTGAACTGAAGAACATGTCTGAACAATAATGGAAAAAAAGGACATTTCTAAAAGCAAATGTTTTGTCAGACTGTACAGAAATCTTGTGCTGTGGAACAAATAAGGCTTTATATATTGAAATTAATTTGACTGAAAAGCAAAACGTGCTTGCCCTTTGATTATACTGTATGTCCATCAGATACTGCACCAGGGTTATCTGTATGCCAAGGCAGATTGTACATAAAGTTGTTTTGTGAGACACTGATTCTGAATCTACTGTCCTTACAAGTGCGGTCCTTGTCATACTGACGTGATAGCTTTACGATTCCCCCAAAAGGTGTGAAGTGCACAGCGACGCCTGCCACACACCGGTCCATCGCAGCACTGGTATGAATTAGAGATGAGGCTAAATAATTCAGGCGGTGACGCTGAGGGGTTGACTGTAAATGCTTCCTTTGCGGAAGACTCTGAGAACCCCAACAGAGCCAAGATCCCCAGAAGCCTTGTTAAATTCATCACACCACATGAGAACATATGGAGAAAACCATGCCTAATTGCGATGCAGTGGCTTTATTATCAACGTCTGCTGCTACGGTGAAAACAATGGTTATTTAACAGAGTCGTCGTTGGGAGGACAGAATGGAACAAGTACTTGGTCCTTGCTCTTTTTCCGGAATTAGTAAAGTAGGCTACACCTTATCTTATCGCACACACACATATAGACATCTAATGTTTCACAATGAAGAGATGTTGAGCTAATGTGTGAAAACAAATGAAGAATAAATGTAAAAAGTGTTACATTATAAATTATAGGAACTAGAATTGAAATATATTGAATATATGTTGGAGCTAGTATAGATTACCTGGATATAGAACTCCTCTTTCCGGATGAAAATTGGGGCTTTGATACAGGAAAGTGTTTGCACATCTCTGTAGCATCATTGTTCAGTTAACTCTATCAGAGGCTAATGCTTTTGCACCTACTTAAAGGAGTGTTTCATCCCAATGTGTGGAATCTTATGGAACCCGGTACTCCAGCACCCGCTCTGTCTGTGTGCCGCATGCATGCTCTTGACAAATAGCCCACCCAGACTGTATCTCCTCCCACCCCAACGATACTCAATTTATACACAGTCGGGTCCAGCTCCCATCCTAGTGATCCCACAGCATTTAACTCCTGGTGGGGCCATCACTCACACTCCCTGCAGACTCCGTATGTCTCTCCAGCAGGCTTGTGCTAGCCATGTAGTATCCTGCATGTTAAACGAGCAAATTGTCGTGTCTTCATCACTTCTTATTCGGCACAACAGCAGTATTATTATACATTACACGCTCATCATCATCCTCTTCATCCTCCTCCCCCTGTTCCTCGCATGGCTTCCGTGTTTCGACCGAGCCATTCTGCCTCATGTAGGCGTAGGTACATCTGTTGCCATGGTTCCCCCGGAGCAAATCAACTTCTTAGAAACACATCAGACGTAATCGGATCACAATGCTCCACCACCCAGCCAGCCAGGAGTCTGGGGGCAAGGCAATGGGACTTTACGACCTGAACAGGGTGGTCGTGGGGAGTGGTTGGGCAATCTTTGGAGGGAATCGTCATGATGTCACCGCACACAGGACATGGGTTTACATTCGATTTCTATTGCACTTTAGATGCGTCAAATACATGCTAAGTAGACTTCTCCACGAGTAAATCCACCCATCGACCCTTTCAGCGGTGAAGCCTATCCCAGCGGACGTTTGAGCGTAAGGCAGGGATACACCCCTGATTGGGATGCTGATCCATGGCAGAGTCCCACCAGCACCGTCCACCTCTTTGCGTGAGGGTTATGAGCTGCGATAACAAGCATGTCTTTGGAGGTGAGCGCAAAGCCATCACCCATTGTTGGGATGGGGCCGTTCATTTGTACGAAACTCCAAGACAGACGGAACCAAAGGCTGAATCAACATACTGTACATGTGTGGCTGCGATGTGTCAAATGAGCTGATAACCGCTATAAACATGTTTTTCTGATCATATTGATAAAAGGGTTTTATCAGGGAAATGAAAACCTTAAGTATCAGAAGCCTGATAATCATCCTACTTTCTATTTTGTTGAAATGTAAAGAAAATGGGATTCAGTGAAACAGGAAAGGCTATCAGTGGCGAATGGGGACACACACACACACACACACACACACCTCTGCACTTTTGAACTACCCCCTGCTGTTTTCCCACACACTTCCAAAAAAAGAACAAGCTGTGTGCATGATTGTGTTAATATTACGTGTGTGTGCTTGTTGGCATACATGCACAGCAGTGCGTGTGTGCGCGCGCGTGCGTGTGTGTGTGTGTGTGTGTGTGTGTGTGTGTCTGGGCCAGTGCTTCCCTACCTCGCATTCGAAGAGCAGGTGCAGCTGCCCGTCGATCCACTCCTCTATGTCCAGCCGTCTCTGCAGGTCCTTGCGGTTGTACTTCACCGTCAGCTTGCCCAGCTTGCGGCTGCGGGGCTCTTCTGTCTTGTCTACCGTCTGGAACATCACCCTGGACTGGGCACCCGGTTCCGTTGACGCCATGCCTGCCACGGCCTCAGGAGATCCGTGGTAGACGCGTGGACTGAACGCACACACACAGCCACACACACACACACACACTCTTGTAGAAGCCTGACGCTGCACTGGCTTCCCTCGCTCTGCTCTTCTCTCTGTGTCTGCTTACAGTGAGGGGGCTGTCGTTGCCGCTCACCTATCTGCTGTTATCTTGTTGTGTCGTGTGTGTTGGCCTGATCTATGCTTCCCTTCTCCCCTTCCGTTCGGTTCCGTTCAGTTCTTGCTGGCAACCCTTAACGAGTTGGTCTTTGCACTCTGTTTGTTTTTTCCCCTCGCTTACTCTCTTCCACTCTCCCTCGATCGCTCGCTGTCTGCTGATCTCCTCCCCTCGGCACAGCCTGCTGCCTGCACCATCAAGAGGATGGTAATGAGATACGCCTCTTTCTGTTGGTGTGTGTGTGTGTGTGTGTGTGTGTGTGTGTGTGGTACGTGTGTTTGTGTGTGGGGGGTGCTTGTGTGAGTGTGCCTGCGTGTACGAGAGAGTGACTGGGAGAAAGAGAGATAATGTGTGTGTGTGTGTGTTTGTGTGCGGGGGACGCGTGTGTTTGTGTGTTGGGTTGCTTGTTTGAGTGTGCCTGTATGTGTGTGAATGAGAGGGCGATTAAGAGAAAGAGAGATGTTTGTGTGTGTGTGTGTGTGTATATGTTTGTGTGTGCACACAAAACCGTACAGGGTGTGTATTTGTGCATTTCCCCTCCCCGTTGGTTAAGCACCTGGCAGAGCATAGGTCAATTACAGTTATAAAAACCAGAGAAAGGGCATAGGGTGCAGTATGGAGCTATCAGGCTCGAGGTAAATGACATCCTCTGAATGGCTCAAAATATGTTGTTGCAGTGAACACCTTTGAACCCCACCACACACATACACTTGAGTTAGGTCTGAACGGGGGAACTCTCCTTAACCAACTCACCGCTTAGTATGAACAATACGTCGGAATAGGTTTGTGAAGCTTAAGAGGGGAGACGGGAGCAAGCTAGGCTCCTCTGTCCGTCCAAATGCAGAACAATGGCTGGGTCCCCCATGGAGGTGAGCCAGGGCTCCGCTGGCAATCACCACCACTATCATAGACATTATCAGGTGTAGGTTTAATGCACCTTGAAGTAAAATGGGCGTCCTCGGTTACTCTGTTCTAAATAATAGATGGACGGCCTACTAAGTACTTCTGTCATTTCAAAGTCAAACCTCCAAATAACAAGGCTTGATTACTTCTTCAATTAAAGGAAAAGTCAAATGTTTGTGAGTCAAGTTCAAAACGTGATGAGCGTCTGCACCAAACTATTAGAAAGGACAAAGGAGACCGCCTGCTGGGTTCCCACAGATCCGGTTACGATATACAACCAGCGAGGTTTAGCGCTTATTTATTCGTTCTCCTTCTTCTTCCTCTGGGGTTGTGTTTTTCTTTTCTGGCAGGGCCCATTGTTTAGCCTGAGCCCTGTCTGTTCACCCACTGATGCACCGTCTGTTACAAACACTGAATTATTGAGCTCTCCTCTTCAGCTCACCTTTCCAGACATACCAGTTCATTCATCCCCTTCCTCTGCCACCGGCCAGGTTATTCAGCTGCCTGAAAAAACAAAGCCATGGGTGATGGAGATAAGGTACGAGAATGTGATGGTCCTTTTTTGGGGGGGTGGGGGGGGGGGGGGGGGGGGGGGGGGTGACCCCATGTCAACTTAACCTTCATTGTTTCATTTGGATGTGTTGTTACCAGACAGATGCCATTAGGAAACGGACAGACAGACAGACAAGACATGCAGACAGATTGATGAATAAAGCTTTTAAACCAAGTTTTTTTTTCCAGGTTGAGGAGAACACGCATCTGTCTGTGCAAAGAAACATTAGAGCATTGTTTCTGTCTCTGTCTCGTGTAATGATGACTCATGAAATTAGTCGTACCGCTGCTATAAATGAAGGCTGTTTTATTCTGCATGTGTAAAAGGAATGATGTTGTTATTGTATGTTAATGATCAATAAATCGTATAAATCATTAACATACATTCTCAGACAGAAACTACATTGGGTTGGCACTATACCGCCACCATCTGGTTAAAATGAGAATGTAATGTTTGCTAATTCAAGTCTGAATTGTGCGCGCGTGTGTGAGTGTGTGTGTGTGTGTGTATGTGTGTGTGTGTGTGTGTGTGTGTGAGTGAGAGAGAGAGAGAGAGAGAGAGAGAGAGAGAGAGAGAGAGAGAGAGAAGAGAGAGAGAAAGAGAGAGAGATCGAATGTACACTGTCCTCCAGGTATAGCCACACGATGTGAAAAGTAATGGGACATGGTTTATGGGTCCAACCTTAAAATAACATTTCAATGACGTGTTAATGCCATACCTACTCATGCGTCACACAATTAAGCGATTATGATCTGATCGGAACTATTTCAAGTACTCTTTTAACGTTGAATGGAGAGCACGGCAGCGATCTCAACAAGTCAATAGTACTGTTGACTTTGGTGTTTGAAGACGTATTTAAGGTTACAAAGGACATTTGACGACCCAACTTGAAGGGCGTGGCATCCGCGTACCTGGGGAGTCCAATTTCACTTCCTGTATTTCCCAGGTTGAGTCACTCACCTGACCGTAGGAAGAGTCACACAGGACACGATACATAAAGACATCAAAGGGTAAGGTACATTGTTCCTTTCAAGACAGCGTAAAGGTATATTTATAATGTTATCAAAACCTTAGCATATCGTTTTGGATGTTTTTTTTTTTATATAAGTGGACCGCCTACAATAAAAGACGCGGCCTCGGCACTGTCACAGTGGCCACATCGCGTCGACGCTTTTTCTGACAACGTTTATTATTTCCGTTTTCAGGTTCCTTAAATTCAAAGTTGACGACTGCCAGACTGCCATCGGAGGATTGTATTCTTCTCCCAATCGAATTGGACCTCTTAATGACAACAATGACAGTACTACAGGCAGCACTTCACGCAGGGCCGATATCTCTCCTTATTTTGATTTTAACATTCCTTGCGGATGGACAAGATTTTGGGGAAGAATGTTTAGCGAAATACAAACAAGGTCGCGTCGATTTCATCCTCGATGCCGACGGCTCCGTGAAGGACGGGGCCACATTTATCTCCGCACCCAAAGTCGAGCGCTACAAAGACTGCGTCCTGTCCTGCTGTAAAGACCCCAAGTGCAATGTGGCCTTCATGGAGCGCGGAGACGAGAACGGCCTGATCAAGTCGTGCTATCTTTTTGACTGCCTCTATAAGAAGAAGTACGTCTGTCGGTTTGTCAAGAAGACCGGGTACTTCAACTACTTTCGGAATTCTGTGTACGAGAGTGACCTTGCTGTGGAATACAACCCAGGTAAGATCACCACCTCCTCCTGTTATTGGAGAATTCCAAAATAACAACAGTCGCTTACGTTTCATTGTCAGTTTTAATCAAAACATTGACATAAATAATAGCCCGTGTGTTGTTCTCTTTTGGATCTATTAATGCTTATTTGTGGGTCCTGCTGCTTGTAGGAAAAAAGCTTTCTAGTTTAGAATTCTACTGCATGTTGAAACACGCCTGGCGCCTGTCCCAGGCGTGGCTTTCTGTCTTGTGAGTCAGTTATTTTCAGATGAGGGTGGCCCCCCTCCTCACTCAAACGTGGTAAAAACATAAGAAAAGTAGGCCATGGCCCCAGCTCTCATAATGATTAAACACATTTTGTCGTGGTGATATTCTTGTTGATGATGGTAGTGAAATATCAATCGTGTTGATGCTCCGTCTAGACCAAGAGGATAAACCACCAGTGGCCAACGGAGGCTCCGACCGAGTGGTCCAGCCCCAGGACGGGGTGAAGTTGAACGGCATCGAGAGCAGTGACGACAACGGCATCGAGTCCTACCACTGGGAGTTGGTGTCAGGGAATCCCTATGCAGTCATAGAGGTGAGCGACAGCGGCGGTGGTGTAGATTGAAGGGTACTGACCATCAAGAGTAACGTTCGCACAGTATATATCGCACTAGTGTTGTCAATAAATCGTTTTCAGTTCCACTGAACAGCATTCAAGTCTTGTTTCGTTAAATCGGCGCTGCCCTGGCTTTCCCCTCAGTGAGAACTCAATGAGCAGATTGAGTTCATTTGTTTTTAGGAAAATCCATTGGTTCAAACAGCCAACCACAATGTATGGAAAACAAAGGTGTACGGGGTTAACAGAGATGTGTTGTATTACCCAGCAAAGAAGAACCATCTTATGCCGATGACCTTTTTAATGCTATAGTTTGGTGTTCTGTGTGGGTCGGGCCAGTGTGCGCAAGCACCTCTAGGCGTAGATGAATGTAAATGGATCATTAACAAACAAACATTTGCAACTATAAAGTGATCTCTGGCCTCTCATCCTTTCAGAAAACCCACTTCAAGGACGAAGTCACGGTGACCAACCTGACGTCGGGAGTTTACAAGTTCCAGCTCACGGTCGTAGACGCCATCGGTCAGTCGGACACCACCCTGGTCACCGTGCTGGTTCTCAACCCTGAGCAGTCTAAGGGTGAGTAGTCCTACATCCCCTGGGCACGGCCCCATTATTATGGGACACGCTGACCACGGTCTGGTCCGGTTTGCCCGAGAGACGCTCAACCTTGCGTTGGCTGTTGAATGTGATGGTGGTGATGGTGATAGTGGGGGGTGCAGTGATGAAATGTGATCCGGGCGTTATGTTGCAACCTGCTTGTTATGGTCGGAGCAGCTTTAAGTTTTAGGGGCATTTTTTTATTTTTTTGTTGGGTTTAGTTTTATATTAGCCTTTTATTATTAGCCTGTCTATCTACAATACGTACGCACTTCAACTAGTCTAATGTGAGAAATTGTTTGTGGTGGGTACAAGAACAAACATGTTCTCTTTCTCACATTGTCGTTTCCGTTTTAAGACTGCCAGCTTGTTCTGCTCTTTAAGTGAAACCACGAGGAGCTGTTTTTCTTTCTTTGTGTTTATGGTACCATAATGTCATCTTCTGTAGTTGTACGAACACACTCAGAAACCTTTTCAAGATTGTTTCTAGGACGCCTCAAACCAAACGAATACAGCAAATTGAATGCGGGAGTCCTGTTAGTCTATTTGTTCACATTCATTTAACGTTATCACCTGCCTTCTGTTCTTTAGTCTCCCACACGGCTAACTTAATTTCTTTGGCTAAACGTGGGAGCCATATTTTGATACATACACAAATAAAGAACAACATTAGGGCATAGTGCCACAAGCCCAAACAGGAGGATGGGTGTTTATCTTTAAGGTATGCCACTAGTCCCCATGGATAGGTGACCCAACACATCCCAACACATTGGGCGATGGTGTGAGTTCAAGATATCTTCCTGGTTTTTGTTGTTGTTAGGAAACCACAACTTGTCCAATCAGACATGAAATGCCTTTAAAAAGACATGGAAAGTGGCAGTTTTATCTGGAAATGGTTTATAAAAAAAACAAGCGCGTATACTTGGAATGTTATTTGTTTCCCACCTTTTCTGTGGTGTAACTCCTGCTGTACAGCTCTCTATACTAACCCCCACCCCTGATTCCTCCAAACCTGTAAATCAGGTTTCAGCTTGGGTTTCACAAACAAGGCAGCACTAGCCATGCCGTGATACTCTTCTGTCCTGATTTTAATACAAAAGAGCTTTCCTCTTGTCATTTTTAAAGGAACTTATCTTGCCTTTGAATTTTCCACTTCAAAAGTAATCCATTAAGAAAAGCCTATGGAACAGCCCATTCCATTTAAGAAATGTGACTTGAGTGAAACATGTGAACGCAGAGCCACCATACATTACAGCTCTCACACATTAGCAAACTATAACAAATGTATTGGTTACAACTGTAAAACCTAAGAAGAAAGCGGTAGCAGTGTTTCAGAAACGGTCATGAATGGTGTCTTAACGTCTCACATTCCTGATTAAGTTCCTTGTACTTCATTAGCTGTGTGTTTAGGTGTGAAGGGAGCAGGTTGGGGTTCTCATGTTTCCGCATAATGATGGCGTCGACCTGAACGTGCTAAAGAGGTGATGACTATGAGACTATGAATCATTGACCACGTAGTAATGAATATGCAGGAGCCTAGAACATCACTTCTGGCATTGTGCGCGTTGCTTTTTGTTGTTGTTGGATTGTCCACATTAGGGCTGAGCGATTTAATCGAATTCAAACCGACATCGCAATGTAATAGAACGCAATTTTCAAATCGCAAAGGCTGCGATAAGAAGGGTTTGTTTTAATGTTACACAGTCTAACCAATCAGAGGATCGGAACCTGAAACACCGGGCCAGGTGGGGTTCACGCGTACACGACTCTGCCCTACGCTGACGTGACATGCGAGTGAGAGCACTAGATGAAGAAAATAACTTGCCACGCTTTGATTTGCTGACAGCTTGTGAAAAGGGCCTAGGCAGAACCGAACACTGAAGAGGGGACTAGTGTCAAAGAGGAGCAGTACGTCGGTTGTCTGGACCTATGTTGGATTCAGGAAATAAGATGCTGTACAGAGTCGGCCATTGTGCAGAACGTGCCTTGCTACCGTAGCTACAACACCGGGCAACACTATAAACCTGTTCCAGCATTTCAAAAAGCATCACGCTAAAAAACCCGACCACCCAGTGTGTCAAGTAGGCCGAATACCACCCGGCAGTAATCACTGACCGAAATGTTCGAGAGTATAACTATATTGTAGCAACCCTGCTTCTACTCGTCCAAGCACCACACTGGTTGGACACTCCCTTCTATTGATGGCGAACACACGTTATCGAACGCTATAACAATGTCGAACATGAACTTCTCTATATCCTAACAACCGACTCCCGCTCTCTCTCTCCTACCCGTATCTCACCTCCCCAAGGCCCGCCCCCTCCTACTGAGCACCCAATCACAACATTAGCACAATGCACGTCCAACCACGCAACCTAGAACCATTACAATATGAACGACATTCAAAACGGCACCGCAAACTGCAAACACGCAAAATGACAAAGGCGGTAGCGGAGTTCATAGGGAAAGATATGGTGACCAAGGCTAGCGTTCACGGCTTGGGTAAAGACACTAGATGAACGCTACAGCATGCCGTCCCGCACACATTTTGGTCAGGTTGTCATAACGGAGCTATTTGAAACATGTAGGCAGAGAGTTGCAGCGGAGCTAAGAACAGCGGCGTTTTTTATGTTTACGTTAATGTTCACACACAGTGTTTCTTTTTATTTTTAGATTTTATTAAAAAGTGCAAGCCACATGTTTGCATATTACATGTTTATTACAACGACTTTGAGTTATCTAAATATTGAGTGGTAGAGCCACAGATTATTATTTCTTTGTGTGATTTGTTACTGTTACTGACTGGAGATCAGTAAGATTCATATTTATTTTTTAATAAAGATATGTTATAATATAAATTCATGCATCAATTCATCTCATTGCATCATAACACGTAGGCCTGGCCTACAGGAAAGAGCAGTTTACATGTTGACCGTATCCAATGTTGTGTTGGTCATATTATACAATTATTTATTGCTTGTGTTTAGTGAATAATACAGAAGATACGGAACTTAAAAAAAAAAATCGCAATCGCAATATTGGTCTGAAAAAACCGCAATTACATTATTTCCCCAAATCGTTCAGCCCTAGTCCACATGCCTCTGCTTGTTGTGTAACACTGTGAGAGACAGACAGACCGAGAATAGGGCCGCACAATTAATCGTATATTAATGGCGACGACGATATTGGCCTCCACAATTAATTGATCGTGGCCGGGGGCGATTCGTTTTGATTTAAAAAGAGATTTAAATTAAAACAATATATATTTTTATTATTCAATTTGTGACAAGGTGTCGCCACTCCAGAACAAAGACAAAGTGCATATAAAAAGCTTGCTCTGGTGTTAACCCAATTAACCCAGGTTATTCATGGTTAATTTGTCTGACCGGTCACAGGTGTTTGTTTCGAGCGCATGCTGTGATAAACAATTTCCGTCTCTGCTTTACACCACCTCTACGACAAGTGCAGGAATACAGTAGGCTCCACAAGGCCACAGGAGGAGGAGGAGGAGGAAGGAATAGAGAGGAGCTCGTAACTAAATAATGGAAATGTTTCATATATAGACTATGATGGTTAGGGTTAGTGAACATGTGAATATACTTGGTAGTATAATAATAATAATTAATCATTTGAAAACTGACCTTCTTGTTAGGGATCAATAATTTTTATTTGGTGCCATGTGGTGGCATTCTTTTTTTCTTTTTTTTTGAAAAAATAATTTATATGTAGCCTTAAGAAGATTGTATCAAAATAGGACTTTCACAAGAATTCAAAGATTTGTACATTTGAGTTGGTTTGTTTATTTATTTATAGGTTTATAAAATACATTATTGTGAAGGCAGTTTTCTGTTCAATAAAAGAATAAAATGGATGAATAATCGTGATCACACTATTGAGCAAAATGATCGTGATTATCATTTTAGCCATAATCGTGAAACCGAGAATCACTGTCTGCCTACAATCCGTAAAAAAGGGAAACAAAAACCATAACATCCACTTTTAGATAATGGCTGGCGGTATTCATGAATAGTAGAAGTTTTCAATGCACTTGCAGACAAGTAATGGGCCTAAGTGCCTATGTCTGTGTATATCATGGCACTGATAGTGCTTGAAATGTATATGGGATAACCCAGTGTGTGTTCTGTCCTGCAAGTAATGAGAAACAACTTCACTTAGATCAATGATGACGCCAACACAAATGTTGTTAATGGCCGAAGTCATCCGCAAACAGATTTATATCTAGAACAATCTTTCAAGTTCTCCTCTCTGCCAAACGAGGCAGAGAGCGGCCTAAGAACTGCTTACGACTATGTTTTAATGTGTGGCTTTCAGAATAGTTTAATGGTGCCCTTGCTTCCATTACGAAAATAATCCTGAAACATCCTGTTTCAGATATATTCACAGACATTGATCAATGCGGAAATTATGTATTAGGGTAATTCTTCAACTATGGTACTCTTTCAGCTAGACAATTTCAGAAAATAAAAGCATTTATACAAACAGTTTTTTAATATAAGTTGGTTTCTCAGTCTGTCTAGAAACCTTCCCTGAAGTTGGCTGTGATTTGTCATTTTTGCCATTTCCACCACAACCTGTCTTTACCACCACAATGAACACCGTGGTGGAAATGACTGTGGTGGAAATGACTGTGGTGGAAATGACATTTCCCCCTTTCCCTCCAAAATCTCATGCTATGTTAGCCTGCTAATATTAGTTTTAGAGTTAGCATTAAATATACACAAATTACACATTATTAAATAAATGTATCCAGTTATTTTTACATCCATGTGAAATATGAGCTGTTTGGAAATGACGACCAATAAACATACTCTCAGTTTTACTCATATTTACCTTGATTTTTCTTCTTTTCATTACCCCCTGTAGAGGACAACATTTCATCCAGCCAAGTGCTCCACTGTGGAGTTTCTGTTGCTATGCTTACTACACATACAAACCTAAAACAATGATCCCAGGATTCTATTTTGTACAGTGTGGTGGAAATGACAGTAAACCCAAGGGACAAGGGTTCTACTTATGAAAAATATAGGAAAATGTGAATAAATATCGCAATATATAATATGTATAATTTAAATAGACATTATTTTATCATTTGTACTTGAAATCTACATTATTTAAATATTTAATTTTGAATTAAGCGAGGTTGAAGATACAAAGTCTGGCTTAGGGACAGAGGGAAAACAGTAGAAACCATGAATAAAAGGCCTCATATTATATAATAAAAAGAATGATTGAGCCATGATAGATTTTTTATAAGTTCCCCTTAGGGTGAAGTAAGTGTGACAAAAACAAAAAAGAAGAAATGTTTTTTGGTTTTATTATTTCATCCAGGGACACCAAAAGTACCATAGTTAAAGAATCACCCATTAATGGTATTATAAATGATACTTTGATGCCACTGCCATGCTACAACCAATGTCAAAATAAATATTTATAGCTTAATGTTGCTCCAACTCCCTTTTCTGGATAAAAGCACATACAGTACTTAACTTAATGTAACATATAGGGCCTATATAATATTTCTTGCTGCTTTCATGTACAAATTCAACAGTTTCTTATTGCAAAAAGTGAATTATGCAGAGCTATATAATGTTCTTCTTCTTTATTTTATTCATGGTCCCCAAGTTCAGCTCTACCTTTTTTAGAGCAAGATGCCTAAGCATCTGGCAAATAAATAAATCGTAGTTGATGATTCATTTTTGAAAGATCTCTTAAGGTAAAGCTTCAGGAATCCTTTTCGTGTCTAACTATATCTATAATCTTCATCCCGCTACAGACCACTGTATGTCGCCGGTTAAGGTGGGGCCGTGCCGTGGCCATTTCCCCCGCTGGCAATACAACGGTGCCACTAAGAAATGTGAAGAGTTCATCTACGGTGGCTGCAAAGGGAACCACAACAACTACCTCACCAGTGAAGAGTGCGCCAACGCGTGTGACGGCTCAGGTTCAGGTAAATCCTCTTGATAACGTCTCTCTCCTTGGCTATGGTGTATTGCGTCTTCTTCTTTTTTCTCCACCAGATTAGAAACACAAAAAGTGAATTATGAGTCGTGAAATACAGTGAGGGTTGAGAGGCCAGTGTAGGTGTCTCTTCTCCGTGTCTTGATTGTATTTTCGCCAACCGTTTGGTTTGGAGAAAAGTGATGAAGGGGATTTTGAAGAATTTTGTGCTGCTTTCTATTTCAGAAAAGAATGGCAGAGGTCTTTCAATTCCAACAGAAACAACAAAACCAAAAGGTAAAGTATCATTACACAAAGGAACAGAGCCAAATGAATCTATACTTTTGACATTTAACTTGGATGAGGAAGTGCTTTCGGGACATGCAGACAAGATATGTCTGACAGTGGTCTGTGGTGAGTTTTTTTTTTGTGGTCATGCAACAAGTGCACACACTTGTTTTCCATGTCTATTACCACAAAGTTACATTTAAAAGAACATGGTTTCATTTCTAAATGTGCAGCCCCTGTTCTTCTTAACCCTTGAGCTGTGTCAGTTCCGTGCTACCGCTGCAGCTGTTTCTTCTCAAAATTGGACTGCCCATTTTAAATAATGGTTTACAAATGTATAACATAAATTAATACCACATGCTGTGTGATATCTTTTCACCAACCTTTTTCCAATTCAATGTCATACGTTCTACCTTTTTTTTTTTTAAATACAAAAAAGCAAGAGAGAATCCTTTTGAGGAACATTGTAAGTCTGTACAATTTGACACATGACACATGTGACTACCCACAACATGTGGAGTACTCTTGATATTGTTAATGTGTATATTTCTTTATTTCTTTTTATATTATGAACGGCCCCAGTGGGACACCACCTGAGCTATGCTAACATGATGTAAATAATAACATTTGAAACTCTGTTTGTGTGAAATAGGAGAGCAATGTGGGACCCCATGTACCGAAGACCAATTCCTGTGTGCTAACGGCTGCTGTTTGGATGCGGGCCTGGACTGTGACACGGAACAGCAGTGCAGCGACGGTTCAGACGAGGAGAACTGCGAGAACAGTGAGTGCGGAAGATGCAAACTGGGCTTGGTTTCTATTGTTGATCACAGCCAATTCAAAATCGTAATGTCTGGGCGTGACTTGTCATTTGGCCATAAAAGTAAACCATTGTATTTGTGCAAATATGAAGACTTTCTTTCCCCTGACTAATTCTGCCTTCTCTTGAATCAGTTAAAAATAAATTTGAGATGCTTCTGCAGATCCCAGTCGATGAAAAGAAAGGTAATTTCCTTCTTTGTCTTTTTGCGGCGAAAGAAAATTGATTTGTACGTGGTTTTCACTTCTATAATGGTTGTACCCAGTTCATATTTTTCCATCCGGTTTCATGACCACATGCTGTGCCTGCTGCTTTCCCAACCACACCAGCTCGCTGCACGGAGTCTCCGCTGACGGGCGACTGCAGGAACAGCTTCACCAAGTGGTACTACAACCCTGTGCTGCGGATCTGCGCCCCCTTCAACTATGGAGGCTGCAACGGAAACGACAACAGATTTGACTCCAGCGATGACTGTATGGCCATGTGCCAAGAAGTGACAGGTGGGTCGGTGTGCATGAGCCAGCAGCCCACCCCCCCCCCCCCCCCCCCCCCCCCCCATGGGCCCTTTTGCAACGGCGGTGTGGTTTCAGCGACACCAGCAAAACGCAATGAGTTCATCCAAAGGTTCCTAGTTCCTAAGTAAAGTACCTGTGGTAGAAACGCGGCTTTAGAAATACAGACAAGTTAATTAACAAGACAAGACATGCACACAGATGTCGGGTAGCTAGTGACATTAGTTGGGTAGCTAGTGACATTAGTTGGGTAGCTAGTGAAATGAGTTGCACTCGCTGTCCCCCATTGCAGTTATGACGGCAGGAGAGGGGAAAGCTCCGTAATGGGTCAGGAGACATGAAGAAATGCGTGCACAATTGCGTGACTTGCAATACAATAATAAACCTCAACTTGAATTGGATGAGTTAAGAAAACGCTGTTCACTAGTACGGATTGTCTGTCCTGAGACATAGTGCTTCTCAGTTAGTTTTTGATTCTTTTCTGTTTTGCTTGATTTAGTTTTTGTCGTTTCTCAATTTGATGTTTTTGCGCTCGACTGAGATACTTTCGCTTGCTCATTTTGAGTTTCTGCTGCAGAATGCCTTTTCCTGGCAAATGTTTTACGTGACGTCTAGATAAGTGTTAAAAGTAAAAAAGCAACAGCGACTGATTGGATTACACAGGCTACCTTCTTTTTTTTATGTTTTCATTTTAAAACAATGTTAAGGTTGCTAGCACAATAAAGGTTTGCTTCCTGACTTTTTTCATGAAATAAAATAAAGAAATATATAAAGATGCACCTTCTTTTTTTTAATCCAAGATAAGCCCCCCCCCCCCCCCCCCCCCCCCCCCCCCAGACACGGAGGCCCCCCTGCAGTACATGCCCTGCCTCCTCCCTACAGCTAGAGCTTAGTTTCCACTACAAAGTACTAGTGATTGAAAGTGTTCAACCCATGTTCAGTCCAGTCAGTCTATTCTGCACCGAATATTGTGATGGCACTCTAATAAGATGCTGTTTCCTTGCCAACCGAATTTCCCTTAATGACACTACACAAATGATGAACTGGTGTCTTTGGGTTGCATCTTTGAAACTAATGAATTCATTTGGTTTCATTCTTAACATTCATGCAGTCTATGGTTATATTTGTTAATAATTGAAGTATTATGTAATTCGTTGGACTGCAGCACAACTTTGTCCTGCTAATTTGAAGTTGTTTCCTTATCAATCTTTTCATCCATTTTCTATATAATCTGAGATGCGTTGCCCTGCCCCTGTTCTTTTTATTTTTAGAAGATGACATTTTCGCCAGAAGGGAGGCGTTTGAACATAGCATCACGGAAACTCAAACAGGTAACGCATAATTTTTGTGTAGTATGAATAAATGGTATCTTGAGAGGAAAAGGCCAGCGTATTTCTATGTTCATACTGTTTGTATAGCAAATGTTGGATAGACGCCTGGCTTTTGTAGGCAATGTATCTAATATTTGAATCTGGTATACTAAGAACAAATCGCTTTATTATACTTGGCAGTACAAGCACTCTTTTATTTATTTTTTGGGTTAAATGACCTTGTCCTTGCATTTACACTGCTTTCACAATGCTCATTTAATACAGCTATATATTTTATGTGCGGTAAGGCTAATAGCTATGGTGGATGTTCTGTTCAGAGAAACTAGCATTTTCCTTTCACAAGCCATGCATTTCCCTGATGGCTTAATAGTTTCAGTGTTTTGTTTTGAAATTCCATGGTGTGAAATAGCCTGGCCAAACTCCCTAAGAAATTAAGGTGTGTGTGTGTGTGTGTGTGTGTGTGTGTGTGTGTGTGTGTGTGTGTGTGTGTGTGTGTGTGTGTGTGTGTGTGTGTGTGTGTGTGTGTGTGTGTGTGTGTGTGTGTGTGTGTGTGTGTGTGTGTGTGTCCGCAGGTATCATGGTCGTCGCTGTCCTACTGGGCATAGCTATCGTTGTCCTGCTGGCAGTGCTGGGCTACTGCCTCCTGAAGGGCAAGAAGCAGACAGCCAAGCACCAGCGAGTGGCCACCAATGGCACCCAGGTGTTCACCATGGAAGACACGGAGAAGCTGGTGTACAACAGCACAACCAAGCCCATCTGATCCAACCTCGGCTCCTTAATCGGAGTATGCGTTGTGCACCCATAAACTACATCAGACTGGGGAGGGGGTTGGGGAACGATATTGAACTTTTATTATTTTAAACGATACATTTGACTTTTTTAAGTCCCATTTAAGGTTTGTACTGATGGCACGCCTACCCTGACGTCAGTCTTGTACAGTTTTAACTCTGTTGTATGAAACGCGAATGCCACACACACACACACACACACACACACACACACACACACACACACACACACACACACACACACACACACACACACACACACACACACACACACACACACACACACACACACACGAAAAGCGTTGAAATGCGAGCGTTATTCGAGGTGTTTGGTTTGCTGTTGCAGTGACATGTTTTTGAGATGCTATGTGCTCAGGGTAAATGGGATATCGGACTGGGATGTTATTTGTCTTAAAATGACTTAACACTGTTATCTGTTATTCTTTAGATTAGTTTGTGAATTTTCTTTAATCTTACTACTTGCTGTTTTTATTAAGTTAAAGGACTTTGGAGCCCTAGTATTGAACTGGAAACTTCAGGAGAGAATAAAATGTGAGTGAATATACTCACTGATATATCGTTCTTAGAGTGGGTAGTGCATATTCAAAGTCATAACATATCACAAGTGAAGTGATGGGAAATCTCATTTGGGTACTAAAATATTCTAAACGTAGTTCTGACCTTACTGAATTCTTGCGTTGTCAGTAATGGCACCCTTTTACATCACACATTCTCAAAAGATCACAGGAAGTTCTTTGGTTTGGGAGCAAACAGTTTTGTTGTCTAAAGAGTAACATGTAAATACCGACATTCATTGGTCTTTCTTAACTTAATGAAATCCCAGCCCCTTCAATATCTGTGATTACTTATTTTCATTTTTATTTCATGAACTATATTCAACGTGATGTTTGCATTTTGATGAACAAATAATTAACTTTGAAAGTAGGTATGTAAAATGTTGCTCTGAAACAATATACGATTTTAGTTTGTTGATACATTATTGACCAACCTTAATTTGTGAAACAGTCTCACCATTCACTTTAAGTTAGTTTTGTACATAATGCATAGTTTTTATATCTGGTTTAGATGTATACAATGACTTCTGTGCTAAATAAAAAGTAAATTCAAAAAGGCATGCGTCAGAAGTCATTGATTGAACATAATTATTAAACGGCTTTACACATTTTAGCAACTAAGATTAATTTCAAGCTACGTGTCTATCCCATCCTCAATGACTGCATATTATCAAGTCAAATGAGCTTGACATGACCTTCTCATTAGCCCACTTGATACCCTGTAGGCCCACATGTATACTTTCTTTATCCTATTTTATTAATATCAATATATTTTGTATGCATGTCTAAGTCTGTACGTTCTTGTCACTCCCATTTATAACCACCAGATGGAGATATTGCTACGTTTACCCGAGACCACGCAGAAAAGGATCCCAAATAGAAACGTGTTACAAAAAATCCCATTGTGAAACAAGTATTTAAAGTATATTATTCTGCAATTTTGCTTGCAATTAGCACTGAATGTTTATACCTTATTTTCTTGCACCACTTATCTCTGAACAACGTAATCTGACGTTGAGAGACACAGCCATGGGATTTTTGGATGACAATTGAATTTATGCTTTTTAAGACCCCCCTGAAATTGGAAGGATCACAATAGTAGCTTTTAAATAACTCAGCATTACACTGCTGCAGCAACAAAACCCAAGAAATAAGGAAACATCCCTTATGGGGACGTATTTGGATTGATGTATACTACGTTTTTATGTATGTCTGTATGTTTTATTGTATGTATTTGCAAAATCCGACATAAAGAGCCGCAAGTGTGGAAGTTCCGTCGCAAGGACGAGCACCCAGCGCACGCCGGACCTGGGAGGATGGCGTCAAAACCGGGAGGCGGTCCTCTGTTCATCGTTGTTGGTCAACTTCAGACGCAGCAACGCGTTGGGCTTGATTGCTGGCGAAGCTGGTCCTTGTACGGCAACATGCTTCACTGGCGTGCTTTCTTGATCTTTGGAGATGAAGTTGAAACAAAGGACTGACCGCAAACGAACCTATCAAGCAATGCTACGCTACTGAGCCGCGCTTGGTAGAGGAAATTCATTTTTCGGTAGGTGAACTTTGGCAAATTCCTCCGTACTGTAACGTTAGTTCTAACGAAAATGCGTCGGTCGTTTCAGCTCTGTATCTGTGAGTGTAACTTTTACACACAGGCTGATGTGTGTAATGTGATGCGATGTCTTTGGTGACGTGTGTGCGTTAATTAGATAGACGGAAATCACAACACACCATCTTTTAAAGTGACCAACTTTGGTCGCTTTGATCGAGTAACGGAACATAATAATAATAACGAAACGGCCGACTGATACCTCCGTTTAAATGACATGGGATTCCTAACTTGTCGCAGACTATACGCGACTTATTTCCCCATTGTTCGTCATCCTGATCGCTTTGTGAATTGCATGTTTTTCCCTTCGCACACAGACATTTCTGATGTATACAATCTATTGATCAATAATATACAACACCACCAATTGTCTTACAAACCACTACACTGAAACACCCCATCGCTGTCACTGTCTTTAACGTAACCATGGATAACCATAGAGTAGCTTCATTTGAACCTCTGACGGAGGTAAGAGTTTCAGTCAGATAAGTGATGTTTGCGCTGTCAGAGAACACACTATGTGAACTTTGGCCAGCTGTAGACTTTTTGTTGCAGAATACATTTTGTGTTGGCCCTATATGCCAGACCGAAACTCCTCTTGCTGGATGGTTATTTCGGCTCAACTCTGACTGACACATTGCCATTTATTCTGTATTGTAACTTCCCATTATCCCCCCCCCCCCCCCCCCCCCCACCCCCAACCCCAACCAATCATGCTTGACTAAAGCAGCCCCATATGTTTTTCTTTCTTTCTTTCTAATAAGCATTCTAGTGGGACAAAGTAGGCCTCTAAAGGCCTGTTGTTCGCAGGGCAATTTATATCTTCACCAGCTGTTAAGCAGAAGTGGTGCAAAATCAATCAGCCACACCTTAAAAGTCCGATCTATTGGTTCCTTGACCTCCCTCGACCCTTAGATTCAGTTCAGATAGATGTTCTATCAAAGGACTGAATGGAACTTTCTTGCTGGTGGTCTGAAAGGGAAGTTCCGCGATGTGCATCCAGGCTCTGGAGGGAGAAGGGGACTGGCTGGCAGCATAGCCCAGCTTCCTCCCTCCATAGTCTTTGGTATGCAACACATGGCACTGTGGCTCCCACTTTCTTCGTTGCAAATTACACTGTTGGGTTTGCAGAGTTGAGAACAGGCGAAAACACCCTCACGTTGGTGGCAATAAACACATTTGTAGTCAGAATTTACTCAAAGCACTGGTCCATTTAATAGGTTTTTAGTTGGGTTTGCAGGCAACCTCCCTTGTCATGTTGCTGGTTGAACATAAATAAGTTTGATGGTGCGTGAAGGAAGCGAGCATAGCCATAGATATTATGCGACCCTGAGGTTTGCATGCTTTTGCAAGTCACAGCTAGGGTTACACACTGGCAGAATGGGAGGTCAACAGACTGGGTAAACAGGACTAACGCGCGTCGCCTTGGCTTCAGAGGGAATTGTGTAAGTGATTAAGCACACCAGGAACCCTGGAGAGCTCAAAACAGTGGAGTGTTTTTTCTTACCGTTAAATGTTGCCAAGCCCCAAGCGGTACCAAGCTGCTCTCCTTCCTGGTTGTGATGTTTCTTTAAATAGGTCCGCTCCAATTTTATCGAAATGCCTGGTCTCTAATTTTAACAGCCCTCTCCTTCCCACTCTCAGCACTGTAGAGCACCATGGAGGATCGCTTCATGCTAAAAAACCTAAAGTCTGGAGTTATTTGCCATTTGAAATGGTCTTTGCCATCTCTTCTTGCCAGGTATGCGCTTCAAAATACCCTCTCCCTTTTTAGTTCGTGGTCATGGATCATTTGTCATGAAGGGAAGATTGCTATGCATTTCCTTGACTACAGCAGGGAATACTTATTGTCATTACGGCTATTTTCACTGGTGTGTGCAGGCGCTATATGTGGTTAGCATACGTTGGTGTTCCTCAGTGTTCCCAAGAGCTGTGCAAAGAACTGATCAAACTGATCCATCTAACCAGAATGTTCTGATGAGTACTAGGCCTAATCTATGCTGTGTGTGTGTGTGTGTGTGTGTGTGTGTGTGTGTGTGTGTGTGTGTGTGTGTGTGTGTGTGTGTGTGTGTGTGTGTGTGTGTGTGTGTGTGTGTGTGTGTGTGTGTGTGTGTGTGTGTGTTGGAAAAGGGAAGACCTTGCGGTATGGACTTTCATGTTCTAAGAGCAGTGCATTTAATTTTTCGAGTAAAAAGGGGACGGGCCGGTTTTTTGTTTGCCAGGCTGAATGAAGAGTCGTTAGTCTCTTAAGGTCCCATGTCAGGGACAAACGGCAGGAGTAATGTGGGAAAGAGGGCACCCAGAGAAAGGCTGTTTGTCACTGCATATTTCCACTAGGGTAGACAAGGCTGAGAGGGTAAGGGAGAGGTCAAGCAAAATAAACATGGCACCGATGCCGAAATAATACATGCTCTCTCTCTGTCTCTCTGTCTCAGTCAGCCAATGGGGGCCCAATCCCCTTCCCCTGCCATCTCAGGTTGGCTTTATTAATTTTTGTTTTCCCCATTTTGGATGTAAATGTCCCTGGCTGAGGGTGTCAAGGATGATATGTGTCTCTGCCCTGTCGGGCCGACGACCTTCCCAGGAGTATTATGTCATAGTTCCTTCCACATGTCCACCCAGCCGACCATGGTCACTGTCAGGGCAGCTTGGGGCCAAGGTAAGAAAAGGGGATGGAGTTTCCTCCATTTGAGAGAGAGAGAGGTACATAAGTGAGACGGGTGTTTTCAGCTACTTTCTAGCGGTTCATTTGTTCATTTATAAAAAGTTAATGCCGTTAATTGAAGCATCAAATGTTGTTTAAATTCCCTGTTATTATCCAATTGTGTACTCACAGGATTATAATTATGCGATACACTCCATGGTTGGATCCAGTGGAAAACACGTTTGCATATTTTTTTTAATGGTAGGATTTAAGGGAACAATGTTTTGGATATGAAAATGTCCCCTGACCTGAAGATTGCAATGCCAGGGTTTGAACAGGGACTACAGATGTAAAGTAGATGGAAATGAGCGTCTTGGCAACTACATTGAAGTGTGAACCAAAATGTGCATTGATGTGTACCGTCCCTGC
The DNA here is from genome assembly GCA_026745465.1 of Lota lota. Taxonomy (NCBI): domain Eukaryota; kingdom Metazoa; phylum Chordata; class Actinopteri; order Gadiformes; family Lotidae; genus Lota; species Lota lota. Next base: position 285,143 of record JACYXH010000401.1, on the reverse strand, counting down.
CAAATGTATACATTTAATTGTGTAGGTAACTTGAATTGCCAAACTACTTCCTGTGTCTGGCTTCTTAAACACTTCCTGGGCAGACAGAGAAAGTAGGTTGTTAGGACAAAAAGGAGAAGTTTGATAAACATAACATCATGCGCCCTTTGTCTTAATCTTGCCAGGAAAGTCAGTGACAAATAATTGAAGTAAACAAAAAAAAAGTAAACAAACATTTTAGGCTTATCTAAATGACAGTAAAACACAACCATACTACAACCGGGCCCACAGACATGCGTCAGTGTATATAAGGTGATTGTTTTGCGACATGTGTATTTTATGCAGGCATGGCAGTTTTTAGTCATTACTCAATGTGAATTGTGCCATTATTTATATGTCTTCACTATCTCCACCAACATCTGTTCCACTGCATCTCTTTGTTTGCTTTTGTGTTTTTAAGCCATATATATCTGTTGAAATTCAATTTATTTTGTCATCTGGATTATTCCAAAGCCAAGTGATTTAGAAGAACAAGGAGGATTATTAGCCAATCTGATAGGAAAACGGATGAAGTGACGCGTTGCAGACTTGTATCTTAACAGCCATGTGATTGGCTCTTGTAACATCTGTCTTCTATTAGGGCGAGCGAGCTTCAGATTCTCATGCGGGAGGTTCATGTTGCGGCTAACGTAGTCATCAGCTGTGGGAACCAAATGCTCTCCATTTGTGTGGAATGGCCTCTGGCTCAAGCACAGGTGGCCATCTTGGCATGAATGTTAGCCGGTATGTGTTGTTTTCTTAAGGATTTGAATGTAGCGACGGTTCACTTGTTAAAAAAACCACAAGGCTTTGGAAAAACCATAGCACAGCAAATTGTAGAAAATGAACAATCATTTGTCTGATGGTTAAATCTTTCTAAATCCGGTGTTGGATAGTTGACTACTGTACGGTTTCCTTTAGTATATAGAAATAATTGTTGTGCGTGGCTAAAACATTTATAAGGCCTGGATTTGTAGCAATTTCTAAATTTCTGAAGCCCTAGTCTAGCCAATTCTGTTGTGGTTGTTAAGCAGGGTTCATAGTATGTGGAATTAGCAGAGGATGTTCTTAGTTCACTGGCCAGTCGGAAAGTTCAGACCACGGTCCTTGATCACTTCAGACAGCTTACACAGGCCCCCTGACACTTGAAACTCGATTGCATCACATAGTCTAACAGGGATTTGAAGAGGCTTAATTTTTCAAACAATGATACTCTAGCAGCGCTTCATAAACTAATCCGAAAACCCTGGCGAATCCACTTACTTTCCTTTTTGCTCTTAAGGATGCAAAGATATCACAAGTAGCACGCTTCAATAAGAACCAATCATGCGAAGCGAGCAGCGGGTTACATCGCTGCCCTTGCAGAAGACCTTGCAGCCGCGGGCGATTTGCACGTGGCTGCAGTGGTGATCTTAATGCGCACGCTCATCCATACCTGGGGTTTTTCACAGCCAGCTTTCCCGAGTGTCTTAATTGAGAAGCCTCCTGAACCACCCCCCCCCCCCCCCCCCCTCCTATTTTCAGCTGGCACGGCTCGGCTTCGGGCCAGGCCTAGCTGTCGGCTCGAGGACAGCGGACAGCAAATGCCCCGGGGGAACAATGACCATCCTAATCCCTGAAGAATTCCCGCTCCTCTGATCCGGCTGGCCCGAGCATGTGATCTTTGAAAGGCCAGAGGCTCGGCAGGAATCACAGGAGACAAATTCTCAGGCACAGTCTTGCGTGCTAATTTAGTGTAAGGGATTCTAGGGGGTTGGCATTATGTGAGTCGGGCAGCACTCTGGTGGTGATCTTTGAGTTGACCCACCCCATCATTAGGAACAAAGCCGCTTGGCACAAGGGGTTAACAGGAATGCAGGCCACCTCGGGTGAACATTCAAATTCATTCATGAAGACAATGTGAAAGGGCGTTCAGAGCATATCGGACTTCTGCAATATAATGCATTTCAAAGGTAGGCAGACATTGTGAGCAAATTAACACAAGACAAAGAGGGGGTGGAATGGGATTTGTTCTTTCAAAATTGGACTGGTTCATGCAGAAATGGCAAAACATGCTAATCAAATGAAATATACTTTCTTTTCCCCAAGGGAGACATTTATTGTGGACTCCATTACATGCATACATGATTAATCATCTTTTGAGTTGGTACATTGTGGGCTTAGCAGGAGTGATAGCAGAAACATGTTTATCATTAGTATAAATGTTATGCTCGCTACTGTGGACAGCATAGTCTTCAGGTAGAACATTTTTACTAGAGAAAAGCTTGTTACTAGATTTGGATGAAAAAACTGGGATATTTCCTGTTTGTGAGTCAACGATGACTGTGGAAATAAGTTAACAAGGTGAAGAAGTTAACACCATTATGTCAAAATACTTCTTTGGATGCAGTCCAACATGTGCTTTATATTTTGTTTTCAGTTAATGACTTAAATGATTGATGATGCAATTATTTCAATCAGTCGTTACAATTTTCATTACATCAGTGGCATTGGAATTCTCTGACTTATACCCTCCCAACTGGTGAACGCATCTGAACTACAATAACCAATGGTCCTTCATCAAGTTTTGTTTGGTCTCTTCCTGCCCTTCCCTAGCTGATTTCCTCAGACCTTATTCCACAATGTCCTCTCCTTATTGCCCTTTACATCGGTGAATAGCTGGCACGAGCTTGCACAGTACAGCAAGCAGTGGAATGGAAAGAATTTCCCCTTTCAACTGTCTCAGACAAGTTTGGCTCACTCCAACAGTCCAATTTAGGAGAAAAAGCATTGGCTTATCAGCCCTGCTTTTGCTATTTCCAAATACTCCCAGAGAACCAATGTTTTAACAGCACTGAAAATAACTTGGTTCTATAACCTTGTTCTATTTTGATGAGCGATTAAGACAACAAAAGGTAAACTGTACTGGTGTATGCATTGCTTGAAACCAACCAACGTAGAGTGGCAGGGTCTGTCTGACCGTTTGTGTTTATTTTCATTCTTTAGCTTCAGAGGCCTGAGTGCCATGCCAGAGGGGTGTCATAGTGCTCTCCACCAGGACCCAATGGGGGAAGGTAAGAGAAACGCCCAATTTTTCAGAGATGACATTTGTGTGTACAGTGTGTGCCGTCACAATTGCCCCCCGTCAAACAACAGCTCTTGCAGTGTATGTTTTGATCAGTCTATACCGAGTTAATAATACTGCACCAAAAACAAAAAGTATCTTCTTTAAACACTGCAATGCTGAAGTAAAGAAAAAGTGGGTTTAGGTCAATGGTTGGATAAAGTATGGAAAAAGGGGAAATCCAGACGTTTTTGAGAAGCAAAGCGAAGCCAGAGCAGTGAATTCCCATCCTACAGTCTCGGCTGTTTGAGAGGCTCTTTGTGTGCTTATGGTTGCCAGGCCATCCCCCTTTTTCTTTTTCCTTTTTTCTTTTTCTTTTTCTTTTCGTATTTTTTTTTTTGGTGACTTTGCTGAACCCTCTGAACACCCGCACATCAAACTAGTGTGTGTCGGACTGTCCAACAACACTGATTCTAACCCTGGCCAGTGGCGTTGACCCCCCCTAGGGGGAAGGAGCAGGGAGTGTGGCAGTAACTCAAATATATTATTATTTCGCAGTTCATTATGTTCCGTGGAAGAGTTGGCGATGGCATTGACAGAGGGCCTCTTTGTGTTTGTCTGTCTGCACTGCTGCTCACCCAGCCCCTTCCCATACGACCAGAGCCTTCCCTCCTCTCTGCTGAACATTTAGCCCTGGGCTTCCTCTCTGGGCCAAAGAATAGCAATGTGTCAATGGTTTCTTTTCCTCCCCTCCCTCTCTTCCTCTGTGCCTTTTTTTTAGTGTGGCTGTTGCCAAGAGAGGCCTGCAGCCAGGGATGTGGGGATGGGGGCGGGGGATTGTGCCACCTCCTTAAGATTTGTGTCTTGATTTTTGATTCCTTCAAAAGTTGGTTCAGCTCCGACTGCATGCACTCAAAATGTTTATTTAAATCACTTATGCTTCACAGCTCTTAAACTCGGAGACCAACACATGGCTTTGCTGGCTACACCCACCCGCAGCTTGCACCAGTGTTTGTCTTGTTTGTCTGTTTAACGTGTTGTCTGAGGATGGTGTTTAAGGTATCGAGCAGCTGGGAATGCAATGTGTGAGGCGATGATTAGACGATGGGCTTGGGAGGCACACGCCTCCAGGAAAACCTGCGCTCAGCCTCAAGGTGAACAATAAGCAGTCTGTGGAGAGCCTCAAGCCGCAGGTCACCAGAAACATCAGACGCTGTTCTGAAGTAACTGACCTCTGTCAGCAATGACAGATCAAGATTTGTTTCTTCAATGCATGTGTTCATTAATGACGGGTGCATATTTTCGCTCTCTGCAATAAGTGACCATTACTTTTATTTATCTATTTATGACTCGAATGGAGCACAAGCAGAACGTGGATTTTGACTCTGAATTGTAAGTACGTTCTCTGGCCAAAAGTTCTGAGGGCTTACTCAACAGCCTTTGTAAGTTCCCAAAGGGAACAAATTGCAATAAAATCAATCCCACAGTTTTACGATCCCTGCAACCAGTTGTTGAAACTCAAGACGGTCGACCGTCCTATCGAGTAAAAAGCCATTGCACAGCTGCTCTCTGTTCGTCTAAAAAGCACAGGCCACATCGCATGCCTGGGACGTCAACAAACGACACCATCTCCCTCAAAAGACAAGGCTTCCCACTGACACACCCAACCTTAGTGCTGTAACTGTCTGCAGAACCTACATATTTTACTGTGGGTGTGTGGGGCGGTCCATATCCAATCCAGCTTTTCCAGACCACTGGGCACAGGGCTGTGGACGCAGATGAACCATGGCAGGGATGGGTGAACCTCGCAGTGTCTGCTCTCTCCGAGCCCTCTAGACTGGAACTCCATTACTGGCCTAACCGCCTGGGGCATCAACTACTGCTGGATTCCCAAGCAGTGGGATAACCCTGTGGGGTTATCTCTGCTGCTGTAAATGACCGTCTCACCCTGAAACCTGCCACTGATGCTTTTATTTCTGCTCCGCCGCTGGCGTTTCCCGTTATTGCCGTTAGGGTAGATGATTTTATTTTTTACGACCCCCCCCCTGTTGTGATGTGGTGGCTCCACAGCTGGGGTCCCACTGTATGTCACCACGTTGTTATGCCCCCACTCCATTTCTCCCACCACAAAACCATTTAATTTCAATGTAAATTATTTTACTGCCTCCAACAATGGCATTCCTCCTATAGAACTCTTCCAGTGGATTAACCGCATTAGTTACAGGCCCTCTGTTTTGGCTTTACCATTTAAAAGGCCTCTCAGTATCTCATTTGAATCCATAAACCTTTATCGGTTGCATAATACAGAACAATGGGTTAATGGGTTTTCTTCAGGTATCCATTATATTTGCATAGTGGTGCCATGAGAACACTATGCACAATGCCACAGTAGACCTGAGTTTTCCCACAGTCAAGCCACATAGCGGGACAACCCTAAAGGACAACAACATTCCCCTTTAACATTGATGATTTGGTTGCTCTTTAACCATTCCTTGAAGAATAAAAATTTTCCACTACGGTTACAATGCGAGCCATAATTGTTGAGCATTGGAGTGATTGAGGGATGAGGAGAAGCTTGACTAGGTCAACTGATGGACTGAAATGCTGAACAGCACACACTGAAGACTGCCTGGGGACAAACGTCTTAGAATGACCTGACTGGAGAGTCCCTCACTCGCGCCCCCCCCCCCCCCCCCCCCCTCACCACAGCTGTGTCCCTGGTGCCCACCCAACAGGGTGGACTCCACAGGGAGGTGCTAACAGGATGGTGGCCTGGTTGTGGACTGTCGGTGTGTGTGTGTGTGTGTGTGTGTGTGTGTGTGTGTGTGTGTGTGTGTGTGTGTGTGTGTGTGTGTGTGTGTGTGTGTGTGTGTGTGTGTGTGTGTGTGTGTGACTTTTAAACCATTAAATACTCCAAACATAGTGGCTGTCAAACCAGTGTTTTTTTTTTTAGCTTGGATTAAAACACAACAGAACAGGGTGCATGGGGTGTTGGTTCAAGGATTCAAAGAAGAGTTCAAACCAGATCTGTGTCTTTCACACACACCGAAGCAGCAACAGACTGGAAAAGTGGCGGCCACATGTCCTACTTGTGTGTCAAGCTTCTTGCTTCCAATAACTAGCAACATCTGTAAGCCTGTAAGAAATGTCATTATTATTCTCTATCTTATTTGCAAATTGCAACCAAGTGGCATCAATGTAACGGCGAGATCGCTATAGGTTAATTCTTTGTGTTGTGGTAAAGGGACTGGGTTCACCGTGTGTGTGCCTGCGGTGGTCTTGCACTGATGTGGGGAAAGGAGGGTGAGGAGCTGCTGAGTGGAAGCTCTTCCTAAGTGGATCATCACATGCCAATGCACTGAGGTCAACATGCACTGCTGGCTCCTTTAAAGAACCTCTTCAGGTTCTGAAGAGGTCGACCGGATTACATCTGAACCTTTTGTGCAGTTGTATCGTTTCGATACGTTGTGAGACATGCCTCTGGGGGAAAAAAACGTCTTACCCTTGTATTGATGTTTTCACAGGGAAATGGCGGCCTGGTGAAAGGATATCATGGCGAGATTAAGCTTTTTCTCGGATAATCCTTTTTTTCTCTGACTTTTTCTAGTCGGTAATAAGAACATCTAAGCTCATTGTAAATCAACTCTACACAATGAACTTTCATAAAATGTAAATGGCGTCGTATGTTAGCACGATGTAATTTGAAGCTTTGCATTAGTAGATGCTGCGAAGCGCACGCACGTTTCACTCTGGGACAGAAGAATTCCCCTGACATTTCCCAAACATGCTTTGACCTTGGGTGTCAGTATGGAATGCAGGTTGCGGTTGTGTTTATACTCCACACTGGTTGTCCAATGGACTTTATTTACCAACCTTCAGGCTAATTATTAACAAGGCATGGAAAGAGCTGGGGATGGGCGTGTGTGTGTGTGTGTGTGTGTGTGTGTGTGTGTGTGTGTGTGTGTGTGTGTGTGTGTGTGTGTGTGTGTGTGTGTGTGTGTGTGTGTGTGTGTGTGTGTGTGTGTGTGTGTGTGTGTGTGTGTGTGTGTGTGTCATTGAGGGTGTACCACTGTACTCCTTGTCAAGATTTGAGTAAAACCAAGCCCCGCTCTGTGCCGGCCTATACTCGCTGGGCCCCTGGATCTTGCTGTTTGGGTAATGGTTTTGTAAGGGCCTGGGGCCTAGTCTTTTTGAGGTACCTTTGTTAATGTGTCCTGCCCTCCTAAGCGGAAGCCATTCACTGTTGCCAGGTTGGGAGGAGTAACACCAGCCACACCCCCCTCCCCCATTCCCCAAAAAAGAGCCCTAAAGTCCTAAAGACTGTGGGGGATGAGATGTAGCAGGGGAGGGGAGGGGGGGGGGGGCTTCCCTCTTCTTTCTCCCAGAGGAACGCTGGGTGACACCAGTTCCCTGGCTGTTTAAATGGGGGCCTCCCTCTGAACTAGTGTGAAGTATGTGAAGGAATGTCAATGTTGGAAAATTGGACCCTAATCTGCCAATTAGATCCCAGGTTGTTCCGGCTTTGAACATGCTTTTAAGTGCTGCCAAGGATGTTTTTTTTTGTTTTTTTTCTCATGGACAAGTCCACCACAAACGTCCCAGCGTCTCCCTGCCTGTACAGTAAAGTACATAATGGACAAAACAAGCCTTGAACAAGTCCTGGTAACTGTAGTTTGGTCTGGAAGAAGTTGTACATTCTGCTGAATAGACCATAGTTCCTGTATAATACCATTTTTAGATCGGACAAAATAATTTGTACGTTTAGGAAGAACGAGTATATCTAGGGCTAAGCAGGTCACTTCCATCAAAGTGGTGACATTGGGCAATGTACTTAAGTTTACTTGTAATGTAGTTCTACCAAGGGTATCCACCGCTTCGATGTTATGAGCCTGATTCATATGTAGCCTAACTTCTGAAAGTCTTAAGGCCTGTTTCTCACCTCAATGTAGACCATTCCTCAAAAAGATTTCAAGTAGTTCATGTACTTTTATCCACTTGACCGTCACACACTAGTCTGGAATTTCACATGGTGTATCTTTTCTTCTTCTTCTTTCACACATGATACAGAGCGAGCTGTATCTGTGTATTACATGAGTCAGCGGGTCAGTGAACAGTGACGCATGAAGCAGGCGCGGGCTTGTTTTGCTGCAGGATGTACTACTCATGATGAGGCGGAAGAGTGAGAGGACTCTTCCTATCGATGGCTAGCACTCTGGGGCTGGGCACGCTTTGCATTTGTGTTTGCATGATGACGCTTGATATGCTGTGCCTCTACCAGAGACTCGGATTTGGATAGAAAAACAAATAGGCCCCATGAGGCTAAGGTTATTTTTGGATGTGTCACATGTGTTGGGTGCATGTTCTCAAGGTTTATTTTGTTATTGTCAGACATGGGCTTAAAACGGCGGTGTTCCATGGGTTTGTGAACGCAGAAAGCCCAAGACCGCTCTGAGAGAGGGTGACTGTAGAGGCTGTAGAGCTACACCATCAAGTGTTGGGATCTCACAAGGTTAACAGCGACTAAAATTCCTCACTGTTGCTCCGTCGTGAAACTTGCATGACCTCCGCAGTCGTAAGTGTATGGCGTCAAGGAGATATGATGGCTGTCTGGATCTCGCAGTATTGTTTTTATTGTTTCACAAGTAACAATGCAAAGTTTATGTGTGGCAATGGTCATCTTTAAACTACGGTTGTTATTACCTTGTTTGTGTCGAGCTGTTGTGGTCTCGTACATGTCTAAGTTAGGAAAGTATGATGTGACGCAATGTAGGGCTACTACTACAGCACATCTTTTCATCCTGTGTCCATTTTGTTGTTGTTCTGTCTAAACCAGTTTTTTTCCTAAGTAATTCTTGAGCACTGGTGTCACTGCAGATGAATATGCTCAAGAGTCCGTAAGAGAAAGAAATGCAGGTTGCAACATCCTGGTGTGTTGCAATTGATAGTGAATTGGTTTGAACAAAGAAAATAATTCTCACAGGAAGTGATTCATATCTGTCGTAATCCATAGAACATCGCGCTACAAGGTTCTGAAAACAACGGCTGTATGCTGAGTTTGATTTGAGACCGGTAACAGGATCTTCTTAGTAATGAAATTATGACTGCATCAATACTAGTACCGGTAGTATCAGATGTGGTACTTTAAATATAATATTAGTAGTATTGGAAAATCTCCTGTATACAAAAAGGCAACAAGTAAGTAATTTTGGTCACTAACAAAAACATTGATTACATGTTGCTGTGTACATTCTGAGGACATCGTGCTTCGCGTGTAGATGAAAAGAAGCTGATCCTAAAGGTAGCCTGTGTCGTTGATACATACAGGCTGGATATTTTTCGGTGGGATCAAGTGGTAGTGATGCTGAGCTCTAAATGGAGGCCTTTGTGATCTCTCTCACGCAGCAGGCACGCGGGTGGATAAAGATCACCGTCGGCTTGTATCCCGAAGAGCTGCAGTAGCATGTAACTAATATGCAGGTGACAAACTATTCAACCTCAGACACTCTATTCTGGGCCTCAGACGCTACCTTATTAGGCCACGCATGTCGGGCTCATAACCATGATGATGTCACTGGGGGCAGGTTTATGAATTGTCTCCATTGTCAGCTTGTCTGATAAGCGTTGTCTGACGCTAACGGCGGTAGACTTGACATCGGTCTAGACTCATTAGTCATCAAGCCCCCTGGTTATTACTTTACTCTTGTCTGCGTGGAACAGGTGTTGAATCACTGCTTAATTTATTACCTGAGATGGAGCGATTGGCGTGTTTATGGAATGAAGGTGGTTCATCACAAAATCTGTTTGGGTATAAGGCGTCAGATTCTTTTTAAGCGGTAAATGCAGGAATTAAATGAGTCCTACATTTGCGTTCTCCCAGCTCGCACCCAACAAGAGTTCCTGTTGAAGCAACTTCTTTGAAGAGTTTTCTATGTTGGCAAAAGGCAGTGCGGTCATGCGTGCAGCATTAACACACGTTTGCCTGGAAATGTTAACCGGGGATTAACAGGAATTTAAAGAATTACAATGTGGGGGTTGATCACCTCTGTGGAATGCCAACGATTCTTTCCCCCACCATTTGATGTTCGGTAACAACTGCTTTGCTGGGGGTCTGTATGGTTAACTATAGGGTTTTTCGGTAAAAGTCCAAAAAGTTCAAATACTATACTTGCCCCTGGTTAATGATTACATTGGGGAGTTAACTATTAAATACATTGAGGATTTTCCCGTTAGTTGAAATAATTAACCATGGGAAAGAGTCACATCAGTGACTATTATTATTAATTATTGAATCCTATTTTGAGACTCATTGTCTTCAAACGCCAAGTATTTCTATTGAACGGTTACGTTTGTAATCCGGCTGAGTGGGAAACGGCTACCTGTTTAGATATGTCTAATTCCAAATTGTCTTCAAATCAACATAATGAAATGCTTGTATATAAATACAGCCTGAATAAAGTTTCCTTATGTGCATAACTTGCATCTACTATTTTGACATGTGTAATATTTCTCAGTCTGCTACTATGCCTGACACTTACACTTTCTTACGGTCCTTTCTTCATGTCTGTAGACACTTGCCTGCACATGTTTTGTCTCCAGGTTGGAGGTCTCACTTCTGCAGTGTGTGTGCATCAGCTGTTCCCCTTCTTGTCACTGCTCTTATGACATGTGTTATCTTCTTGTCATTCAATTGTAAATAATAGTAGATTCCGGTATTAGTTGTAATTGTCACTAAGGAACTATGAACAGGTTGTAAACAATTGCTGTTGCTATGTTAAATGCAAGAGTGAAATAATTTACCTCAGGAAAACAATATTGATAATATTGCAAATTGTGATGTTGTTGCAAAGATACTCATACAAGCGATGGATAAGAAGGCTGTGAAGACCCATCTCCTAGAAGAACTATTGACATATTGGTGCAGATGAAGGTCAGAGGATAAATTAATTCAGCTCTTTCCAGAGCAACAGCAATGAGTTGTTAATTGCGGAACAAGTGGGACGTGGAGACGCACATTAATTCCCCAATTTGAACGGCTGTGGTGTCCAGTGCACTTCCTTCTTCCATAGTGACAGGAAGCCACCGAGAAGTTGTTGACTCAAAGGAGGAAGTGCAGGCAAAAAAAGGATTTCACACTGGTTGGACATTAATGGGAAGGGCAAAGAGTCTCTTACCACAATCAGGTAGATTTTACTTCCTCAAAAGTGACAACCCCCCCCCCCCCCCCCCCCATCCCTTCAGTGAGCTGTGGGTAGCATCACACATGCACACTGCGTTCCAGAGCAGAAGCAGCACTTGGCCCTGCGTCACCAAGGACTGGCCAGCACCAAGTGTATCTACATCTGATTTGTTCACCCGCTTATTTGCATTCCTCCACATGTGCTGTTTCAACAAAGCCTCTCAGTGGATGTCTGGTGGTGGCCGTGGTGTTTTATAAGCCTGTATTTTGTGGTGTCCAGTTGGGACCATGCAGTGTCTGTAAAGTCCATGTACTATGAAGTGGGTCATCGCCGGGACCTCTGTCATATAGTCAAGTGCCATGCTTGAAGTACTAAGACGAGGCAGTTTCTTAGAATAGAATAATTGCTCACGCTGCAGCGTATAAAGGTTTGTTGTTCTGAATACCGTAAGCTCACATTAACATATCCGTGCCAGGGCTGCACAATCAAGCCTTTCCAACCTGTTTGGCCACTCAATGAATGCCTCCTTATTCATCTAGTCACACACACATTCATTCACACATTAAACGATGATGCCGTCGTTATCACCATTGTATTATCAACGGAAATGACTTGCCTTTCAATGTACGATCGTGCAGTCAGGGATGCAGAGTCAACGTTTGTGACTTTGCAAAAATAAATAAAGAGCCACCCCCGGTTCTCTCTGGCCTCTGTTGACTTGGCTCTGTCCGCAGACGTGAGGCATGGAGAGGGGAAGGGAGGGAGGAGAAGGGAGTGTCGGATGCCTGGGTTCGTTCGACTCCAAACCAAAAGTAAAGGCTGAGGCAGCAGAGAGAGGGAGCAGCCTCGTGGTGACTCCTGGCGATTTGTGGAGTGTTGCTGCCCTATCGCTTACACACCCCTCTCTCTTTCTCTCGGGCGGCAAACGCCTGTCATTTATGGTGTTTCTCTCTCTGTAGTGGTTGGTCAGGCGAGGGGAGAGAGGGAGGGGGGGGAGGGAGAGGGAGAGGGATGGAGAGAGAGAGATCTGAGGCCTCAGCTCAGTACTGACTCATGGAAAGTTTGTGGATGTTACATGTCTGTGTGTCTATATGTTCGTACTACAGTTTGATTCACTATAGTAAAGCTTGGCACACTCTTACTTCTTTATTTTCCAGTGATTAACATTCTCCTGAGTCAAAGGCAGTATATGGAATGCGTATTTTGCCAACAGCTGTATTCGGTCTCTTTAAATGCAGTCGTGTGGGGAAAAGACATGAAATGAACAATTACATTTTGTAGCACAGTTTACAGCAACCGCTTCCAGGTTCTACACAAATCATTTGTAAAAGCCGAACAGGAGTGAACATTGCTAATAATTTTCACAGTAGGTTTTCCAACCACAGACCTGTGTTATTACCCATGAGCTTTGTCTCGCTGTAATCCAATGGCTGTCAGGGGCTTCTCTAGCTTTCCAGCTTCCATCATCTCGACTGCATCCAGCCTATATAGAGCAGTAACAGGGCTTTGGGTTCCCTGCTCGCCAACATTGACTTACTCACTGACCTACTCCTCCTGCCAAGCTTTTGATACCCAATAATGGTCGGCCCTTTCAGAGGGTCGCGCTTATTAGCCTGCAATCAAATTGAAACGACAAGTCTCCTATTCTTTAGACTCTGCAAAATGGCTTTGACCCCTTTGGCCCTGCGAATATTCTAGGAAACGGAGCTCGCTGCACAGTGGCCGCTGAGAGAGCCGTGCCCGTACCACAGTGACTTCATGTATTTGGACAGAAAGGTTTGCGAGGGAAATTCTCCATCTGGCAAAGAAAGAATGGGAAATTGAAAATGGATTAAGTTTCACTTGATTTCAGACGTGGTTCAATAAAGAAATGAAAAAAAGACATATAAACAAAGCGCCTAGTCTCGAACCCAATCCCTTTTTTTCTTTTTTCTGTCCTCCTGTGCGGCTTTCCCCCGGCCTGTGTTTTTCCAAGGTGAAGGCTGCACCATTCGTGGGGAGAAAAAAAGGAAATGGCAAAATTTTCCACAGAAGTGTGCAGTGTGGTAATTAGAGTCGTGTCAGTAATGATTTGAGAGCGAGGCCCTTTTGCTATAAATCACCATTCTTTAGTTGGCCTGGGTGCAGAAACGACAGGGCTCCCAGACCTGCCACGGTGCCTCCCTTTCTGACCCCCAGGACCTGGGCATGGGGGACGGTGTGGGCATGGGGAGTGCTAGCTGCACTGTATGTGAAGGCAAATTACTGCTGAGGTCAACCCGGGACAAGTGCATCCAGATGCAACCTAATGGTGTTTACACGAAATGTGCTTCACTTGCAACATGTGCTTGTGCATCTGATGCGCAAAAGCTACACAGAGCTACTTTTCCAATAGCATTCATTTAATGTGGATGTCTATACACATCTAAGGATCCTATATCTAAATAAATATCGAAACATTCTTAACCTCTTGAGCTATAATCCTTTTGAAAGTAACAGTTTCTCCTGTGCGTTTGTTTTTCTTCTCCAGAATGTGCTCAGCTGCGCTCGCCTCTCTCCGCCAGCGAACATGACCCCACCCGCGTCGACGCACACCCCCACTGTCACCCTCGCCTCTGTGGGGAGCCTCGGGAGGTGCCCGGCAGGAGGCCAGTGAGCCTGGTGTCCACCCTTTCGTCGGACTCGTCCCGGGACGGCCACAGCCTCTTCGGGAGCACGGCGGCACTCCAGCCTCCGTCCTCCTCCGCCACCCCATCCCGTCCCCAGCGAGGAGGACGTGGACCTCCAGCTGAGCCCCAGCCAGGGCAGCGGCGGGCAGGGAAGGCAGCAGAGCCCGTCCCGGGGGGGCCCCAGGGGCCAGTGGGGTGAGCAGTGGGAGCCGGTCGTTTTGGGCTCCCAGAGGAACAATTTCCACGCCGAGAGGACATCCGGTTGGAGGAAAGGAGGAGGAGGAGGAGGAGGAGGAGGAGCACCCCACGGCCAATCCTCGCCCGTCGCCGCGGACGCCATGGCGCCCAACCCCGAGCTGTCCTACGTGGACCGCGTTGTCATGGAGATCATCGAGACGGAGCGCATGTACGTCCGGGACCTCCGCAGCATCGTGGAGGTGAGTGGGAGCCGTGGTGCTCACGCCAACTTGTAGCACACCAAACAGATGGTTTGGTGTGCATACAGGGAATGCAACCTAATACATTGACATTCTAGGAAATTCTATATGGCATGAACTTTTGCCGACTTCTTGACGTATTCCAGGGTATATTTGTATGGTGTGCATCTGGGTTTTCACTCCGTCTTCTCATGGGACTGTGTAGCTCTGACTTGACGTCTGCGGCTCCTTGTCGCGGGGCGATTGTCTGTCTGGAAGTTGGCCACAAAAAAAAAAAAAAGACTAGCTTAAGCTCTGCAGAGCTCCTAGGACTAGGGACTATAATTCGGAGAAAAAAAGAACTCAAAAGTATGCCAAGAGTGGTTTACGTTATCTGCATATAAATATTTACGGCGACATACACAGGCCGTAGTCTGGGATCGTCAACGGCTCATGTTTGGACTTCAAAGTTGAGACACAAAGCAGGTCTCGCACGGCTGAAAGGTTTGGAGCACGACGGCCAACACCTATGTTCACGTCGCCATCTTGGAGCCGAGATGATGTCAAATGCTCCTGACGTGCGCTACCCCTTCACACCATCTCTGATCACAAGGCAGCCTAAGGCCACCGCGGTTCTGTCACATGCCACCACCATGTTTATGAGCAGGCTCCTCGCTCCTCTCTTTGTCTGCTTGTGAGTGACCGAGCTGCTGGCAGGAGGGTGGGGTGTGTGTGTGTGTGTGTGTGTGTGTGTGTGTGTGTGTGTGTGTGTGTGTGTGTGTGTGTGTGTGTGTGTGTGTGTGTGTGTGTGTGTGTGTGTGTGTGTGTGTGTGTGTGTGTGTGTGTGTGTGTGTGTGTGTGTGTGTGTGTGTGTGAGACACAGAGTAAGGACCCACTCCTGACAGACGCTCACAGCACTTCCCCAGGACTGCTAACTACATATCGGTAACAAGAGGAGCTGCACCGCCTGCTTGCTCTGCTTCCATAGCTCCCTGTTCTGCGTCCAGGCCTGGGACCCTGGGACTCCCCCCGGCCAACACAAACATCTTCATCCAAACGCCAACTGGGGAAGCAACCCAGATGATGAGGGGAGCAGCTCTTTTTTCTTTTTTTTTTTTGCAAACTGCAGTCTGGGAATGCCATCTAGGCCACATTTACTCTGCAGTTTCTGAGAAATTGTTCTCATTTGTGTCGGGAATTTTAACAAGGCCCTGGCTGCAACCCGCACACGCAGGCACCAAGCAGTGCCACACACACACACACACACACACACACACACACACACACACACACACACACACACACACACACACACACACACACACACACACACACACACACACACACACACACACACACACACACACACACACCCATATTCTTTAAGGGTGTGTGTGTGCCTGGGTGACTTGTGAAATGGGCTCTCTTCTACTTGACATTGACACGTAAAGTGTGGCTTTCCGGATCACAGCCAGTGGGCCTTGAGGGCCACCGTATCAAGTGTGCGGTTCCGCCCCCGTGCCCGCACACGTGCGCTTGAACAGTGCAACAGCTGTTCCTCTCAGATTGCTCTCGCACGGCCGCGGCAAACGCAAACACCTGGTTTGGACACACCTCAAAGCCATGGTCCGCTCCCTGCATTATCGGAAGCCGCGCTTCTCGGATCCCAGGTGGCCCCGCCCTCATCCCTTTGTCACTCCAATCTCTTTAGTTGGTCCATGTTTCTCACCAGGCCAAACCGGCACACTAGAACCAAACCGTCTGAGTGGAGTTCATGGACCGGCCACCGGAAGGTCTGGCCGTCAACTGTGTGTGTGTGTGTGTGTGTGTGTGTGTGTGTGTGTGTGTGTGTGTGTGTGTGTGTGTGTGTGTGTGTGTGTGTGTGTGTGTGTGTGTGTGTGTGTGTGTGTGTGTGTGTGTGTGTGTGTGTGTGTGTGTGTGTGTGTGTGTGTGTGTGTGTGTGATGGCTACAGGAGACAGCCTGTCTAACGCAAGTCAGCATTGGCCTCACTGCACTGGAATGCTCACACTGGACTCCCGTTTTAGTCGTCCAGTGTGAGGGGATGACCCTACTTAGTCTGTTGTGTGTGTGTGTGTGTGTGTGTGTTTAAGAACAATGTCTATAGCGCCCCATCATGAGGGCATGGGGTTTGTGTACATGGTTGTTTACTGGTTTGTTTGTCGGCGTGTTTGCCTCCCAGCCGTATGTCCCGCTCTGTACTTAGTCTGAGTGGTTTGGTCGGGCACACCAGCGTGTGATTGGACGGGAGACGGTGTCAATGTCCACATCTGTGTACGGTCTACTATTTTGAGTTGCGTAGATGTACTTTCGGATGGATCGCCAGGGGAAGAGCCATCTTGACAGTAGTAGTCTGGGTAAATGGGTCTAGGGACTAGTCCACGGTCACTGGGGACACGTCTTTTAAAACAAAACAACGAAAAGTATAAATATATTCAAAAAAATGTGCGATCGGCTTACGATAACCATTTAAGAATTGCCACACTAGAAACCCCCAGTTATTACATACTGTAGGCGTAATCAATTCTAACATGTCGTGTCCGATATTGGGTGGTCCATTAGAGGAATGTAATATAAGCCATCTTTTTCTTTGTGCAGCTGCTCCCTCTAGTGGGAAGAACTTTAAATTGCATATGTGACGCGTGAGTATAATAACTGAAATACATCGCTATGTGATGAAGAGTGATCTTTTTCTAAGCATTCTTTTATACACCTTGTTTCTTTCAGGACTATTTGGCTAAGATCATCGATGCAGGAGACCTTCCCATACTCCCAGAGCAAGTCTGTGCACTCTTTGGAAACATAGATGATATCTATGTGTTCAACAGGTATGGTAACGTGTGCGTGTGCCCTAAACAAACAGAAACCACAGATGTAACTGCAAGAGTTTCTGTGTCAGCAACCTGCTTATTTACTTACATAGTCTTACAACCCTACTGACAATTACATATGTTGGAATGGATCAATATTCACCTCCTTCATTCAATACCGTCCTGTCTAATCGACAGGGGGGGCTCCTAACGATATGGACTCAAAACAGAACTTTTGCAGCTATTTGCTGCCTCAACAGCATAACCCTATTCAGTTTAGCCTCGTTTAGCCTCCATTCAATAGCCTCCATGTCTTCGCTCGATGATGTGACCAAACTACACTATATCAGTCTTTTACTAGAAAACCTCACATATTCCATTTTCTCAACTCTGTGGTATTACTTGAGGACACAATACCGCCTACTTCTATGTTTGTATATCAGAGATGGGTTGTAAAGGGTGGGTGGTCAAGGGTACAGTTAGTGTGTTTTTGCTACCACCATATAGGTCAGTTTGTCATCTCAATAATCGTACTATGGTTTTAATGTGCTCACGTAACATTTTGCAAAATGTCAAGTCTTTATCTCGGGCACAATGCAGCCACACAGGTTGTATATCACTCACTCACTCTCACTGCGCTTGTTTGCTGTCAATCAAAGTCTAAACACAAACCCACTGACCAGTGATTCGTCGATGTACTATACAGTTAATCAGTTCATATTTGTCATGAGGGGTGAGGTTTCTTGTACACAATAACGCGAGGACCAATTATTGCCAACCCAAACACATTCCAGCTGCATGAACCAATATTGACGATGTCCGTTGTTGTTTTATTATATTAGTCAGTCAAGCCTCGCAGACATCAAATATTAGTTTGATGGAAGTTCCTGGATGTGACGTTAACAGACTTGTGCTTTGAGTTTCGTGTTTTCCTTGGCGTTGTGCGGTTGCTTTTATCTTTAACGCTGCTGTGCTGTGGCCTTGCGGTGCTGGTTCCTCCCTCCCATGTGCTCCACTGTATTCTACATAGACTCTCCTCCCGAGTTAACCTCGTTCTCCCCCCGCAAGGCCCCACAAGGTCTGGCCTCGGCTGGAACTCTGGCCTTCTATCTGATTGATTCATGGCTCACCGACAGAGCGCCGAT
Organism: Lota lota; assembly: GCA_026745465.1. NCBI lineage: Eukaryota > Metazoa > Chordata > Actinopteri > Gadiformes > Lotidae > Lota > Lota lota. The sequence continues at coordinate 266,867 of JACYXH010000401.1, read as the reverse complement.
GAATGAATTATATTGTGATTATGGTCTTATCTGTTGTGTGTGTGTGTGTGTGTGTGTCTGCCTGTGTGTCTGCCTGTGTGTCTTTGCATTTAGTTTGATATCCAAATCTTGTTCCTCCCCATTTCCTGCCTGAATTAGCTTAGAGACTCCCTGCTCTCTGCAACCAGGAGAGCTTGTATAACTCCACAGAAGTTGCTGGTGGGTAGCGTACGTGACAGTGTATCTGGCCCACAGGCATCTGAAGTACATTTGCCTAATGTCGGAACAGGCATTTCAATTATAAATAAAATGTACGAGTGCTTAGACTCGAACCGAAAAGAAAACAATATCGCCAACCAATTTTGGTTTCCATATTTTTCCTTTTTGGATTTCTCCTTATTTCTTTGCACTTTCTCTGTCCTTCTCTATCTCTAAGCTTTTACATTTTTGGTATTATTTAGACACAAAGGCTTCCACGTCGGTGAGATACTTTTGAGACATGTCTCTCCTTTCTGTGTGTTAGTGAGCTGCTGCAGTCCTTGGACCTGTGTGACAACGATCCTGTGGCCATCGCCAGATGTTTTGTCGACAAGGTGAGCAGAGGAGGAGTCTCTTGCTCCCTCTTTGACCATCTCCTCCCCCTCTCTTTCACCATCTCCTCCCTCTCTTCCCATCTCACTGTTTATGTTCTGCTGCTATTGTACCAGGACTGATACATACCTAATGTTATATTTATTGCATCCATTTTGTTATTTTGTTTAAAATTATATTACTAGTGCGGTTATTGCGACTAGTACTCTTACTGACCTGTTTCTCTGAGACACATTTCATTGTACCATGACTAATAAAACTGAAACTGAACTGATGGTTTCTCTCTTCTTTCTTTTGTTCTTTTTTTCATTCTTGCATTATTTCTTTCCTTCATTCTCACTAGCTCCACGTCAGTTGCTTTTACTCCGTCATTCTCTGTGTCTCTCGTGGTGATTTGTCTGCAATGAAATTACTGTTATTGATCTGTTTGTCTGCCTTCTGTTTCCAGAGTGAATACTTTGCAATCTACACCCAGTATTGCACCAACTATCCCAAGTAAGTAGTACAGTGTTTCACCAAGCGACTCTGCTGCACTCAACCTAAGAGCCTTGTAAGGGTTTTTATTCATGCTTTTGCCATCAATCAGTGCATTGATCTGATTGGTTGTCCTCCAGCTCTGTGGCGGCCCTCACAGACTGCATGAGGAGCAAGACCCTGGCCAAGTTCTTCAAGGACCGCCAGGCCTCCCTGAAGCGCTCGCTCCCTCTGGGCTCCTACCTGCTCAAGCCGGTCCAGCGAATCCTGAAGTACCACCTGCTGCTCGAGGTACGGTTCTCCCCGCATGGAACCTTTTGTTCCCCTTTCCAGACATCCAGTAGAGACAGCAGCCTTAACCTCTGCAGCCCTGTCATTCCTCTTGCTGTTGCCCTATATTGGTCCATTTGTGTGCCAGCGGCATGCCTTCCAAGGTCCAAGATCCCCCAAGGCTTGATCCTATGCCTTCTCCCTCGATAGGAAATCGCCAGGCACTATGACCCAGATGAGACGGGCTATGAGGTCATCCAGGAGGCCATAGACACCATGACTGGAGTGGCCTGGTACATCAATGATATGAAGAGGAAGCATGAGCACGCAGTCAGACTGCAGGTTAGACACACACACGCACGCACGCACGCACACGCACACTCCCTCCCTCCCTTAGGGATTTACAGCAGTTGAAGGCTTGTTGTTGCTCACTCTGCCACTCCCACAACCCCCCACTGTGAGTCAAAGGTTTCCACATCTGTGGATTGGGGGACCAGGGAAACCTTTCCAGTCTGCACCTACCCTTGGACCACACCATATCTGATCTCTTCACCCCTCCCCCCCCCCCCCCTCTGAGTTAAAAGGAACAGGACCAATCCATAAACCTTCACAGTTTCGCTTTTGACGGCTTGTATTCATTTATTTATTTTGAAGCAAGTCCCCTATATCGATAAATAGACGTCTTTCAGTTCACCTCGTGTATTTTATTATTCCCCGGCCGTGTCGAACACAAATCAAGGCTGATCATCTTTCCGTTCTTTTTCTTTTTTCTTTTTTTCAAACGCTAACTTTATGCGACTAGCTGCAGTGAGCGCTTGGGTGACCGTACTGCATTTTCTCCCCCCCCCCCCTCTCTCTCTCTCTATGCACCGTGTCCAGGAGATCCAGTCCCTTCTGATCAACTGGAAGGGTCCCGACCTCACCACCTGTGGGGAGCTGGTCCTGGAGGGGAGCTTTCATGTGCAGCGAGCCAAGAACAGCCGGACCCTCTTCCTGTTCCAGAGGATGCTGCTCATTACCAAGAAGAGAGGGGAGCACTACGTCTGCAAGACTCACATCTCGGTAAGGGGAGCGGAGGAGAACCAAGTGGCTGACCACACCCGCTGGGATTCTGCTGCAACGGAAGACCATTTTTGATGATGCATTTCTATTCCATCAATTGCGTTTATTTGTCTTAATAATGAAGTGTGTAGTTGATTGTCGAGAGTGAAAACCATTGTATCGGGTTAAAGGAATGTGTGCCACACACACACACACACACACACACACACACACACACACACACACACACACACACACACACACACACACACACACACACACACACACACACACACACACACACACACACACACACACACACACACACACACACACACACACACACACTATGAAGCTTCATCCAAATGTATTCCCAAACATATCTCATAAAAAAAAGAGAAACATTAAAGGGTTCCCCAGGCTCTGTCTCCCTCCCCCCCCCCACATTGATGCCTCCATTCTGCCCGCAGTGCTCCACCCTGATGCTGCTAGACAGCGCTAAGGACCCCCTGATCTTCAGCGTCATCCACTTCAAGCATCCCAAGCATCCCCACACCGTGCAGGTAATGGCATGCACTGCTCCACCTGCGGCCGCTCCACCGGCGGTTCTTCAGCTCATCTTCTTCTCTCTTCCTCCTCTTCGTCCTCTTCTCCTCTCTCTGTGAACATCATGAAGAACTGCATTTCTGTAGGAAAAAAACGGGCGTGTGTGTATGTGTGACGGTGTCCTTTCATGCTGAAAGGGCAATGACGTAAAAGAGAGGAAATTACTGTTTTGTGTTCATGTCAAATGGATAACCATCCGTGTTAGTCTCTGGTTCACGTCCACATTATGTATGCGTGTTATGGCTGATGTCAGTGAGCTGTCTAACAGGGAGCACTTGTTTCAGGCCAAGTCGGTGGAGGAGAAGCGCCTCTGGGCACACCACATCAAGAGGCTCATTCTGGAGAACCACAACACCATTCCAAAGAAGGTACACAACGGCCTAAACAACAATTCAGTTTCACTGACGCTTGAAATATTGCCTGGCAACAAAAGCCCCCTCTCTCTTTCTCTCTCTCTCTTTAAGGCCAAAGAAACCATCCTGGAAATGGATTCCTTGTGTGAGTGCTCTGCGCAAATCTATTGATCTCTGATGGGGAAGCTGGCCGGTTCAACCGTTGCCACGGCAACCGAAAAACCGAAAAAAGTGTCCCAATGTAGAATGATTCGTTTTCTTTTGTGAAAGAAATTGTGAAATGCTATTAAGGGTACCTGGTATTTCTCTAGAACATTTATCTGTGGGGGGGGGGGGGGGGGGGGGGGGAAAGAGAGTTTGTATCTCTTAATTGGTTGTATGGCGTCCAACGCTGGGATTGAAGGTTGCGTCGTCTTCCCCTGTGTTGTGTGCAGACGCTGGGAAGTACCGCTACAGCCCCGAGAGGCTGAAGAAAGTGGGGTCCTGCCAGGCGGAGGACTTCCTGGTCGCAGGGAGACCGGAGCGCAGGAGATCGGGTGAGCAGACCCCCCCCCCCCCCCTCCCCCCTCCCCCCTCCCATCCAATCCTACAAGATGCATGCTGTAATATCGATTGATCATTGTGATTATTATTTTTTTCAGAGCCTGCTAAGCAAATCGTAAGGAGCACAAAAGGTTGGTGCATTCTGATATTTTTGGGGAATTATTTAGATTTTTCAATGCGTATTGAATGACTTGACGTGAGAACGGTATCGATGGACACATTCACTTGTTGAGCCAGTAAATGTACGTCATTGCCAGTAGCTGTTCGGCAACTCTGAATCTTCCCAACCTTTTAATAACAAAGGTTACTGTCTGTCACTCAAAATAGAAACCTTCCATATCACCCGTGCATTTTCTGATTGGAGACCCCTTGCGCAAAAAGAAAAGATCAAAAGGAAAAACGCACACTCCCACTGCTGCTGGCCTCACCCATAATGAAGTTTAATTATATGCGACATGGGGAAAGGCTTTGTCATACATAAGCTCTTTTCAATAGTCAAATTCAGCGTTGGCCTCTGATCTCCACCTCTCCCTGCTCTCGTCTATTCTAATTGGCCATAATGGAATAAAACACAACCCCTAATTTCTTCTCCACAGCCCCACTGTGCTCTCATCCAGATCCATTTTCAAGCCAAAGTAATGAAGATGTGATTTCCCTGTCCTACACACACACACACACACACACACACACACACACACACACACACACACACACACACACACACACACACACACACACACACACACACACACACACACACACACACACACACACACACACACACACACACACACACACACACACACACACACCCTAGTCTTGGTTAGGCAGTCGTGGGTCATCATGTTCTGCCTAATTGCATCATGACCAGTTTAGAAGATGCTAAGAAAAAAAAAGAAGAAATACTAATTATCCGCTCAGTGATTACTGCTCGTTAGAGAGCTTCCATGAATCTGAAGCCTGGTACTGTATGTCAGAGGGGAGGCGTTTACATTTAGCTGTAAAAACCCATCCCCGCTAATCCAATCAAGAACAGATGGATGGAAACACAGGTGTGAACGCTTCGATGTGCAACCCATCATCAGTTCCACACCTAAGAGCCACACCTATTGAGGCGAGCGAGCATTAACACTCGTCTAAATGCACGGCAATCAACTGCGCATACTTCTTTTGAATATCGCTAAAGTCAATGTCAGTACAAGCTCTTGATTGTGCCAAGCATTATGGGAAACGTGGCCCTTGACTCCACAGCCCTTGTACGGACTTTGCAGGGAAGCAAAATCATATCTCATAAGGTCACTGGAGATGAATTTTTAATGTTAGCTGTGACTGCAATCTGTCTCCCATAACATTACAGCAGGGTGCCCTGTACCGTGTTTCTTAAGGTGACAATGTTCCTGACATTCTTTATTTCTTTGTCTCCCTCTCTCCCTCTTCTTTTCACTGTGCCTGCTATACAGCATTTTTGAAGGTAAGCTTCTCTATATATGTTTTTGGATATGCTTAAACGACATCAAAACATTTCACTCAGCATTTTAAATAAAAACAGTTGGTGCACACACAAGCTTTACCGAAGACGAATCAAAATGCCTTTCTTTTCTGTTCCTTAAGGACGGCCTTTTTGCTTGTCTGTTTAAAAAATGATTTATGAGGGCTCCACATCCAGTAGCAAATCTGTGGTTGTTTAGTTTCACTTGTAATGTATCGTTTTATCGTTTCTTAACCTATGTTAATCCAGCATCGTATTCCTTATTCGATATCATCCAAGCCTTGCAGTCACAATCATTGCTATGGCTACAGTAGCTCTGCACCTTGCAATAACACATCTGACTTCACGCTACAGCACGCAGACAGTGAGGGCACACTGCTCGGGGACTTGTGCTCCCTGCAGCCTGCTTCTAGTGTCAGTACGCTGGCCTCCAGTGTAGGCGAGCCCCAGGCTGAGGGCCCTGGTTTGGAGGAGGAGGATGTTGAGGAGCAGAGCCCCAAAAGGCACTCTCTGGAGCAGCTGTGTCCTAGTGACGTTGATCCTAAACTGGGCTCAGCGCCCAGTGAGGGAGGGCTGGAGGAGAAGGCAAAGCAACAGCGGGAGGAGGAGGAGGAGGGGGATTGTTACAAGGAGGATATACTGATGGGAGACGACCAGGTAGCCGACTTTGCGAGCTCCATGATGGCAGCCATCTCCTGCTGGCACTATAGGGCAAGGGCTTTGCTTTCTGCTCCCTTCACAACGGTGAGGCTCTCTGCCACCCACGGGTTTCCACTTTCCTGCTCCATTCCACCGGCTTGCCGATGGCCCACTAACCCTCGCTACCATGGCTGCTGTGCACGTGGCATGCTCGCATAAACATACTCATGACGCCACTAGTGCATGTGTGGTGGACGCTCTCCCAGAGTGTGATCTGTCCACAGTTCTCACCCGATTTGAGTCTCAGATGAACTCTGCCTGCCTTTTTGTTTGGATGCATGTATGATAGTCAAGACGATAGCTATGAGTGGTGTCTCTTGCATGGTTAGTTCCAGTTCCAGTCAAACGTGAACTCCTTCATCAATGTTATTGGGTGCATATGACCGATCCTTGAATAGACTTGAAAGATGTTAATAAGAGAAAATAAAAAATAAAGCGGAGCGTTGTATTTGCTTAATGTGCCCCCGCAAATCATGTTTGACTTCAAAGGTTAATGTAACCATCTAATTAAACAGTTATTTTAATGGCCAGTGCTGTGGCCTTTGATAATCGCATTTACTAATCATATTTCCCCTTTTGGAATTTTCATTATTTAAAAAAAAGCCTTTGTCAAGGGGGATTGTATTATTCCGTTGTCTTAATGAATGCATGTAATACAGTTTTGCTTTGATTGCCCACGTCACATAGGAGTTAGTGTCTAAGGCAATTTTGAACGCATTTAAAACATAACTAGACGTTTTCAATGCGGTATGTTGAGGGCACCTGGGGTAGGTCTTTTACTGCTGTTCCTTTCAACTGGTGCTTTGTACTCTTCCAGGATGCTCAGAACATGGAGGCTGCTGAAGAGAAGGACACTCTGGGAGATGTGTTGGAGACCTCCACACAGGACAATGTACCCAGTGAGAAGGCTGAAGAAGACGCCCACGATGCCCAGGTACTTCACGTCATCTCGTAGACACTGCTGGTGCCACGTGTTTCATTAAGAAACTTGAGATTTTTTTAAAATTAGTAGCACACATTTATTTTAATTGGTGTGACAAGCCCTTAAGGGTTGTGCAGTTTCTCTTCCCGGGTTAATCACTGCATACATTAAATGACGTTCTGCCGGTGTAATCGCTGTCCCTGTACTACCGTATCCCTGTAATTCCTCTGAAAGCAGAGTTCATAGAAAGGGACGGAAGATGTTGTGATGAAACAAAGCCTTCTTAATGTTTCCCTTCAGAGCCTATCTTTGTCAAAATAATGCCACAGGCTGTGTTGGTCCTTGGTGTATTCATTATTTGATTTAGGCTGTGGTGAATTAAAAGCGCCCTGTTGCTGGGTGTTGGCCCACGGTCAGTACATCAACAGAGAAAGGTTGTGCATGGTGTTTAGGTGCAGGAACCTGTCATACAGCTTGTCAAAATACTTTGACTGTAGTGTCTGCATTCCTTGAATGAATTAGGAGTATGAGCCCATCTTCTCAAGCCTGCTGTTTGAACTTGTTCTCCTTCAAAGGCACACGCACACACCTCATACCAGAACAGACACACACACACACGCCTCATTCCAACACAGTCATACACACACACACGCATGCCTGATACGCACGCACGCACGCACGCACACACGCACACACACACACACACACACACACACACATGCCTCATACCAGAACACACTCGTATCTCATACAAGAACCCGCCAAATATCTGGAATGAAAATAACTGTTGGAAAACGTCTGTGCATATATATAATTATATGTATATAATATAAAACTGTCACCCCGTTTAGTGATACATAATGCGTATTGCGATACATATTGTGTCCTTATATAATATACAAATAAAGATTTAGCTCAATGAAATTGTTGAGATGAATGTATTACACAATGGGTTGATGATTTTTCTTAATTTACTCAGAATGTCTCTGTAATGTTGCCATACTTTAAGAAGGTATTTAATAAATTGTGATGTCATGTTATGAATTCCACATTCTTCATATTTATTTGACGTATGATCCATGTACTGAATAGGATATGGAGAACACTTGATGCTTCTTACAGATCATTTCCATTTCTCAGGTTAACGGGGAGGAGCTCTCATCTTCCCACTGTGAGGAGGAACCAGAGGTGGACAACATGCTCATGGAGGTGAACCACTCCCAATTACCGGATTCTCCTGCCTCCGCCACTCTGTCTGAGGAGAACCCCGATCCTGTCCCTGACATCCAAGAACAACTAGATGCGCCTATGGAAAATGGAGACGAGAAGGAAGCGGAGGGCGACGGCTCTTGTCTCCAGCCCGAAGACAGTAGCATTCTTAGCTTCGGGGAATACTCGGAGGAAGACGAGGAGATGCTCGTCGCCCGCGAGAGCATCCTGCCTTCGTCGGTATCGGACGGGGCCGGCGTGATCGCCCAGCAACTCACCGGCAGCGGGTCCAGACGGAGTAGCTTGCTCGTTTCAGAGGACCCTCGCCACGCAGCCGGCCCCTCGCCCCAGCCGGAGAGCCCCCGGCCCTCGGATGAACCCTCCATTTGCTCGGAGCTCCGGGAGGAAGTGGCGTCCACGTCGGACAACGCTTCCCCAGAGCCGCGGCCGGCCGCGGAGGCCAGCCGACCCGTCCCGCCCGCCGTGCACGGAGCACCGCAGGAGGACGGCCCGGGCGACGTGGAGCGCCGGTCCACTCTCTCCAAGCAGGACCGCCTGCTCATCCATAAGATCAGGAGGTACTACGAGAACCAGGACGCCAGCTCCAGCATCAAGCGCCGGGAGAGTCTCTCTTACATCCCAGCCGGGCTGGTCAGGCACCTGAGCAAACAGCTCAACAGCACTCCCACCGGGGCGGGAAACCCCGCCCCGGTGCACAGGAAAGGTTCTTCTCCCGCCAGCCGGCCCACGTCCTGGTCTGTGTTCGACCTCCCGGGCTTGGAGAAGAACCCCGGCGCCGAGTCCGTCCCTAAACCTCAACGCCAGGGGTCGCCCGAGGCCAGAGCTTTGCCTCCGAGCGTCGCCGACGCCCCCGTGGCCGACGGGGACTTCAGACCGTCCTCTGAAGCGCTCAAGATGTGGGACGACATGGAGCTGGGGCTGAACGGTTGCCCCGAGGAGCCCCCGGTCATCGATCACAGCGACAAGGAGATTCCCCCTGATCCTAGATTAGAGGAGATTCGGATCTCTGGGCGCATCAGATCAGACGCGTACGACGGAAGCACCAGGGGTAGATCATTGCACATTTTGGAGGAATGTGAAGCGGAGCCTCTCTCTGAACACTCTTCCATATCGGCGCCCACATCGCCTCTCACAGGAAGTGAGGGTGAGTATGTGGAGGACCCCTGGCTGAGCACGGCTCCCCGGTCCAGTGGGAATGGCAGGGTGGCCCGCGCCTCCCTGCCCAGGATCATTAGCCTTCGATCGGGCATGGAGGACGACCAGATCTTGCAGGACATGGGGAAGATGAAGAACAAGGTGTTCCAGCTGGCGCGACAGTACAGCCAGCGCATCAAGAACAACAGGCCTTTAATCAGGCAGAGGAACCGAGACTCTGAAAACCTCCACGGCCTCAAGAGCATGCCCGCTGTCCACGAGGAGAGTACGCCCTCCAGGGACAACGGTAAGTAAGGGTTTACCAAAGGAGGAGTCACCATTTTGGCATCTCTAATGCAACTATCATGCACATTTTTGTGTGTAGTATAGCAGGTATAGATATTCTATGGAGGGCAATGTCAAACTGTGTTCTTGTTTTGTCTTTTTGTCGCATGTCGTTTCTCCTCTGCGTGCGAATGCAGGTGAACACAACCTGACCTATCCCTTGAACACTTGCGATCAGGTAAACGATGTCGGTGAACCCCCGACCCCCACCCCCGACCCATCCCCGGGCCCCAGCTCCAGAGCCACCACTCCTCAGGCCCTGTCCTCGCCCTCCTCCCCATCTCCCGCCCCCAGCAGCCCCGTGGACTCTGAGGCCTTCCACTGGCCCGACGTGCACCAGCTGCGCTCCAAGTACACCGGCCCGCGGTCGGCGCCGGGCCCTGCCGGCCACCCGCCGGTCTGTCAGAGGATCCGCAGCTGCTCTGTCCCGGAGAGGATGCTGGAGCTCTGCGCCGACGGGCTCGGGAGGCTACCATGGAACCCCCCACCCGCACAACATCATGGTCATCCTCTGCCTTGGGACTCTGCGGAGAGCCAGTGGGGCGTGGCGTCGCAGCGGAGGGGGAGTCCCACCACAGAGGATGGAGGATCCCGGCCAGAGCGCCGCCTGCTGTGCAGGTGGCGCTCCCTGGACAGCGTGCCGGCGGCGGCGGCGGCCCGGCCCCTCCACGATGTGCAGAACCTCCAGGACCCTGTGAGAACCAGCCACGCGACGCTGCCTGCCCAACATAAAGTCAAGGACGTTACGACCACAGGGAACGGCGGTGGTCTCAACGAAGCCCAGCACGGTGTTTCCAAGAGGCCCCCAGCCCTGCGTGGAAACAAGACCGAGAGTAAGATGGTGAAGAACCTGCGTGAGAAGTTTCAGAGCTTAGGTTGTGGTTCGTGAGCCCTTTTTTTTTGTTTTTGGTGTCAAAGGACTACCTTGCATCAATGCTTACTTTATATTGACAGCCATGGGACAATCATACAGACGTTATGTGCCTTAATCTGCCATTTTTCACTTTGTCATGGAATTTGATTTTGTACTGCACAATCAATTGTTGTCAAGTTTATATAGTGGACACTGGGTGAGTTATTTTCTTTTTTCCGCTATCACCAAAATGTAATATAAAAGGGATGTTGTGTTCATTGGTGCGCTGCTGTTTGTATGTATACAAACAGTCGTATGTGTATTTTCCTTGACATTGTGTAAATGCTATATTTTACTTTCAGGTTTTTGCATACACTGTAAAATGCAATCTTTATATAAAGTAATGTAGTTTTCTGTATAAATTGAAAGTAATGTTCAGTACATTGCAGGGGGTTGTTGTATAGCATAATCCCACTTTTATTATTGTAGTAAGTCTATAATATGCTATGGATATAATTGTAGGGGATTTCATGCGGAGTGTACTTTAATTATGCCATTTCACGAAAACAAGGGGTGGGGGGGGGGGGGGATTTTCTACAGACTTCTTTGCCTCAGACGTTAAGCTTCTTTTTCCAGGACTGTTTTTATATCATCACTGGAGCTCCTGAGCCTCAATGACTTGTATATTGTTGCCATGTTATTTATGAAGATGCATACTTTAAACGAAAAGTTAACATTTAAAAACTGAAAATGCAAATTTGCGTTTCCTTTCAACAGCTCATCAAATGAATTGAATGATAAAAAATCGATTGTGAGATAATTACTTGACATCATTTCTAATCAACACTTTACTTGATTTGTTGCACTCAAACAATATAAATAGTTAATCTACAAACCACTTTATAGAGAAGGATCACAGCTCTAATCCTGCTCACTGCACGCCCATTTTACTAGGCTATATATTTATCTAGGGTTATATGTAATGTAGAAAAGGTAGTTATCAGGACAAGATGAATAGTTGATGCATTTTATCGAACTCCTCTAGTCAAGTACTATAAAACTCAATTTTTTGGAGCTAAAGATCTAACCTTTTGCTGAAATGCATAGGCCTATTTGAATCATCCATCTATTATGTTGAGCCTTGGTGTTTGCTTGGTTATTATATAAAACCTTAATGTTATTTTTACTTTTTACAAATGTTTATTTTGTGTATCGTGCATCTATTAAGATAGGACTATTAACCCGCCCCCCACTTGAACAGGCCATTTGGTATCCCGCTATACGCGCGCTCCGTGCGCTCAGATGCATCCACTCATGCCTGGAAACGGAGTTCTCCTGCCAAGCGCGCACAAGAGCCCAGAGATTAAACCCGTTAACGTTTAAATCCTCGATCAAAATGGGATGCGCAATATCAGGCGTGACACCCAAGACAGGTGGAGACGGGGACGCCGACGTTGGACTACCGCATCTCAGCGACGATCAGATCCAGATGATCAAAGAGTCGTGGAAAGTTATTCGGGACGACATTGCGAAAGTTGGAATTATCATGTTCGTCAGGTGAGATGCGTTCATATCCTATCCACTGTCCGAACTTGGCAAACGCAGATACAAAATAAAGCAAGGGCATCCGCAGCCACAATTCACTAAAATCGTGTTCTATTGCTCCAACAACAATGTTTTTTCTCCTCACGAAATGAAATGCTATGATTCAATTGACTCAACGATGTCCTTCATATTTTGGGGTCACTATTTAAACGTCCCTCTGAGTTTAATATTCTAAATACAACCTTCTCAATGTTAACTTTTAATTAATTATTTGCAGTGAATCTCATCAGAAAGCCCGACGTCTTCCTGGAAATGAGAGGATCTGATTAGCGATTTGATTTCCGACCGCCACAGGAAACGACACCGTGTTGTGTCCGATAGATATCTTCAGATGAATTGGGATGGTGCCAATTGCATTCAAACTTCTATTGAATTGACTGTAGTAGGCCTACACATTCCTTAAAGTTCAACATCCATCTATTCTACTGACTTCGTGCTCCCACTAAAGGTTAGACAATTGATTTCTCGATGTGTTCTCTCCCTCAACCCCTCTCATCTTTGCAGTGACGCGTGTTACATATTTCACACCACACAGCAATATGCACAATGGCGTCATCATGCTTCAGGGCATGTATCTGGTATTGTGAAATGTATCTGAAATAATATATGAATGATATAATATGAATATACCTCACCATAGCAGTTGTGCTGCTGTTGTTGATGATGAGGCAGACATAGGGCGTCTGGTGGACGAGGGAGTAGGATGGAGCTCAGGCAGAGTGATAACCCCTCAGATGTGTCCCTGAAGGGTTATTCAGACAGCTGAGGAGATTGACCTTAGCGTGCAAGCCTTGAACCTCGGGGCCCGGAGCCTCCCTTGAAAAAGGGGGCCGTTTCGGGCCCCATGGCCGTGAAAACATCTCATAGATAGATATCCCTTGCTTTTACTGTACACTGACATTGGCTTTGATTTCTATATATGCGACCTGATCATACCCTTCCCCTCCAATTCGCTTAAATTGTTCGTCAATTACAAAAGCAATATCTCAAATATGCCAGATAAACATCAATTAATTACATGGATCAGACAAAGCATTTGGTCGGATCCAATACAAATTCCCGTATAACTATTATAGCCGCGCAATGTATGTGGTGTGTTACACCAACCTTTCCCCTGCACCAATCGGCTGGTGCATTTGTCGCTTGTGTGGAATTATGGAATAGTTTTCCTCTGAAGTAGCATCCATTCAAACAAATTCATATTTGCCAAGCGCCATTTGACTGCTTTATTGGCCATTGCACTGTGCAAGTACGAACGTTGTATCAATTGTCGTAAACTCATCTTTGGCTACACTGTCAAATAATGACAATATATAAAATGCCATAAGCCTAACTATAATCAAAGTACACTGATTCATGAGAGTAACAAAACAATCTGCAAGATTAGATTTAAAACATACTGCAGACATTACTCTTTTATGATCTTGCATAGTAATGGCCTAATCACTTCAAGACCAAGACACTTCCAGATGAACACGATTTTGAATAGCCTTTCTGCAATAATTTGCTTTCCTAACATTGCTGATAAGCTTTAGCATCACCTGTTAAATCACAAATATCTTGATTCATTTGTTTCTATTCTTGTAGTAACATCATTGCAGCAATGTCCATGCTACACGCTACCTAGGTGGCTACCACACTGCACTTAGGTGGCTTTTACTGGGCTCCTCCAAAACAAGGATGCAGGGTGGTGATGTTGGAACCGGTTTATTGCATAGTATAATGAGACAGAGCAGGAGGTGTAACATGTTGCAATGTAGGAGATCCTCCCAAGTGTGTGTGGCGATGGCTGGTACATTGATTTCTCAATGCACAACAGGTGTGCAGCCTCACCCAGCCCCAGAGTCCAATCAGTCTGACTCGAGCCAGGTGAGGCTGCTTAAACCAGCCGCCATCCACACACACTCCACAATCACGCAATGACAACACATATAGCATATAGTTCTCATTTGAAAACAAATAACTGTTCCAAGACCACCCATGGTCTTCACACTTATTCCCCATGGAAACAACATGTTCCTTTCTCATCTGGCCCATCCCCAGGCACCGTTTTTACATCCTCACCCACCTAATACAAACCTATTTTGACAGAGTGCCCAAGTAAAGGTAAGTACAACCCCCAGTAGACCTATAAGCCTTAAAGACGATAAACGAAAACAAAACCTTGAATTTCTTTTATTGCTCAACGATGGGGCCTGGTTATTTCAGGGGCCATGGGGTGAATCACAACAGCGGTCGATGCTGTGGACGTTGTAGTCCTCGCATAGCTCAGCTCAACCCAGGTGAAATGAATCAGGATGTGATTAAGGGTAACACTTGCTCGTCCTATGTGACTCAGTGCAACTCGCGGCGCAGTCTTCGCACCGTTAGCGCCTAGCAGGGAGCTCAACTTGCTCATCGGTCACGTGGAGTGGAGAGGCTATATTTGCAGCCATCATGCCCTCCTGTGCTGGAGGGAGGTGGGGGGCACTGAATGAGGTTCTCCTGTGCATTCATTCTCATTGCAGCGGGTTGATTAAGCTAGAGTTCACCAGGAGGATCAGCCCTGTTTTGACTCCTCTGAGAGCGAGAGAGAGGACTGAACGTTAGAAATGGCCGAAACATTGTCTCGACCTGAGTTGACCTGAAATCATCAGTGGGAGAAATTAAAATGTGTGTTTAGGACAAGACGAGTTAGACCGTCGGGACGAACTTTGTGGACTCCTAACTGTGGTGTGGGAAATAATGTCATCCTGGTTAGGCAGCCCTTATGAACAGTGCACTCTGTGGCCCACGGACATCTGCCTACTGTTGTCTTGGTAACAGGCTGTTTGAGACCCATCCGGAGTGCAAGGATGTCTTCTTCCTATTCCGAGATGTGGAGGACCTGGAGAGGTTGCGGAACAGCCGGGAGTTGAGGGCTCATGGGCTGCGGTGAGTGAGAGACCACACACACACACGCACACACGCTCAGCTCAGCACAGTCTATAGTCGATCTCAAAAAACCATGTGTTGCATTGGAATGTCTAACCTCTCTATTGTATTGTTTTATGAAATGTATATCATAAAAAAACACACACATTTAAATATAATGTATTGTGTATATATAATGCATACAATATATATTGTATGTATAATGAAAAATAAAATAAACATAATGATCAATATAATATTCTAAAGCACAGTGATATACAATGTAGTTAAGCACAAAAATAATATAGATTCTACATTTTCTTTATCAGCGAAATAGTATGGAGGATAATACAATTAATAATATTGGAAGGTAATACTAATAACTTTCAACATTAACTTGCATAGATCTCCAACCTCCACCTTTTCCAGTGCAGTCTCCCCCACCACCGTGACACTAAATGTATAAGTAACAGAATCCTTGAATTAAAACAGTGGCCCCCATGTCCTACTTGAGAACCGGTCGGCTGCTGCTCATTATATTTTTCTCAGGGCCCCGTGTGTGTGTGTGTGTGTGTGTGTGTGTGTGTGTGTGTGTGTGTGTGTGTGTGTGTGTGTGTGTGTGTGTGTGTGTGTGTGTGTGTGTGTGTGTGTGTGTGTGTGTGTGTGTGTGTGTGTGTGTGTGTGTGTGTGTGTGTGTGTGTGTGTGTGTGTGCAATTGAATGAAAGGGAGTGAGAGAATGGGTGCAGTACCATCTCTACCAACATTTAAACTGAACAAAACAATTTGTTGTCAAGAAACCAGTGAATTGTCCCTACCAATAATTGAAATCAAGCTGAAAATCTATTTATAAAAACGTGTTTGAAATGAACAAAATCATCGATCTTATATGAAGCGATATGGCAGGTTTGCCAAATCAGCAATCTGTCCCATCATCTCATCTGAAATCGCAAATCAACAAATTCCTCTGTAATTCTAATTCCCTGCCGGCCAGTGTGTCTAGTCAGTCAGTGTGCCCCTCCAAGGTCCTCCTAGGGTCGTTTTTTGGGAACCTTTTCAGGAACCTGAACCAGGTTCCTGTTTTCGTGGGAACCAAACTATAACCCCAAAACCTAACCCTAGTCCTAAAACCCCCAAATGACCCCCCACATTTTTATTTTACATTTCCTGTGCTCCCATCTGCATGTCGGCCCAGAGGTTGAAATAAGTAAAAGGAGTAATTGTCATGAAGCCACAGCTGTAGGCTGTGGAGGCTGGTAAATAATGGTGTTCAGGATCATCTGATTCTCTAGTAGCCTACACTAAAAGACTATTTGCGCTATAATTCCTGCACAAAATGCCCATCGCATCACAAGGTAGATGAGATTGGTCCTTATCTGGCGGATATGCTGCCAGATAAGGGGAGAGGGTCGAGTTCACGCTGAACTCAACCCTCTCCCCTCGTTCCGCTTGTCTTCCAGCGTGATGTCCTTCATTGAAAAGAGTGTGGCGCGTCTTGACCAGCTGGAGCGACTCGAGGAGTTGGCCGTTGAGCTTGGGAAGAGCCATTACCGTTACAACGCCCCACCCAAATACTACAGTGTAAGACCCCGGTACTATACTCAAGTCTTTACAGAGGAATTCCCTTTTGGTGTTTCTATTCATCATTTTTTTTATTTATTCCTTTTGTTCTGGTTCTAAATAAAGGTCATGCCTGTTGTGTCAGCACAGATCAAAAATGTTAGTCTACAAACTGTGGGTGGTCTTGGCCTGAATGCCACCACATTTGACAGCTATCCTCAGCCGTTTACCTATGTCTGTTATATTTAGTATGTAGGGGCAGAATTCATCTGCGCTGTCCAGCCCATTCTGAAGGACCAGTGGACCCCTGACCTGGAGGAGGCCTGGAAGGTGAGTGTATCATCCAACCACATCATGTGACCTCCACCATCTCAGAGACTAGATATATGAAACACACAGCATGTCTTGTAAACAACCTTAGGTTTCTAGGGTAGAATCAGTACTTTCAGAACCTGTGTGTGTTGTGTGGCCTCTCCACCAGTTCATGTTTCTGAATGTGGGTCAGGAC
Organism: Lota lota; assembly: GCA_026745465.1. Taxonomy (NCBI): domain Eukaryota; kingdom Metazoa; phylum Chordata; class Actinopteri; order Gadiformes; family Lotidae; genus Lota; species Lota lota. The sequence continues at coordinate 249,775 of JACYXH010000401.1, read as the reverse complement.
ACATCAAGAGAAACACCAGAGCAATGTGTAGAAATGTACAATGGAACTAGGGAAGTATAGATTGAGATTCAAGGTAATAGGTAGTTTGTTCAACATTGATACTCCATATGGAGTAATTTTAAGAAAACTGATTCAATGTGTATGGGATTTGCCATGATATGGGGTACTTGTATAACATTTACATATGGTTTGGGTTGTGAAATCTTGCAGCCAAGCATATTTTATCTGTAAATTGGGTTTTAAACAAATGCTGTTCGCATGAAACGTCATTTGAATATATATATATTTTAAATGGACAGACATATTGCGTGTGCCCTGAAGTAATTGGCAGCCATTTTGTGCATTTCAGACCATGTTTCTGTATGTGACCAGCTTAATGAGACAAGGATACCAGGAGGAGGAAAGAATGCGCCTTCAGCAGGATTCCACCTCCCCAAAGGAGCGGCCAGACAAGAGGAACACAGTCTTATGAAGTCAGACGAGTCATACAGCAAAATACTTTTCAGAAGCAGTGCACTGTTGCGGCTTACGTGAATGATTCAACATGTTTTCTGCACTGCTCATATCTCTCCTTCATTGTTACACCAGAAGATGTCTTGTTCAACTTAGAACACATTACTCCTCTTCAGTTAACTTCCCCCCCACACACACTTATCACAATACATAACCTTTTATGGAAAACGGGGGTGGCACTTCCACCAACAAAGCATATGGGCACTTTTTGAATGAGTTTGTAACAAATGTGGTTACTTCCAATAACTGGTCAGACGCAATTTTCAGTAAATGTACTTTATAGCGCCATTTCCGCACCAAATTAACTGATAGCCTCATTTTCCTATATACATATTTTAATTTACCAGGGCAAAGTGAATAGGGTTGCTCTACCGATACATAAATGGCCAAAAAAGTGAACAAAAATAAAAAACACCTTTAAAAGGAAACGGACACAATACCTTGGTCTCAAACATGAAACAAAAAATTATTTCATATTAAAATAAACCGTCTCATTATGGCATCGGTAGTCATGTTTAAATTAGTTATTTGAGATTCTTTTCTTTTACAGGGAATTAAATAAAATCCTGCCATTATAAATTGAGAGTTGTACAAAACATTATGAAAGGCAATTGAATCTTAAGCATCAACCCTGTGGCCCCTCCAGATTTGACACGGCTGTTGGTAACCTGGATCTCACACAGATGCATTTCGGCTCAAGAGCTTGCTGCTTTCTCACTGTGACATCCATGTTCTTTTCTTATGTTGCTGCTGTTCCATTTTCACCCAATGCTATCGAATGGCCCGGAAGTAAGACGTTATCGTGCAAACGATGGCATGATATCAAAGCAGTCACTAGGTGGACCAACGGTGGCCTCTGAGCCATCAGGGTAATGGGAGATGCCAGAAGGGGCTAAAGATGAATCCGGCCCACTGCGAGCCCATCTTCCCCTTCTTCCTCCTTCAGGTGGTACAGGCCAGACTAGAGACCAAGAGGTAGAGTCTGTTGCTCATTGGGTGGCTTTAGTTTTCTTGCTTTTGCTTTTCTTATCCTTCTTCTTAAGTCCATCCATGTGAGCTCTGAGGAGGTTGGAGTACGCCTGCCAAGGGTGGAAATAAAGACACTTAAGGAGGAAAGTTGGGCTTTAAAATACAAAAATCCTTTGTTCACTATTTTATTTATAATTTGTATACCAAAAATGTATTCAGGAACTATAAAATAACACGATTTGAAGACTTTACAAATATACAACTATAATGAGCTACAATCATACAGGGAAGGTATATCAAAGTGTTTCCCTCTGATACATAAGAAATACATACCATTTGAAATTTGATTACTTCTTTGGTATTGACCTGAAAATGACAAGAAATACTGTATTACATACTTTCAAACACCTCTATCTCACTATTAACGACAGTCTTAAGTGTTCCACATTCTAATGAGAATCGACTTCAGTTGTTAGATTTAAAAGTGTTCAATGGGACGCTAAATACTCGGCTGAAAAGTTGTCATATACAATGTACTAAACAGTGTTGATGGTTGCATGATTAAAGGAGCTCAGGCTTACCACTGTGCTAATTTTCTTTTTCCCATCAGAGGCTCTGATAAGACACTTGTTATCTGCTGGTTCAAACGAATCTGCTTGTCCTTTTTTAGGAATTGGTTTGGTCCTGCCATCGTCTGTAAGTTAAAACACGTTAAGCTCCGGCCAATTACGCACTCTTCGGAGTAAACGAGAAGCTCTAACATTGCATCATTATACTTACACTTCTTTAATGTGATGACCACGCTGCCAGAGTTTCGACATTTTTGGAACAACCGTGTCAGCTCCGTCAGAAACTTGAGAAGAGAACAGAAGGCCTGTGTTATTCCTCAATAAATACATTGAAATACCACCATTTCTACTGACTGTAGTCGAATCAACTCATTCAAAATTCCACAAATGGATTTGGCCTTTTTACTAAACACTTCATGAGGTCTAGATTCCTGTATCAATTAGTGTGCGTTTCCTTATGAGATAGCGCACATATTTAGAGAGCTTAACGTCATCTTAAATCATTTAGAAATGCAAGGGATTAGCCAATATGGCTCCTCCCTTGTGAGGAATATATCACCATATTCACAGGACATGTTAGGTATTTTAGAGTAATCTTACCATATAATAAACAAGTGTCGCATTACATAACTTTCGTTTAAAATGTTTGAACAACAAATTGTACAATGTTCTACAAGATGAGCGGTCGTTAGTGATGCATATGTTAGTTAGCCAGCGTTGCCATTCGTATTTGCTACTGATAGCGTTTACTATAACGGACCAATACAGACAATCTATGACAAAAACAAGACAGCGACATTCGACAATGAATAAAGTGGGGGGGGGGGGGGGGAAATATTTTACATACCGAGTCATTTTCTAGTAATACCATGATTCACGGCCGGTTTCAAACGTAACGTTAGCCCACTGGCAAGCAAGCTAACTCCTCTGAAGCACACGTACTATAACAGTAAGCTCCGCCCCGTTCACTCTGACCTTCTCTTCTTCTCCTGAGTTTAAGTAGTGGCGGGCGCATCGCCCATAAGCTGCCTTAGCGCCACCTTTGGATCTCAGAAGAAATGATGTATTTCTGAAAAAGCTAAAATAACAATTAAGGATCTCCAACAGCTTCTTTAAAAACATTTGACCATTTTAAATGTTTCTAACCGCGATATTGTTGGTATTCAAGATGTACATTTGGACTCCGAATGACCCTCTTCACACGCTTTCACGCCACACCTCCTATTTCCCACTCAAATTACGCGCTATTTCACTAACCTTTTCAATAATATAACGTCGTGTATAATCATACGATGCGCTCCCAAGCCTCGGTTAGAACCGTGCATAGCTCTTTAAAGTGTGATTTTACTGATTTTTTTTATTAGGGTGTCGAGGACGAAGTCCAAGACAACCTCTTGTTATTGCTGATTTTATTATTAGTATGTCACGGAAAATCGACTTACACAGCCTAAACCGCTTGATAACTTTGGATAAAAACTTGCTACAGCTGTAGAGGAGGACTACAGAATATCTGTGTGAAAACATTGCACTGATTGGCCCAAAGGTGGCGCTATTGCAATCGTCCAAAATAGGCAAATCATATCTCCAGACTATTTTGACCTACAGTCATGAAACTTTGGTCATACATGCATCTTCTCATGCTGAACAAATATGCCTCAAGAACCTATGACTTCCGCCATAATATATTTTCCGCCAATTATTATTTTTCTGTACAGACAGACAGACGGTCCGTCCGTCCGTCCAATTATAATTTTTCTGTACAGACAGACAGACGGACCGTCCGTCCGTCCGTCCGTCCAATTATTATTTTTCTGTACACTTTTCTAAACAGTGTTTTATCAAAGTAAACCTAAGGTGTCTTTTTCTTCATACTGTATGACCATATATAAAACTTTTCTCTCACTTTTCTAAACAGTGTTTGATCAAAGTAAACCTAAAGTGTGTGTGTGTCTGAAGCTGTCATTACATTAAAAACAATCCATTACAGTGTTTGATCAAAGTAAACCTAAAGTGTGTGCGTGTCTGAAGCTGTCATTACATTAAAAACAATCCATTTACTATCATTATCTTCATATTGTATGACAATATATAATACTTCCTTGATTCAAACCTAAAACAATACTTGTGTGTGTGTGTGTGTGTGTGTGTGTGTGTGTGTGTGTGTGTGTCTGAAGCTGTCACAACATTAAAAACAACCCATTTACTATCATTATCTTCATACTGTATGACAATATATAAAACTTTTCTCTCACTTTTCTAAACATTGTTTAATCAAAGTAAACCTAAAGTGTGTGTGTGTCTGAAGCTGTCATTACATTAAAAACAATCCATTTACTATCATTATCTTCATACTGTATGACAATATATAATACTTCCTTGATTCAAACCTAAAACAATACTTGTGTGTGTGTGTGTGTGTGTGTGTGTGTGTGTGTGTGTGTGTGTGTGTGTGTGTCTGAAGCTGTCATTACATTAAAAACACCCCATTCAACTACTCTTACCATCATTATCTTCATACTGTATGACAATATATACTACTTCCTTCATTTAAACCAAAAACAATACAGTACATTGTTAACTCCATAAGCACTGACCAAACTGTTTGCAATGTTGATGCAATGCACTTGTCACTACCGTGTGTGTCTGTCTAAATGCTATGCCAGTTATGATTCTATTTCAAAGCGTTAAACGAGAGTAACTGCTGAACCCTGACTTTGATACACTTTCATAAAACATTGAAGGCCAATCACCGCAATTGAGCTGAGGCCATTCCAACTTCATCAACTGTATAAAATCTGTCAAAGTCTCACTGGTCTGCCTTGTCTGCCTAAGCCTCGACACCCGTTAATCGCTGCTTGCAGCTTTAATTTATTTTTATCATTGTTCTATCTATTCTAAGTGTATGTTGGTGCAGTGGTAAGACCTGCTGATTAATCTGTTGGAGACCCTGGTTCGAGTCCTGGTTGTGTTTCAAACATATACATTGTGGGAATATAATGTCAAATATAAAATCTGTAGCAAGCGTCTTGGTGGTGCATTGTTAAGACCTGCTGATTAAAAGCATGGAGACCCAGGTTCATGCTTAAGAATCGTGTGGGGACGGGGGTGGGTGGGGTCGGGATTACTTCAAGACAAGCCACTAGTCAAGTAACTTTCAGACAAAAGTTCAAAAGAGTTCAAAAAAGTTTCAAGAACATACATCACTGTTTAATGGAAACAAACATCAGCAGGAGTTTAACCCTGGTCTCCAGAGGGTTAGCCAACAGTGCTCTCCATCGCACCACTGAGACAGGGACACTGATCAATAATCAGAGGTTATATATTACTTTACAATTCACATGAGATCACTGAGTAAAAAAAACAAACAGGTGTGATGTTGTCTGAAGTTATACTTGACATTACAAATCACATGACATCAAAATAAGAAGTTCCCACGGAGACATCCCTCCCCAGGCCTCAAACCCGGGTCGGTGGAGTGGAAAACCGACAGCTCTCGCTGGTGTGCCACCAAGACATCTCATATGGGACACAAACAAAAAGATTTATCTTTTAATACTTTATCTCAAAAAAATCTGAAGAAAGACAGCCAGGTCTAAATTCCTGTGACAATTTGTTGTAGGTTATATGACCACACACGATACAATTGTATATGTATGCGCTAAACAGCTCTCCACCATTTACATGTTAAAATACAGTAGAGATGATTGAATTTCAGGTTGCCATTTAAGATTTAAAATACAACAACACTATTGTGGAGCGGCCCTGATGGTCCTATATTAATCTCCCAATACGCTCTCATCATAAACAATGTCTAGACATGATTAAGCTATAAACACGGTAAAACAATCATAATTGTGTTAACATTTTCAACGGGATATAGTATTGATTAATTGGAAATTTGAATGCTATATTGATAAGAATTGCCTGGCCATTCCGTCCCAACAAATTTAATATCTCTATGGTTTTGATAGGGCACAGTCAGGATTATGGCCCAGGTTATCAAGGTCTACAGAAAATTGAGAGTTCCAGTCCCTATTAAAGACGGCCTTAAGTTGGTGATGCAGTGTTCTGGTCTTCTGAATTGGGTCTAGGGCATGTTCAGAAACTACCAGGCCCACTCCCGCTGTGTTTGAAAAGTAATCCTCCATCCAGTTGGAAGTACCTGGAGAACACATTAGCTTGTTAGCATCCTTTTTAAACATAAATGGGCACAAGTTTGAAATGCAACCTTTCAAGCAAAAGAGTACATACCAATGTATGATACTTTATCAGTGACCATGTATTTGTTATGGTTTACTCTTGCATATGGAATATCAGTCTTGTTTCCCACAGGTACAATAAACAGTCTCTGGAATAAAAACAAATCAGAAGAAATGTGTAAAACATAATTTGTGTGTATTTTGTGTTTGTCTTAAATTGGTGAGACTGTGGTAAATATGGCATTGCAATGCTTTGTCTTACCACTAGGATCCTGACGTTTAAGGGGGGATAATTTAAAGAAGCGAGGGATTGAAGGAAGGCCAGCATGGCCGGGTTAGAGTCCCGCCCACAGCTGATCAGCATCCGGACCTTAACCTCCCGCTCGAACGCTGCCCGTTTGATGACATTATCGATGACCGGCCAGTATCTGTTTAAGCAAAGGTCACGGAACCAAAGTCATGTAAAAAGATTCCAAAGGATATCTAAACTAAGACAAAATGATTGATGGAAAGAACTTTATCAATCACAGTAGACTTTCTTTTAAATTCTACATTTTACAGAATTGTACATACACTTCAGTTGGACGACTGAAGTGTGTATTCGTGTATTCGTTCCTACTAAAACGCTATTTTGTAAGCGCAAGACTCTACATTTGTTAAATGGTTAATAATTAAGGATTCATCGGATTCACAGGATCATTAACACATTTTTAGCTCAACCAACAAATTTATAAAGTTTTTCATGGACTGAAAAAAGATGTCTTATGGAGGACCAAAGTTAACTGTACTCTATTCAAAGTCTAGTAAAGGTAGTTTGTCATCTACCGCTTATCTGTGTGCCTTGCGTAATGGCTTCACCTTCTGTGATGTTCGAACCGTGAGGATGGGGAATACACCATGACCGCTACATCAATGAAGCGCTCAGCTTCTGAGATGGCAGAGAGGATAGCTTCGAGATCCTGTGTCCGGGAGGCGGGGCAGAACAACGGAGGAGAACCCTGAGAGAGAATAAAAAGAAATGGCTACAAATGAATGTACTACTCAAGGCAGTTTATTTTCTAAGAAAATTTGACTGAAAGCGAGGAACTAGGGAAGTTGAAACGTCAGGAACTCACTGAGAGGTAGATTCTGCTGGAAACATTGCCATCATTCACCACCAGGGGAAGATCTTTGTTAATGGTAGTGTCGTAGGTTGAGGGCCATGGTTCAGGCAGGGAGCTGTTGGGTTCGCCCATCGCCCAGAAAGACTGGAAAATCTTGTGGAGGTCCTTTGCTAGGCTAGTGCAGTTGTAGATGAGCGCTCCCAATTCTTTTACCTAGATTCAAAATTCAAAAGTGGGGGTTGACTAAACTCAAAATGGAATATCCAGAGTGTGTGTTTGTTTGAAATCTTTGATGTCACCTCTGTGAGTGCTCTCCAGTCCATGTTGGCACTCCCGATGAAAACGTGAAGTCCGTCAACGATCCAGAATTTGCTGTGAAGGACTCCCTTTGTCAATCGTCCGAAATCCACCCTCCTTACCTGAACTCCTGTAGGAAAGCAAGTTGTGGTTTATTGGCATGTCCTACACGTTTAACAAGTCAAATAATGTGGTTTATTGGCATGTTATAGCCTACACGTTGAACAAGTCAAATAATGTAGTTGTGCCATAACGCCTTACCGTTCTCAAGCAAAACATTGAGGTCAGAAGAGTTAGTCAAAACGCTGGGCTCGCTGGTAACCACCCGCACGGACACGTTCCTCGAAGGCAACGCTTTAAACCGCTCCAGAATGCCCACTCCCTGTGTCACAATGTGGACAGAATGGTTCAGATATTCAACGTAGGCCAAGACGGTGTTCTAATGGTCACGAGAGAAAGAAAGACGTCACTCACCGGTAGCTCAGAGGAGGAATTGATGTTAACGTCTTCGCCAGTCAATGTCCAGTAAAAGGACGCCACCTCGACGTGTTCGGTGGCCACGGAGATGAGGTCGTTCCAGGCTCGTTCCAGTGGGATGCCAAAGGTGACATTGTCCTCATCGTAGGTCACACCCAAGGGAATGCTCTCCACTAGAAGAATTCTGAAGTGATAAAGCACCAACTAACTGTTGATCAAGGAGTGGGGACACTAGAGTGCAATCAAAGGACGTTAAGTCAAAGGACGAATCAACGTTTTTTTTAATTGATTATTGTGTATAATAAATACACAATCATTTAATAATCATACAATAATATAATAACAACAATCCTATAATAATAATAATATAATAATAAATCGTTGATCGTTATCAGAAGTTCTGTCTAACCTGCATTGGTCAGTAGAAGAATTCTGAGCAGACACGTTATCCGCGGGAAGTGTGTCGTTTTGTGCAGGTTGTGGCCTTTCCAACACCGTGACGGCCAGTATTACACCGAGTGCAGTCAGAGCTGCTACTGCCAGAACCACTGTCACAACACCAGCACGCTGAACACACAAACAACTGCATGAACAAGTGTCCCCCCCCGCCCCCCCCCCACCCCCTTCCAGAAAAAAGAAGAAGCTATATTTGGGATTAAAGGTGACTTTCTTACCTTTCTATGACAGTATTGGCCTTCATGCAAACTTTCGTATGGAATTGGCATTTTCAAGTAGTCGGATGATTTCTGGTCTACGTAAGAACACTAAAGACACCAAACTTTTTTTTTTTCAATAGGCCTACGATATATTTTTTCATCATAGCAATTGCATTTCTGTGTCACAATTAATGAGACAAACCAACGTATAATTCTTTTTTATCGATAGGCCTACATAACTGAACGAACAGAGAACAACTTACGTGGTCGACAGCCTTCTACCTGCGTTTATCCTGAATTGAAGAACTGTCTTTTGGATTGGGTGTGCAGAGGAACATTTCCCCTTTTAAAGTTTCGTTTAATGTTAAAGCAAAAAAAAAGAAAAGAAAAAACGAAAACGAAAACTAAAATTAGGCCAGTAAAAAAAAGAAAAAATACACAGAGAAATGTTATGATTTAATAATTACATTTATTTGAAAAAAGGGAAGTAAGTGTTTAACCAGACCATAGTTAAAGGAAAAAATGTAAAACAAAACACTAAAGATAACAAGTTCAAGGTTGACAGACAAGAAACGGCCAATGAATAACAAAAGAGGGCCTAAAGTGGACGTACAACAGATTTACATTACCGAGGCTACTTGTGAGTTAAATCACTGCCTATTGGCATTGTGAAGATCTAAAATAAGGGAACCAACTCTCCCAAGTAGAAATAGCAGCATCGAGCCAGAGCAGAGCAATCCAAATGTCTTTTTTTGTTTGTTGCTAATCTCATTTGTAAACAAGTATGGCAAGTCAAGTCATAAACAATGCCAAAAAGGCTTTGAAATATTTATAGGAAACCAAAATTAGAATCATATGTAGGTCTACAAAACTATTTTGGGAAGTTGAAAGCATGTGGTCGTGTTCCCTGTTCACTTCAATCACAACAACCTATAGAAGGTCTCGTTCTGAGTGGGAAATTAAACGTCCTCGTAAAGAAAGAGCGTAGTGGTTTTAACTGCAGGGCCCACATTCAAGTGAGACACAGTGTAGAAAAGCTCTCTATTATGACAATTCTGGCCAAAGTAACCCTTAAAGATGATAGAAAACTAATGTTTGTGTTTAGATGGTGTGTGTGTGTGTGTGTGTGTGTGTGTGTGTGTGTGTGTGTGTGTGTGTGTGTGTGTGTGTGTGTGTGTGTGTGTGTGTGTGTGTGTGTGTGTGTGTGTGTGTGTGTGTGTGTGTGTGTGTGTGTGTGTGTGTGTGTGTGTAAAATGCTTGGAGAGCCACTAAGAAACAGAATATGGGATGCCTGAGAATATTTCCCAACTTACATTCCAACACTACCTTTGGCCAAATCTTTGTGCGTTGTAGGTCAAATAAAAACACAAATACTAATGCCTATTTCTATAAAAGAAACGATACCAGATGCAGGCAGAAAGCACAAGCCACCTTGTTCCAAGTGGTGGAGCTGAGGAATGCCTGAGAAACTTGTGGGGATTGCAGTTGCCTTGTGACTAAACATCTGTGTTCAAGTCAAACATTAAGTTTCTTCATTCCTCTCAACACCACATTCCAGAGAGAATTTCACCGCAGCTTGAAGAGAAATAGAAAGGCTGCAGAGTAGACACCAAATCAGTAGAAAACCATTCCGTGCATGTTTTTTTTGTCTGATTATGTAGAAATCTGTGGTCTGGCACTATTTTAGATACATTTCGATTACTGTCTATTAGATTATCAAATTCTCTTATAAATTGACATATGTTCAGAGCTTAAAGTAGCACAATAAATACTTTTTACATTCGAAAATAGGTATATGTAGCCCACAAAAATGGGACTTCTATAAAACATCTCTATATCTATTACAACAGCCCTAGCAGGTGATTGCTACCTGGTGTGCAAGAGTCGATTACATTCATGCTGGTTTTTAAATCACGTAGTGTTTGTGCTGTGCAAGGCAGCGTCACTGGCAACTGACATCATGTCAAAATCTCGCATACAGATAAATCAAGTGTAGTTTGGAAGCCCCTTTAAAAAAACTAAAGGGGGATGGAGGTAACATGGCACGGACACACATCGTGTGAAGGTTTACGTTGATGTCTTTCCTTGGCTGATAGCGCCATGTCCACATGTTTGATGCAGGCCTCGTCACTCCGTATGCTGCGTTGCTTTGCAGTGCAGCTGTCATGGGGCGACTCTCACTTCCCCACCGCGGTGGTTTCATACACCTGTGGTGGTGGGGGGGGGGTTTTGAGGACGACGGCGGTGGCGGTAGAAGCACAGTGTGAAGAAAAAGGAGGAACCTATCTTGGTATCGGAACCTCAAACCACATATCCATCTCTGGCCTCATCAGGAGTCACGGCAGCCCTCCTCACGCTCTCGCTGGGCCTGTAACCGCCGCCGCGATGCAACGCGGAGTGGGTGGTTCTCCAGTCCCGGGCGTCGGGCCTCGACGACCGGGCAGCAGCGGTGGGGCGTGTGGAGGAGGAGGACTTGTCCTGCTCACGCTTCCTGTTGGGCTCCATGACGCTGTTGATGACTGGAGGACACAGGGAGTGGATGACAGTCAGTATTATCATCAATGCATTGTTCGAGTGGTTGCTTCCCACGTTTTCTGGAAGTCTTCTGAAAAAGCAAAAGCGTAACTCGTTAGGATGTCTATTTCTGTACAGGCTTACCTTCCAGTTGTCTTTGAACTCTCCTGAGCTCGTTTAGAATGGATGTGATTTCCTGAAACACAGATAGAAGTCTGAACGGTTGGTTTTTAAATATCACGCAATGCATCGAACCACATCAGAAAGCAAAGCAAAGCCAACCTTGTTAGAGGTTTTGACAATGGGGATGTTGTTATCACGAGTGATTTTGGCCTCGACTTCCTCCCAGACATCCATCCTATCCTGGAACAGCACCCTGAGATCACAAAGCAAAACAAACCACAGCAGGCCATCACCGGTTTGCTCTTCTGGGCCATTACATCGAGTTGGAGATGAACTACAACACTGATTGTCTTATTATCTTATTCAAAGTATTGCAGTCTCAACACCAAGACTGATGATCAGGGAAGATGAATGAAACCTCAACAAACCCAGAGTAGGCATGAGCGAAGGAGGGGAAGGTTTAGTGTGCGGCACACATATGAGTCAGTGTTCCTACTTGAGTTTCTCCGTGAGCTGGTCAGTGTTCTCTCTGATGGCCAGGGAAATCTGAGTCACGGGATTCAACATCAGCCGGTCGACAATAACCTGAGTAAAGGGAATAAAGACATTGCACTTTTTAAAGCTAAACGACAAGTTCCAACATGGATTGCAGATCAATTTAATAGAAACATTTTCAAGATATCCCATAAAACAACTCATACTTGTGAGAATAACTTTATGTGGACATTGGAAACATAAAGGCCAGACCTATTTAAACCCATTGAGAATTCTTTTAATATATATTTTATTTTTATCAATTCGGTATCATATTAAAATGAGGTTCACATGACATGGCTGTGTACCTCTTCTCTGTTGCGGGGCTGGCTCGTGCTGTTGGGTTCGTGGTCCCCAGTGTTGTGGTCCCTAGGGCTCTGGTCGAGGTCTTTTGGAACAACAGGGCTTGGAGGACCTCTCTGGCAATTCAGCCCTGCCTCTGGAACGTGCTGAACCAGCTGCATTAATCAACAGACCATCAGCCATTAGGAGCCACAGACTAGTTTAGTAAAGTCTAAATAAAATAATCAGACTTGGTCGAGTCAGGGACCGGCTATGCGGTGCATGCAAACTAAGCTGCCATAAACTTGACATTGGTTGACCCCCTTTGATTGACATGTTGGAAACCACTAAGGCGGGCCTAACACCATTCAATAATAATGCTATTAATATTACTTTCAGGACTTTCTAGTGCCTTTTCTTTTGTTGCACTCAGGAGTAAAACATTATTTTACATGATCGTATCCCTGAAGTCCCCAAGTCCATGTCTATGTTTCTCTCAGGTGTCTAGCAGGGGCTTTGACCCTGTGCGTTGTACCTCTTCACAGGCCGTCACGGTGGAGGCGGGGACTTGGGCCTCCGTCGCCTCCCCGGCCACGTCATGGATCTCTCTGGCCAAGATAGCCAGGTCTTTGGCCAGGTCCTGGCTCAACCTGGCCAGATGCAAACACACAACAACGAAACCAGTATGGCGGTGGCCCCCAGGAGAGTATAGGATAGCATGGACACAAACAATAACCCAAAAGGATTACAGGGATCAGCACTCTCTTTAGTGGCGCACGGCCAGACGCAAATGGCAATTGCAATAAGCTCAAAATGTCTGTGAGGTCACGTGCCATACAAGCACATGGCACCACTTTAAACCAATCAGAAGCAGTGACTGCCTTAACCTGGGTTTGCCGTTGTTCCTGTGCTTTAGTTTTAGTGTTTGATTACTCGCGTGAAACTGACGTTTTCTACAATTTGCCTTTAGCTCCCAAAACAGAGCTTCCTGGAAATGTATGACAATCGGAGAGTGCATGGTAAAAGTTACCATTTACGTTTTAACTGATTGTTGTTTTACCATTTTGGATTGAATGTATGCACATACAGAATTCTGAGCCATCCATGGAGTGATTCCCTTTCATATATAGTAAGTGCCATGAGAAGGAGGTCATTGCCTCCCCGTTTTCCAGTTCTTTTTCCTTGCTCTTCGAAGAGCCCAGGGCTATAAGCGCCTGTCTAAAGTTAAACTGTGAAGCCCTTTCAGACTGTAATCACTAGAAAAAAAAAAACACTTATTTAATTCACCGTTAAGGTGTTTACCGTGCGATTTCGGCGCTGTGGTTGGACCAGCTGTGGAAGGTCTCTCCGTCGTGGCTCTCCTCCTCAGAGTCCCGGCCTCCGGGCCTCTTTGGCCGCAGCGCCACCAGCGCCTGTGGTGGCGGGCGCGAGCGGGCTCGTGTGACACTGCTGTTGCGTGCTGGGGAAGGTTGGGAACGGTTGTGTGTGTGTTTAGCTGTGCTCGGGTCTTTGACGTCGCATTCGTCCTCCGAGGTGGACGCGTAGTCGCAACCCATCTGCCGCCTCCTGGAGCCTTGCAGCCGTGAATTGGTTTGAGGTTAGAGGGTTAGAGGAGGGGAGGACCCAGAGAAACCAGGGAGAGAGTGATAGAGAGACAGAAGGACAGAGGGACAGAGGGAGACAGTCAAGGAGCACTACCAAAAGACCCACCAGGAGGCATCTCAATCACCAAAACCCCCCCCCCCCCCAAAAAAAGAAGAAAGAAAAGGCCTACTATAGATGTGTGCATTTTGCCAACAAAAACACCAAATGGTTTCTTTTTTTGCAATCAAGTGATGATTATTTGATGGCATTTGCATTTTGCTGGCTGAATAAAGCTATCGTTATTTAAAAACTAGCCAGCTAAAAACAGGAAACCCGCCAGACAGACAGGATATGTAGAATGAGGAATTTACGCCCATGTATTCCCCTTGATTTACCACAATGTTATCATTTTGGGAAGTTATTTTGAATGATCATTAACCAAGAGAAAACATGGAAAAAATGAACACGGAACTACTCCCACCCTGATATTGTTTTTGATGTTAGTCCATTAAATCTTCTAGGTCCATTAAACATTTTGAAATGATAAAAGTTTATATTAAGCACCTAGCTTCCACAGGTATTGTTAGAGCAGCTCAAAGCTAATCAAACGGTCAAACCAATTCAGTTCAGCAGTGGACTTTCCACAGGCCTTTACTTTGGACCACTGGAGGCATGGCTACTTCATCCCCCTACAACCTAGAATCGCTATCAAAATAAACATAAACAGCAACAAAACGGTTGTACATGAGGTAAGTGTTTTTGTGTATGAGACTCACTGGCGGTGCTGCTGGTGTATTTGGCGCTGCTGGAGCGTCCTCGGGCGATGGGTGTCTTGGTGAGGGCTCCCTTCTGCGGCGCAGGCTTGGGCCCCGAAACCGAGGCCTTGCGTGTGGAGCCGCTACTGGACTCGGTGCTTCGGTTGGAGAACCCCGTGGTCCTGCCGGACACCGGGGGGAAGACTGAGGCCTCCGTGTCGCTGGGCGAGTTGAAGGAGCCGGTTCTCTTGCGAGGCATGGCCAGCATGTCCAGCCTGGTGAACTTCTTGGCCTCCTTGCTCTGCTTTGAGGCCGCCTCCTTGGCCAACTTGTCCGTCTCCGAGGCCTCGTTGTCCGAGGCGTCCCCTAGGCGAGCCCGGCGCAGCACGGAGGCCCTGGTGGCCCTCGGGGCAGACAGGCTGCTTGAGCGACTCAGTGCCTGGGCCGCTTTGGAGGGCTTGGCGTCGTCCTTCTTCAGCGGCACTGTGTGTTTCCTGCCCGGGTGGTGGCCACCGGCCTCCTGGTCCGAGCACGGCAGGCTGGAGCCCTGGGCGTCGTCGCTCAGGTCCACGGAGCCGCATCTGCTCGCGCTGCGCCTCAGTCCGATGGGACCCCTCTCCGTTCTGCCGCTGCCCCCCCTGCTGTTTGGCCTCTCGGACAGGTGCTCGGAGGCTGAAGACAGGTGGTTGGAGTCCTGGCTAGCCATACTGGCTGAAGACCTCTCCCTGTGGATACCGTTCGTGGGGACGGCATTTTGAGTGGACAGTGAGTTTGGTTTGTTGCTGTGGTGGCTGACGGTGCTGGAGGTATCGATGTCCGATTCCCCAGACAGAGAGTCCATCGCTGAAGGAGGCTTGGCGACCGATGGCTGAAATGCGTGGAGCTTGGCCTCCATGGAAGCCAGAAGATCCTCGGTGTCTTTAAGGTAAGAGTGGGTGTCCTGGTCGAAGGCTCCCGGAGATTCATCCTCTGGTTCAGGTTCTCTTGAGGCAGGCTTGCTTGAAATGTTGGGCAGTCTGGTGTTGCTGGGGCACTCCTTGGTGAAGCTCTCCTGTCTGATCAGGGACGCTGAAGAGCCGTGTCTGGACTCGGGACTGCTTGGACTCCGGGTTCTCCCCTGCTCCAGTAGAGGAGCCGAGACGTGGGGCTTGGGCTTCCCGGCGTCCTGGGTGCCTCTCTGTTTGGTCAGGGTGGCCGTGGAGAAGAGCTTGGGGCTGGGCTTCCTCTCAGTCTTGGGGGTGCATGGACCCGAGCCCCCGCAGTCCTCCTCCGAGCCGACGTAGAAGGACGTGGACTTGGCCGGGAGCCTGGCCGTGTGCTCGACATTGCTCCTCTGGGTGGTGTCCAGCACCGGTGGGGTCCTCCTCGTCTCCACCACCGAGCTGTGGTCGGACCTGCTGGCGTCGCTGAGGCTGTCGGGGTCCAGGTCGTCCTGGACGGTCGTGCGGGTCGAGCTGGTCTCCACCACCTCGAAGGTGGACTGCAGGTCGTAGCGCACACGGCTGCTGGGAGTGTCACCCTTCTCGCGCAGAGGCACCTTGGGCAGGACGCGGAGAGTCCTGGAGCCGTCAGACTCGTTGCCGAGTGCGGTGTTGTGGAATGTTGTAATGCTGCCTGCTGAAGTGAAACCACAGTTTCAATTCAACATTCAACAGTCACATTCGTGGATCGAGAAAATAACAGGGAATGAAAAGGAATTAAATCGTGAAAATAATAATAATCCCAGCCCACTGTTCCCCAGTGAAAATGTTCACTGGGTATATATACACACCGCAAGGTTCCAATAGTAAACAAAAGCACAAACGGTTCAATTGTAAAATAAACATTTCAGCTGTTCTGAAACCTTTTCGTCTGAACCCATACACCGTCATTCATATTCATCGTTCATTATAGACTCCAATAAGCGCAGACGGTCTTGCCAGGTGGACGACATTACCCACCTTCTCCTGGCTGCTCCATCTGGGAGGGGGTGTTCACGAGGCCGGGGGAAGGCTGGCTCTCCGTGTAGCTGTCTGCCAGGCTCGCCCAACGCGACATCCACTTAGGGGCTCCCTGGGACACCGGGGCCCTCTGATGAGGAACCACAGGCATGCCATTCAGGAAATGATACTAATACATTCCTTTTAGACTAAATACTGTTGGGTTAGTGGTTGGTCACGATGATTTGCGTAACAAGGAGAGGAGAGGTTGAATACTGCAGATGAATTTGCAGAAACGTTTCAAGACAAACCAATTTGTCTCATCAAGGACATGATGTTCTATGCAATTCCTTGAGACTGCTATCCAATTTGTTTCATGGGCTTTGGATTACAGAGACTATAGACACGGAGACAAATCAAGCAACTAATCAAGTAAACACCCAACAGCCAGTGAGGCAAAGAAGGCCAAACCGGAGAAACCCGAAACACCATGAAGACAATCAAAAGAGAACCGATCAATCAACCAATAGAAGGCTTGGCTAACTGACACACAGAATACCGCCATGTCTCAATCCATTCAACCATTCACGTATCCCACGCCACTGAGGTGAGTTTACCTTTACCAGACCCTCTCCCTGTTCTGGACATGGTCCCAGCACCTCACTGCTACTCTGCCTATGCTGCTCCATGCACTCAATACTATCGGGCCTATATGCGGCCGACGTATCTGCTTCAGTCTGCTGGCTTTGCTCTGGGCTCTCTAGCACACCAAACACCTGTCAGGGACAAAGCACGGGCACCGTGTGAGTAAAGGAATGGGACAGCTGAGGAGCCGTCGATGACCACAGCTCAATGAGACCCTTGAGAATCAAAGGAAGCATGTTTACAATACAATATATACACGCGCTTCAGACACGCACGAGCCACGGCTCCTCGCTAAGATCCAGGAAATAAGGGCGGCGCTGACACTTGCCTGATCGATCATACTCCGGGCCTCCTCGACCTCTTTGTCTTGAGCTTCGTCCTCGATGGTGTACGTCCCGGCGTCGCTGAGGGTGTCGTCCTCGTCGGGCCGGGGGGGCCCGCGTGGGGGCGGCTTATCCACTGCTCCCTGGGAGGCCCGGGGCATCAGCGGGGCCGAGAGAGGAACGGGCTGGTGAATAGGGGAGGATGCCTGGACCGGGTAGGGCGCCGGGGGCGAGGGCGTGCCAGGGGGACTCCAGGGCGGTGACGCCGGGGACGCCGCTGTCCTCGGCGGGCTGGCTTGGGTGGAACCGGACGGGGTTTTCTGCCAGTGGTCGGCGGCGGTGGTGGTGGTCCGTTTGAGGAACTCGCCGGTATAGTCCTGGGCGAGTTTGGATCTGCGGCCCACGCTGCCAAAGGGCCGGACCGAGACGTAGGTGGTGGAGCGCGAGGAGAAGCTGGTGCTGATGGGGTACTCTGTCTTCTCCCTTCTCAGAGAGCCGGCGCGGACGGGCCCCGGCGCCGCATCGTGGTTCTTGAGGGGGACGGTGTACCTCTGGGATACGGGAGTGCTGGAGGCTGAAGAGGAAACCTGCCGCTCGCCGCCTGCTCCCGCTGCTTTCCTAGTGTTCCCCGGCTGGGCTGAGGCTTCCGCTGGGGAAGTGTTGTTGACAAACGACTGGGAACGCTTCATCAAGTTGTCACTGAGGAATGGCTGGTGAGGGCCGCTCTTTCCGAGAGTCGGCGGGGACTGTGACCCCACAGAGGAGAGCGGATCGTCGGGGTTGGGTGGCGTGATGTGGTTGGGGGAGGAGCGTTGTGGAGGGGAGCCCTTCTGGGGAGGTTGACTGACGGGGGAGC
This sequence comes from Lota lota, assembly GCA_026745465.1. Taxonomy (NCBI): domain Eukaryota; kingdom Metazoa; phylum Chordata; class Actinopteri; order Gadiformes; family Lotidae; genus Lota; species Lota lota. The sequence goes on along the minus strand of JACYXH010000401.1, from coordinate 231,457 downwards.
CAATCAAAGCCTGTGCCTGGATAAGACCCCTTACAATGCTTGAGGGTCTGTCGGAGTCACTGTGGGTTCCATCTTCGTGCCGGTGGCCTAACAATGAAAGGAGAAAGAGTTAGCTTCCAGTAAGCAAATATATAATATGCATTCATTAAAGGATATAAACTTCTCAGGGTCTCACGGTCACCTTTGGTGGTCTTCTGAGCCGACTGGTCGCTCTGAGTGCTGTCTTCATCCTCGGCGTGGGACCTCCTCCTCATCATCATGCTGGCGTTGCTTTGCACCAGCCAATCCGCTACTTTGCTCTCTGCCGAGACCACCTCGGAGGGAGCGGCCGCCGTCTCCTTCGGGGGGAACTTGCGCTGCTGGCGGAGGGAGAACTTGGTTATGTGGTCCTTGATCTTCATCTTGCCAGGGGTGCACTCATCAAACTCAATCGTGAAGGAGGCGTGGCTCTGGACCACCGGGGGCGTCGGGGTGGAGGGGACACACGGGGCAGGGGCAGGGATGTCCTTGGTGGGCACCTCCTGGACCACCCCCTCCTCGGGGGTATTGCCGGCCCGCTGTTGGGACTCCCTGGTGGGGATCTCAAAGTAGCTGGGCTCGCGGCGGTACGAGTACACGGCCTTGCCGGTGCTTTCGGACAGAGAGCCATTGACTCCCTCTCTGGACAGGTCTCTCGCGGGCTCTAGGAGGCAAACAGAGGGCGGAGACACAGTCAATACAGAACATACATTAGCCACTGTAAAAAGAGCTGTAGGGAGTCCTATAGGAGTGAAAGACCATTGCATTTGTACTTATTAAATAAACACAGGCAGTACATTGTATCATGTTGGAGATTCTTTTATACAATTTCTTGTTAAAATGAATGTGCATTGATTTGAATTGATTGCTCTTCTATTTTTTGGACATTTGACTGGAACATTGCATTCACCCCTCCGCTGACATTGAGAACATAAATTAGCACGCCGAGTGCAGCGATTCAAATAGGATTGTGCCGTCAGGCTCGGGGCTGCCAGTTGGATGTGGAAAGAGAACACACACACACTTGAGGAGGTCAGGGTCCAGCAGGGTGCAGCTGAGCGGTCATAATCTACTAGCGGATGGGAAACATCAGGCCAACAACCGGCCTCCCGTCCACTTCTCCAGCCGCTTAGAGAGGCTGATAATCCATCACGAGGCAGGCAGGCTCTGCCCACCGGGCCAGCCATGGCCTGGTCCGGTCCGCCTCACGTTCTGTAACTGGCAGGCAGAGAGCACCCTCCCAGGGCTCAACCAAAGCCCTCAATAACCCACACTGGACATGCTGTATTCACATTGAACATCAGACTGATTTTGATGTTCGCGTCCGGGGGGGGGGGGGGTAAGGCTTGACGTGTGGAGCTACGCCTGAGCAGCGGTTTATTTTTATGTATGCGTCCGAGTGAGGGTTAAGCTTCTGGGACACTTATAGTACAACGCCACGGAGTGTGGTACATTTCATATATCGCTTATTATAACGCTCATACACAATGACGTTACTTAAAAAGTATCACAAAGTTGATCTCAACCCAAAACACATCTTTTTAAATCTCATAGTGTTTGAATCCAGCAAGTGTCAGTGCACTTTAAGTGTCATGGTTACGGTGTAGAAACATGGACTCAACAAACAGGAAATGCTTCCTCTGACCTGTGGACTCCTGGTCTGGCTGCTTTCCACCACCGTTCTCCTGTTTGTTATCAGGGTCTTCGTCCTCCCCCCACCAAGATGGCTGTCCGTACAGAGGAGTAGGCTTGGATATTGGACTATCAGTGGCCGCTAATAGACACACAAAGACAACACAGAACCACAAAAGGAAGAGTACACAAATCTATATTAGACAGCGTTCAATTGAGTTGAAAATGTGACAAACTGTAGTAGGTGAAACACAGAGCAAGGATTGCTGACCCGATCACATGAGAAACCAAAACATAATCCTCACAGCATGAATCAGAACAAAACTAATCCTAATCTTTCAAATGCCCCCACAGACGTGACTGCAACATAGGGTTATGGTCACAATGCAAAGCTCTGCAAAGTCAAGCCTACAACCTTTAACCTGAAAAGTGAAAATACATATGAAGATTGTGCTTTTGATCGTGTGTAGATAACAATATCTTGGTAATAATTTATTACCATCATTATGATGATTCATTATAGGTCGCTTGATTCGGTCCCGTTCCAAACTGTCCAACTGAGAGTCATTACTAATGTATTGCATTTTAACGTATGAGACCATATTTTCATATATTCCTCTAGATATAAAACTGTATCTTGTAATGTCATGTCAATTATACCCCTCTGAAATGACCGAACACCAGTGTCCAGGCCAACTGTTGCACTCCCGTCATCATCATGTTTGCTGCTGATGACCTCAATTCTCTACCCCATGGATCTATCCCCCAATACAGGAGGAGCTTGGATGGGGCAAGGGGTACACATTTCACCTAGCACTGTAAGCGTTGGGAGATAGGCAAGGGCTGGTGGAGAGAGGCCAGTGACTCTAATCAGATAATCTGCATGCCTGTTGTCTGCCTGATAGACGGAGGCTACACACGCTCTCTGGAGCCTCATGCACCGGCCAAACAATCTGAGGCGGCCTCAGCACTCCCCGTGCAGTTGCCCAGGCCACGCACAATAAGACATCAACAGAGTGACAGGGAAGTAGAGGGGGCATGTTACTAATTCCGTTCCTCTTACCCAAGCCTTCCCTTTCCAGCTTTGGAAAACAGAAGGGTGAGGCGACACGCCTCGCACTGAGATCAGTGGCTTGGTGCTGTAGCATTCATGCTAGCATGTAGGCTCCCGGAATGTTCCAATGGACGAGAAAGTTAGACACTCGGAAAGGCCAAAAGGCTAGAAAGACATATATATCTTTTTTTTTTTACGCTAACATGTAAGTGAGTCCACCTCTGCAGGTTTTTCATTTAAGATCCCAGCAGGAAATGATGACTAGCTTGTGGTGCAGTTGGTGAAAAACTGAAAAACATTCAGACAGTACAAGGCTGAAGGCTGGCCCTGCAGACAGCTGGAATACAGGAAACTCTCCACACCCTGTACAGCTGCAGTTGAAAAACCCACACAGGCACACAAATATACATAAATAGTCACCCTCCAGTGTCCCAAATAGCATTAGAATACCAGTGATACTGTTGCAGAGTCAGACGTATGTCGTGTGCACTGAATTAGTTATTGTTCAATCTTTTTCCCAATATAAACTGGGAGTGAACCATACAGGTAGACTATGGCTTTAAGACAAACAAATGAAGCCCTAAAGACAGATTTGCATAATATTTGCAGATAATTATTCTTCCTGCCTTGGTGTTCAGTCAGGATGCTTAAGTAGCCGAATGGCTTCCAGTTGCGCTATGCAGATCACCTTTTTGCAAAGCAAAAGTAGTGATACAAAATGTCAATAAAACTAAAAGGACCTTTTAGTAATCAAGCATTGAAATGACGATTCAATCAATAGAGGGTAGTGCCTCTCTCAAGTTTCAGTGGACAGCTGAATTACCTATCATAAACAAATTAAACTAAATTGATTGATCAAAGCAAAAACTTTGAAAGGGATTCCTGGCAACCAAACAAGACCAACAGGGTTAGTAGAAGTTAATGATTGACATCGTTCTCGAGCAACACAGTGCATGCATTCCGTCACTCTCTCTCTCCCGAGACCAGAGGAAGGGAAGGGTCCTATTCTTAGCCCTAGTTGTAGTTTTCCCACCAAGCTAAAGGATGGTTACAAAGCAGGAAAGGTAAATGCTAAGCAGACACAGGGAGAATATTCTAACTCTGTGAATAGACCTAATTCATAAAGGGGTTTTCTAAAAAGCCAGCCCTTTGGGTCACTATTTCAGAAACTTTTGCATGGGAAATTTCTTTTAAAACTACAGGCGAGAAGAAAATCAAGAGGCACGACATACATGCTTTCAAAATTTGAAATGCACCGTTATCGCCGGCGCCAACTTGACATTGAAACAAACACACCCCATCCAGTTCCTCTCAGCACACGTGTTGGACGTTCAGTATGGTCGCCGGCTGGCTCACGGCGCGCCACCTCGTTTCCAACACACCCAGACGTGGCCGAAGGAGATAAGCCAACCAGTGTGTTTGTCCTCAAGCACCTCACCGCTTTAGCTTGCCTGGCAGACGCTTAACCAACGCACACACCCTTCCTTGCAAACACATCCGATACAACCTGCCCGCACCCGGGAGTCTTTAGGATCCGACAGCTCACGTCTTTGCTCTCATGCCTTATCTCCCACAGGGGAAGCACGTAATCAAAAGAACCAAAGCCTGTCTTATCAGGACATCTTCAAGCATGCGGAACATGGCAACGCAGAGGCTTCCTCTTCCTGCTCTGGGAAGCCAACGACATTCAAATGAGTAAAAGTAAATAAATATAGCAGGACCGCCAAAGGTGAAGCCACGACATTATCTCCCCGAGCATGTACCTGTCGCAGAGTAGGCCTTGCGCTCCACCCGGTCTTGCGTCTTGCCATTTGAAGTGTCCCTGTGCTTCTCTTTGGAGATGTGCGGTTGCGGTTTCTCCTTCTTCATGGCCTCCAGGGCCTTCAGGCCCAGCTGCAGCTGGCTGGTGTATTTCTCATGCTGCAGACACAAGAGCACGGGAACTTTGTGTGAGAATCCTGCAGGTGTTTTTTTGTGTGCATTTAAACCCATGGGAATGAAACACAATGACTAGGTAAGCATTGTACTACATTTAAATATACCAATCCTTCACAAATATATCGGTAGTCTGTAGTAGCTGTACTTACTTTCAGGGCCTCTTCAGGCACCTTGTGTTGACTCCTCTCCAGGATGTACACATGGACATGTGGGGGAGTGGTTAAGGCACACACACTGTTAAGAAGCCCTTGATTCATTCCCTGCCAGTTGATTCATCATCATCATTTCTGTTTAGAAAGGCTGAGTGTCTATCTTTCTTTGGCTTCATGCCCATAACCCTGAATAGGTTTTACAATTCTATTAAAAAAGGAATGCGTGGCCGGCCACTTCTCCGTTTTATTACATTTCAGAGCATAGGGAAAAAGGAAAGACGATTATGGACTGATGAGATTCACCCAAGCTCATATTTATAGTAACCTGAATCGTGAGACGTGTGCCATCACGTGCTTAATGCTACAGCCTGGGGGTTTCCCCTAGACAATGCTCCGCCATGTTGCCCTCTTCAAAGCAGACTAAACTATCGTTTTCAATGCTTTTCTGTTCTGGGGAGGTCAAAGGGTGAACAAAGAGCAGTTTTTTGTCCCCCGTAACAAGCATGCAATAAGCTGGCTCAGTCAACGGCTGCTACAATGGCCTGCCAAACAAAGCAGAGGAAACAACTTAAAAAACGATCAGCGTTTGGAGAGCTGAACAGTCTCCAGGCTCATTTAAGTGGACTGCTGGCTACTAAAGAAGGCTGTTCCATCTGAATAAAGGCACATGCAGTATCGGTTGAGGCATCAGCGAGACAAAACAAACAAAAGTGAATGTGACGGACAGAGAGGATATCGTAACCGAAGCGAATGAGATCAGAGAGCTTGAGGGTTATGTAGGTCTGGTCCGGGATCCGCAGGTCATTCACAAACGTCTGTGGGAGGGAGAGAGGGAGGGAGAGAGAGGGAGAGGGAGAGGGAGAGAGAGAGAGAGAGAGAGAGAGAGAGAGAGAGAGAGAGAGAGAGAGAGAGAGAGAGAGAGAGAGAGAGAGAGAGAGAGAGAGAGAGAGAGAGAGAGAGAGAGAGAGAGAGAGAGAGAGAGAGAGAGAGAGAGAGAGAGAGAGAGAGAGACACTGAGACAGAGCGATATGGCGTTGTTATTCTATATCAAGTCACACATATTGAGCAGACCCCTACATGATGTGCAATGGTGGGTGTTGGGGTCAAGCTCCACGTTTGCTCCTGTGCAGCGTCAGCACAAGTTGCTTTTACATTTGGCCCGTTTCCCACTTGCATGGTAAAGCCACTTGCGCATTAAAGCCCTAATGAGATTATGTCATTGTGCAACGGCCGGATACACTCGAAGGGAAGGTGAACGGTGTACGCCACTCCAAGCATGACTTTGTCCAGAAGATAAGTTCAACTGATCAACATCCCTTGGTTAAAGGGACACATTAGCAATAGTATGGTCACTGGAAACAACACTAATATGCTAAATGACTGCAAGATAACGCTAATCTACACAAAAAACATTATGAGCAAGTGAGGGGGCAGCAGGGCAGCCATGTTGGATCTCAGCTGCAGGTCCATGTTTGGTTCTGCTCTGATTAGTCTGTCTACTGTGGGGCCGAGGCCAAAATACACACTTCAGCGGAACAAAGACTGATTATTCCTTCTGCTCAAATCTGCTTTTCTACAGGATATTAGTGCAAGGGCAGCGCTCGTGAGGGTCTAAGCAGGGGTGTGTGTGTGTGTGTGTGTGTGTGTGTGTGTGTGTGTGTGTGTGTGTGTGTGTGTGTGTGTGTGTGTGTGTGTGTGTGTGTGTGTGTGTGTGTGTGTGTGTGTGTGTGTGTGTGTGTGTGTGTGGTTATTAGAAACCCTAAAGAGACAGGTTCTAGCCTATAGCATGAAATTCCAGTCTCCCTGACGGCTGCTGCTGCCGTTCTACACAGACGGTGCCCGGTCTCTGGCTCAGAGAGAAAGAGGGTCTTTTGTTTGCTGGCCCTTTTAGACGAGAGCCGGCTGGGTTTCGGAGTGGTGCCTCCAGAGATTCCTTCTCTGTTCTCCGTACCTGGGCCCTTTTTTTGGACTCTGGACAGAAGCAGTCTGTCTTGGCACGAGAGATGGGACTCACTCACCCCGTTCAGGCTGCCCAGATCCTTCACCATGTGTTCGTCCGTGATGGGGTCATAGTTGATCACGGCGTGCTGTTTGTCTACACTGCGTGACTGCAAAGTAACACAAATCATACTATTAATCAGGATCACCTCTGGACTCTGAATGTACTTGTATGTAGATAAAAGAGAATGACCAACAATAAACAAACAATTATGTTAAGAATATGATCCACGCCTATATCTGGAAATGACAATAACAGATCCTAACAATCACTTGTCATTTGAGAATGGATACCAAGCTCTGCCCACTGAACAAGTATTATCAAGTATTATCCGTGCGCACACTGCCATTCCAGCAATCACACGCTTGACGAAGCACATCAACTTTGGGAATATGCCGGCCTTAATTGTGAGGCACTGCTGATTCAGCATGGCCCACTGTTCTCCCCTCATTAGACACCATGAGGCAGACCCCCTGACACGTTCAAAGACGTGAACGTCGACAGCCAAACTCATTTGTGAAATGAATGCTGATTTCCAACGGTTCCTTTATTGACCTTTATAGTGTGTGGTTCTTCCTTTCCCCTTGAGTGGACTTGCAAATAGTCACACTCAAGAGAGGGTTTGCTCAATAGATTAAACTCTGATTTGTTTTTAGGTAACGCTTCACTGTACGGGACCATCCACTATTTGTCCATTCAACACTTCGGCCAATCCCCAGGTTTACGGTGGCCCCTGTTGTAGGAGACTGTGTGCTGACTGAGACACTTAGTAGCAGTGCTATTTGGCAGCAGCATTTCATAGCAGTAGCACAACATATAGAACAAGTACCAAAATAACGTCAAACATACAGGAATTCCATGGGCCAAATGACATAGTACACTGCCAACCCAGTCTCATTACAAACCAGTCACGAAGGAATTTTGAGAAGTCCAGGCCTGAGGCTCCTGTAGTTGATACAACTCTTGAAGAACCGTTTGTTTCTTTCTGCATTTTCAAGGACATTCAAATGTGATGTGTTGAATATGAAACTAAATTATAGTGCATTGACATAAGATAAAAGGGTTGTAGTAGGCTTTGGGTTATGCCGTATAAGTGCCAAACAAGCAGTCCAAAATGTGCATGTAAACCAAAACAAAAGGTTAAGGGAGTAGGTTTTCTACACGAGGGGAAAGGCTCTGGATCCATGGCTGCCTGAGGTTGGAGAAGAGCTGCTTTTGAACCCAGCGAACCTCTGTGGTAAGCTGAGCGTTTAGTTGGATTATACCTTATTGAGTAAAGAAAGTAATAACACAGTGCACACTTATCCAAGGCAACAGTCCTTTGCCCCCCACTTGTCTAAAGAGAGAGTACAGTGACACATAGTCACACAGCTCCTCCAAAGAGTTCTGGGCCCAGTCACCAAGGAGGAGTGCAACCACAGTGGAATGTGTTTGTTGCATTTCATGTTATTGTTTGGAGGGCAATCTGGGGTGATGCTTTGAGACCGCTCCGTCACCAGGTTACACATGTACATACAAATGAAAACTGCCACGCCCTTTCAACTCTCACACTCTTTCGGTCAATGGGACTGTTTGGCCGTTTGCCTATCACACATCAACACGGCCAAGCGCTGCTGTGTACCGTATAAACAGAAAGCGGAGTTCAGTGTCACAATTTAGACCACCTATTATCTTCCCTCGTATGCACATGCAAAGAGACTCTCTCTGAGACACACACACACACACACACACACACACACACACACACACACACACACACACACACACACACACACACACACACACACACACACCTGCAGCATAAGCTCGCAGTCATCACGACCCACGAAGATCATCTCCCGTGGCAACCGGTGGCGTGTGCCAGAGCTGCTCACCAGGAACCATGATGTCACACTCATTTTGGAGCCACCACTCAAAGCCTTTTTAGCATCCTAGGAAGGAAAAAAAGACCAAAAAGAGGCACATATCCGGATTGGATATGAATGGATAGGACTTGATGATGAAGCATTACAAAAGTGCAACATGGATTATTCAACAGCAAATACGGTTCACTGAACCTTTTGTGAAGGATAATTGAACCATATATATATATATATATATATATATATATAAGTTTCAAATTAAGTTAATCATGTATGCCTGTCAAACGGTACTGTCTTCGCTTTGCAATGACTTGTTCACTTAAACGCGAAGTTACCGGTGGGTAGGAGTAGACGGAACAGGTTTTCCAGTTTTCAATTGGTTTGTAACGACGCCGCACCTATAGAGAGCCATGGCGAGCGGACGAGCGTGACACGAATAGCCAACTTTGAAAACACTGTGTCAAACCCTCAGTGCGCTGGAGTAGCATGTTGGAAACGGTCGATACTGACCCAGTGCTGAAAACGAAACGTCCGGGTAACAGCGAACAAAAAAGTTAACTGAAGGAAAAAAAAAGTACTTAAGGCCGACGAAACAATTGTCAACAGTAGATTATCCGTCCACTTTGTTCGTTGTCTGGAGGTGATAACATTAGCTAGCACACTAACAGGACAAGACCTCGCCAACGTTCCCAGTATCACAGGCACCTCCGTTGGGAATATAAGTAACTTAAAGGGGTCAAAACGACTTTAGACTATGTTAACAAACAGCTTACCAAATGATTCGAGGCGAGGTACAAACCTTCAATGCCAGCTTCACCTTCCGCTGAAGAGAAGCCAGGGTTTCTATCAGTGGAACCACACGTAGTTCACAAACCTTACACTCCAAAAGCAACGACTGTTCCGAACAGGTAAGCCGTGACCACGCCTCCTTATTATTTTCCCAAGGAATGACAACTGGTGCGACACATCCTCCGCCACCACAGTCGACACCTCCCCCCGTCCCCCCGCTCTGTTCGGAGTGACGTCGTGTGACGAGACCCACCGGTACAGTAGGGGTGTGCTCGATTTAACACCCGGCTGGATCCTGTTTAGCCTGTTTTCACCTTCCTCGTTGAGTTTTGCTCCGCAAACCCGAGTACCACACGCAAAGTTGTTTCAACCCCATTTTAGACGAATCCATATGTTCATCCGGAATCTGAATTTCGCTAAATATGTGTATTATTGTATTGAACGATGAATAACTAACTTGTTTCAGACATGTTTTGATTGATTAATGTAAGAATAAGATACAATGAAGTAGTCACTGTCATTTTGTTTAGAGAATTGCTTTGAAATAAAAAAAAATAATGAATCCACCACAGTTCAACTTGAACCTTTGAACTTGTGTGCCAATATTAGCCTGTGATTATAACCTTTAGGAACAATAATACAACTGATTGACCGCTAGATGTCTCTACATACCCGATGTATTCACTTATTTCGCTCCCGTCGAAGACAATATAGTCAACATTGAATAATCAATTATACCCACTTTCAGATATTTTTTCAAATATATTCACATATTTAATCATCCACGAGGGAATAGTAAGAATTTTAATACGTTTTTGCATATAATTCTGTAGTACAGACAATTAGCCCAGTAATTTTCAAAGGAGGTTAGCGGTCCCCTGGGGTGCCACAGGAGGGCACTAAAGCGTTCTCAGAAGCAGCCTGATTGGTATATAAACATATTATCACAGAGAAATACAGTTGTAAAATAATTTAAGGATGGGCCTAAAAAGCATGCAGCACAGCAGTTTGTATTCATTCGGTACATTTATGCAACATATTTTGTCTTGCAAATAGAGTCCTGTCTATACAAACTGTTTGACTTAGGATTGATTTTAATGTTCTTACAGTGTTTATTTTGGAGAACCCATTGTGTTAGAACACAATGGGGGTTATTCATAAGGACATCTGGGAACCCGTGAATGATCTAATTAAACTTATTTGGACACGGATTAAAAGAGAACAATCGAACATCTAACATTTTACATCTCGTTCCTATTGTGGCATGGGTTGGTGTAAACTTTGTATTTTCAAAATACGTTGCATACATCCTAGTAAAACCTTATACTTTGGCGAATGAGGTTCCCAGTATTGTACCCACAAATCTCTGTTTTCCCAACTCTGCTCATACCAAGGGACAGGTTTAACCAGTTTCAGGCTGCTACCAAGCCCCCCACCCCCCCCCCCCCCCCCCGCCCACCCCAGCCCTCTACAGGGAGAGGGAGACAAAAGACACTCACTTTACTACTTAACCGTCCTTTCCTGAACACACTATGGTTTGACAGATGTTTAACAGTGATTTGGCAAGAAAGGCCAAGACGCATAAAGAGCACCTGCTGCACCAGACAACAACCACGGTAGCGCCCCCTAGCAGACTGGTCTCACGTCAGCCCCACAACCTGGCGGCACAGAGGTTATTGCAAGCGGCTCCAGAGTCAAGAAGGGCATGGCTCGCCTCGTCCTGGACGGCAGACTGGGAGATTGCTGAGCCCACGCGACTCCACCGCCACATCTGGGACCCTGGTGGAGGAGTCAAGGGTGAAGCACTGCCACGCCGACGACAATGGACTGCACTAAATCGGCTGGCTTAAATGAACACAAGCTTCCAGTGTGTATGTAGAGTGACATCATGCTCCCGGAACATCACAAATAACACTCAACCCAACTCCAGGGAGAGGGCAGCTCCTTGCCACAGAGCAAGGCCTTGTGGGATATATACAGCGGGAGCCAGGTGAGAAGAAAGAGGATGGCAGGTGAGCATCATGCTGGGGCCAAAAGCGCGATCTTGCCGCTAGGCACAGTTGCAGTGCAGCTGGCCAAAGACAGACTGAGCGCTGGCTGTCAACATCTGCTCCAGAGACGCCACCATCTGCCCGGGGCCCAGGGGAGCACACTCCCCTCCACCTCAGAACCAGCTGCAGAGCTGCAGACACGGACCTGAGTTGGCCCGCAGTGACAGCGAACACGACTAGGACATCGTCGTCACAGCCATTCAGTAGGTACCGGGGAGTGGGGGCATAGCGGTTTACTCGTGTGCCTCCGACGTTCAGCTGCGTTTTGTCTGAGGCCACGAGAGACTCAATGCTGTTGTTGAGCTGCTGATCGAGGTGGGTGGGGTGGGGGGGGGTTGGATTGTGTTCAGTAACTCAACTGTTTTTGATACACCCCAACAGATAATATGCCTGAGGAAATAATTGTGTATGAAGGTTAGTGTTGATTACATAGTCAGTACGGATTCATAAAATCAACATGTGTTGGGTAGCGCTATCCATATTTCTCACAATAGAAAAATCACCACAGCACGTGTTAAGACCTTTTATTTCATCAATTTAAAAGACCAAAACAGTTTACAAAGTTTATATTATTTTACTAAAGCTGGTTTCCTCAATCTCCGAAATAGGGGTAGGGCAGGTACAAAACAAAAGTTGAAATAAAAAAATGAGTATAAAACGCATTTCCCTATTCTCAGAGGGGGGCCAGCACAGGGCAAGTGAGCACAAGAAAAAGTAACATCAGATAAAAAAAAGAAGAGCAAAAAGGTTTTAAAACAATAGAAATGAAAACGATACAATAAAAACCATTACATTCAATAACGTATGATGCACTTTTGAATAATGATTATCAGTCATATTATTAAAAAAAACCCCTGAAAGTATTGAAGTTACATAGATTTCTTTCTTTACTTTCTTTTAGATTTTTTGCAGTTTCCAATGTTCAACCGTCTGTATAGGGGGAATAATGATTGAAACATTTAATTCTCTTTTTATTTCTATTCACAATTTTCATTTGACAATAAAATAAAAAGCTAATTTAATACAAATATGAATCCAAATACAATCATCTTTTGGGCTGCAAAGTGCATAACATTGGCACAGTCAAGCTCAGTTTAGTCAACGCTGGTCTCGTTTAAATAACCTTGGGAGGGAATGGAAGTCCCCCGTCATATTACATCAATGATTACTCCTCCCCCCCCCCCCCCCCCCCCCCCCCCCAAGCTCTCACACATAGTTTTTTCAAGATTTCTTTTTTGTATTGTGTTAAAGTGACCTCATTGAGGCAGCAGTTAAGTGCACTGGGAGGAAAACACCCAATACTGTACTTAAAAGGAGGAAGAAGGGTGCTAAAAAAACAAGAGGAGAGAAGAGAGGCTCTGATTGGACAGCCATGGCAACACCTGACTGGCCAGTTCAAAGTCAAAACCAGGAAGTGTTTGTCACACAGCATTTGTACAGAAAGGAACGAGGAATTATATATTTTTTGTGTGTCCAACAGGCAACCAAGGGTGTATCAGTGACTGCAATGTGCAAACATCTATAATTGAACTCAATCGCAGTCCAGCTCATGACCCACATCTCCCCACTTTACTTTGCATTCAATGCATTTTCTACCATTCCTTACATCAGCGGTTTCGTCAAAGTAATTACGGTGTATCATAGTAAGAGTAAGACCGGTCCGCCCTTTAAAGTATGACCAAATATGGTAGTAAAATAATAGTAATAAATACTGTTTCCAGAAGATGACCTGAACCTACCAGTGTCAACTTTTTACAATGAATTATGCAGAAAGGTCAACTTTATATGATACCTTAGAGATTAACGCTTTTTGTTTGAATGGTAATTGAACTTTTTTTTCTTCAGGAATTGGTAACCAGATCATCAACACCTAACAGACAAAACAATCAAAGTTCAGGCGTGGTCGACATTATGCCTATTTCTCATTTAAAAAAAGAAAGGCAAATTCCATACAAAAATACCCTTTAAAAAATCCACCACATGGGCGTTAATTTGTGCATAATATACATGCCATTTCCCTAATCATTATCTCATATGGATGCCAGAGCGATAGAAGGGCAACGACAGCGAACATGGGGTAGCAGGGTAGTGTTAACTCTTGTTGCCATGGGTGCTCTTCAAAAGGCCACACAAAACCACAGTTTTCTTTCGTTTTGTCGAATATTCCCGCCTTCCTGCAAAGCATGACACGAAGACTGTAATGTCCACTGTCGGCGCCTGAAGAAAAATGACAGGAGATGGTGGGAGGTCCCAGTCTTTTGAGTGTGCAGTCAGCTGGGGTGGGGGGGAGGGAGGGGGGGGGGGGGGGTGGCTGGGCTGGGGGTGAGGGGAGTTGGTGGAGGACCAGAGGAATGTTTTCAGAGTAGATCAGGCTGTCCCGCTGGCAGAGTAAGAGAACTGGGGGAAATGGGGTCTCCGCTCACTGTCGAAGGACTCCATACAGTCATCTGGCATGGAAGGGGGGGGGGGGGGGGGGGGGAAATATAAATAGTTAACTTACAGTGATGGGAGACAAAACCTGACTTAAATGAATGGTTTGAGAATCTGCATCTCACACACATATCATGTTTATGTGTGAGTGAAGAGAAGGCAGGTGATGGATGCTGCAAAATATGTTGCTCTCTATTTATGGCACTCACTCCCCAGTGGAGGGCAGTAGTATTCTCAAAGGAATTGTGTACACCTGTTGAAATGTATCTTCACCAACATAAACAAAACTACACAAGATGCCAGATAAGTTTCATGCCAGAAGAAAAAGATAAAAATATTTAGCAAAGTAAATAAAATGAAAAAGGTTAACATTCAAATGAAGGTGGGATTTTCACAGAGCTAATAAATATAGACCAGTGTGGGTTGATTTAAAGTTAAACTTCCTATTTCCATAGAGCTGCAGAGGAAGGGGATATTATCAGTGAATGATCAAATGTCAATTCATCTCCCCCTCTTTGACAACAGCACCACACATGTCAACTGTTCATATTCAGTCATATGAATTGTGTGTGTGTGTGCGCTACCTTGTCCGGGTGGTGTAATGGTGATGGTCTGTGCTGTAAACTCCTCATCAAAGTAGCGAGTGTCCGTCTCAGAGGTCACCTGGGGCTTAAAGGGCGGCACCAGCTGTTGGATTCAGACGAGACACACGAGCACCTTAGCACACGGACGCCACCACCGCTGACACTCAATACAGCTGTGGGCCTGTGGGTCGTTCCTCGAACGTCTCCGGTTAACAGTGCTACAGGTAACTAGGTAACACTTTACAATAAGGGTATGTTAATTAACTTTAGCTAATGCAATAATAAGCATTTTTATATAGCATACAGTTAGGGTTAGTGGGGGAGGGTTAACCCTAACCCTATCAAATAATATTAAATGTATAAATTAATACTTTTTGTTAACATGAACAACATTACCTTAGTTAACATGAACGCCATTAGTAAACAAGAACACCAATAGTAAATGATTACTAGGTCATAAGTTAACTTTGTTTATTGCTAGTTAATGCTTATTACTGCATAATTATTGTTCATTATTGGTTAATTAATGTACCCTTATTGTAAAGTGTTACCGGTAACTCTAACCGAGAGCGGGATGGTCAAAGTGATCTGTTGAACGTTTCCCAGACACCGACCTTCTTCTCGTAGACGTCTTGCCACTCGATGCCAGCGAAGAACTTGTGCTGCATTATCTCCTTGGCGTCGTCGTGCCCTCCGCCTAACCTGAAAACAAAAACAAACGCACCCGGACATGAGAGCTAGAAGTGGGAAATTGGCTTTCGTCTCCTTTACAATTCTTGGCAGAGATACCCTAGGGCAGGGGTCCGGGAGCCTTGTCAGACAGCAGAACCAAACAAAATGTAATTAGTTGAAATTGTTCTTAGAAGAGCCAATGAATTGTTTAAATAATTATCAAACCATTGAGGGAAGGTAAGTCATTAATTGCAAATAAAACATGATAATTTAGGGCTGAAAGAAGGATGCTTTGTCATATTCTCTTTTTGGGCAGTTCATTATCGTCTTTGATTGTAGATTATGGTATGGTTCTGCTAAATAGATTGGCCTGCAAATTACCTTAGCTTCGTGACTTTGTCCAATGAAGATGTAACTTTGTATCCCAGAAAGAAATGTATACAATATGTTGTGTCAAATGTAATTCAATTTAGATAATTCAATCTAGTTTCAGCTTTGTTGGTCAGTCATATGAAACCACAGAAAGAGCCAAGTATGGTTCAAGAGTCATAGGTTCCTGAATCCTGCTCTAGGGAAATGTAGTGTTGAACCTAACTCAACGCAAATGTGTATTCTTATTGACACACTTAATCTCCTTAATGAGTCTCAAAAGAAGCATAGAACTTAAAAACGCATTGATATTAAATAATTTATTATTAAATGAAGTAGTGGAACAAGATCTTACAATTGAGCCCCCGGTGTCTTAACATAAACCCTAAGGGACAGGGAGGGGAGCGGGGCATTGTATTGGAGAGCCAGACCTCCAGAAAGGGTTTCGCCTCTCACCTCTGCTTGGGGTCCTTCTTCAGCAGGCCGGAGAGCAGGGAGCGGCCCTCGGGCCCCAGGGTCCGTGGGAAGCGGATGTCCTCCATGAGGATGAGCTCAAACAGCTTCTCGTGGTCCTGGTTGTAGAAGGGCAGCCGCCCGCACATCATCTCGTACATGACCACCCCCAGGCCCCACCAGTCCACCGCCCGGCCATAGTCGTTGTCCTCCAGCACCTTGGGGTCACGCGGAGACGAGGAGAGAAACCATAAAGGTCAGGCTGAGGAGACGGGTTTTGCTTTGATCTTTATTTTATTTTTTACAATTGTGTTGCGTGAAACTACTTGCAGTCAAAGCATACTCGCTCCACAAAAGCTTTCATTTGGCTCAAGGTAAAAAGCAGTAAAATTGCTTATCAAGTGCAGTTTTATAACAAAGGCGGCCCGAAAATGGCTTTGAACGCTTTGAACTCTTTGATTGTTTGTTTTGAAGGCAGCATCCTTCATTCTGTAAGATATCCCCCAAAACATGGGAAGCACCTTCTAGGCTTTCATAAATTGTTCAGTTGTTGCCATGAATGGTTCAATCCTGAGCAGTACAATTTGTACTGCTCACTACACTTGTCAACTCTGACAAAAGTAGGCTAGCGATCACTTTAATTTATACTAGCGTTCAAGCCTTTGGTTTGTGCACAGAGCACAAAACCATTTGCTGCCCTAAGAAGTCTGTCTCAAATCAAATACATTGGCAGCTGCCTACACAAGACAGTGACACCCTGCACCACACACACATACACACACACACACACACACACACACACACACACACACACACACACACACACACACACACACACACACCTAGGCTGACTCCTATCTCACATTAGGAGTGAGGGTTGGGTTTCCACCCCCCTCCCCCCCGCAAAGCCCTTGCATATTTAATCACCAGAGTGCGACAGTGTGCCCGCATGTGTACCTGTGTGCCACACACATTCCCATATAAATACATACACACTTCACACTCTCACGCAGGTAAACAAACAGCAGAGACAGGGAGAGAGAGATAGATAGAGAGACAGATGCAGAAGGACCCGGTGCAGGGTGTCCATCCTAAACCCCTTTAATTCGGCTGTGCTGAACGCCCCGGACCTGTTGCAAGAGTGAGGCAGCTCCTGCGTGGAGTGGAGCTCCCAGTTCCCCCGGGGACGTGTACTGGAGGCTACTTGGGCGGGCGGATGTTGAAGGTGAAATCAAGACAAGGAGCACAGTCTGTTCTTTTAAGGGCCCCGTCGGCAGCCCTGACATCAGCTCGCTCTGACCTTAGAACGCAGCCGCATGTAAAATATAAATTATCGTCATGACGTGATGGATTAATAGAATGTGCTGTAAAAAAAAATAAACCAACGATTTTATTTCAGAAAATGAAAAAGGAAGGAAAGAAAATAAGGGGTGAAAAAAGCTGGAAAAAGTAAGGATGAAAAACGGAGCTCTGGAACACAGGTGGACTGAAAAGGAACAACTGTGCTGATGTATGTGAGTGTGTGTGTGTGTGTGTGTGTGTGTGTGTGTGTGTATGTATATGAGTGTGTGTGTGAGTGTATGAGAGTGTGTATGTGAAATTGTGTATGTAAAAGTGTGTGTGTGTGTATGTGAGTGTGTGTGTGTATGTGAGAGTGTGCATGTGAGAGTGTGTATGTGAAAGTGTGTGTGTGTGTGTGTGTGCATGCATGTCTGCGAGTGTGTGTGTGTATATGAGATTGTGTGCTTGAATGTGTGTGTGTGTGTGTGTGTGTGAGTGTGTGAATGTAAGCGAGTGTGTGTGTGTGTGTGTATATGAGATTGTGTGTGTGTATGTGAGAGTGTGTGTTAGAATGCGTGGGCGCGTGTTGCCCTCACGTAGCAGAGAGTCGGACACGTGTCAGCGGGCACCGTGCCTGGCGCAGCGGTGAGCGTCCAGAGACAAGCGAGAGTGGGAGGAGAGGTAGAAGGAGAGGAGGAGGAGGAGAAGAAGCAGCGGTAGGAGGAGGAGGAGGAGGAGGAGGGCCGCGGAGGGCAGGAGGAGTAACGTGAAGCCGGCGCGGTGCTAGGATTACGGCGCCCGTCTCTATTTCCAGCGCTGCTGTCGTGTGAGTCACGCCGCGCGACAGCTGGGCCCGCAGCTGCCCCATATATGTAGAAGAGCACCACAGCTGTGGAGGCTGCCAGGAGCACAGGAGCCAAGCTCATCCCTCATACACGTAACCGGGGCCCCTGCCCGCCCGCCCTACCCGGGCCCCCAGCGCCCTGCACTACGCTACACACCCCGCACTCGCTCCGTTCCAGGGCCTCCGAGGAGCACGCATGCAAGAGCAGGGAGAAGAGAGGGAGAAGAGAGGGAGGGAGGGAGGGAGAAGAGAGGGAGGGAGGGAGGGAGGGAGGGAGGGAGGGAGGGAGGGAGGGAGGGAGGGAGGGAGGGAGGGAGAGGAGGGAGGGAGGGAGGGAGGGAGGGAGGGAGGGAGGGAGGGAGGGAGGGAGGGAGGGAGGGAGCGGGAGACACAAACACTGTGTTCTGCTCCGTGCTGGACTCCAAAGTTTCTCGCAGCCAGTCATTAATCTAAAGTAGTGGTTTCAGAGGTGGGATACAGACCAGTTTACGTTCCTTTATTTTCCAGACATTCCCTAACAGCAAATTTCCTCGGCCAGTACCAACCGTTAGTCTTGTTTAGACCACTTAATAAACGTGACAAAGTAGGTTTCTGCCCAACCATCCCATTGCCTCTACTCTGGAGAAAAACCCAGTTCAGGGCTGTTGGCCGCTGTGTGGCCATTGGGTCTCTCTCTCTCTCTCTCTCTCCCCGTCTCTCTTTCCCCTACCCTGGGTGGAATATTCCCAGACATTATAGCATTCCTGTGCGGCACAAACAACAAGGTCATTGTTTACTGCAGAACAACCTGTAACACTGCCTGGCTCGCGCCCGACAAGAGACACTCGCCAGCGACCCCGTTGCTACGGTAACGCTCCGCTGGCGCCTCTGCGCTGGCGAGGGCAGGGGCGGCCGTCGGGGGAAGGGGGGAGGGGGAGGACGACTGTGGAGCGCCAGTTTGAAGTTGATTAAATGGATTAGGAAATGTCTATGCGTTTGAGGGCCGCTCCGCGCGGCACGTAGCAAAACCGAACCGCTGGAGGTCTTCCACGCGTGGCCAAGTCGGAGGAACCGCTGGCCGTTTGCACACAACAATCCAGCAGCGCCATCGACGCGCCGCATTCAGGTGGCGCAGAGAGGAACATGGCCCGCCATTGAGGTCTGTTTCAAAGCAAAGATGGGGAAAAGGGAAATGAGGAGGTGGAGCGGGCGCGACGGAGGAGGGCTAGGAGCAGCATGCCCACGATGACCACCCCCGCCCTGGGGAGGTCACGCCCGGCATCCGGGTGGGGGTGGGGGAGGCGACCGTGCATCTCTGGACTCCCTGGTGTCACGGAACAGCTGTAGCCAAGGTGGCCGATTCTCCCCCAACCCCCCCACCCCCACCCCCCACCCCCCCCACCCCCCCACCCCCCCCCCCCCCCCCCCCCCGCCGATGGCCAAAGCTCATGTTTCCCTCACGACCGGGGCGCTGCTGCCACCATAACCACCCACTCGCACACCCTCCCTCCGTCCACCAGCACCACACACACGTATACACGCATACAAGCACGCACACCCAGGAAATTCTGGATGGAGGCTAAAAACAACTATCGGGCAACTGTGTCAACACGGGCACCTCGTCTCCTTCCTGAAGCACTCCTACGGCAACAGGCTACTGGGCAGCCCCTGTCTACTTACTACTAGTGCACACACACACACACACACCCTGTGCTCACAATGCTGTATCAGATTACATAAGACCATATCCCCCCCCACCCCCCCGCCCGCCACCACCAACACTAGTCATACCTGCACGCGATGGGGAGTGGCCACGCCCCCAAGCAGCAGTGGATATGGAAGCGGGCGGACTCGCTCCAACTGATGTGTTTACTCACGGACCGCAGGCAAAGATTAGACAGGCATTTTGAAACAGCTGCCCGGACTTCCCCATTGTCTAAACAAACGCCATCTTTTGACTTTTTGCAGGATAGTACCGCTTAATATTGGTTTAGTTACCGGTATGTTCCACAACAATTGGCTGAATCTACTGAAACTACTGGCTTGCCCATGTATCCTTTCCTTTCATTGAAAGTAAGCAAATGAGATGAAACAAAATGATTCAAAATGGTACCTCAATTAGTGACGACAATGGCATCAACACAGAGTTAGGGGTTCGATTCCCATTGTGGCCACCCATGCTACGAAATGTAGTCACTCGCTCTATTTTAAAACGCTGTCGGTAAAAGTGTCCCCCATAAGGCCATTGCTATTGTAATGGCCTGTACTGAAATCAAATCGGAATCAAATCCGATGTGTCGGTGTGGTTCAACTCGGATACCTCGGGTGCCAGGTACTCGGGTGTCCCGCAGAAGGTCTTCATGGTGGCGCCATCTTTGATGCCTTCCTTACACAGGCCGAAGTCTGTGATCTTTATGTGTCCGTCTTTGTCCAGCATGAGGTTTTCCAGCTGAGAACACAGGAGGCAGACTCATTCAAATTAAAAAATGACTTTTTAAAACATAACAAGAAGGGGAAAAAAAGTATACAGATTAATTGGAAAACGGACAAACAGAAAAAGTGAAAACCAAAAGGTGTTGCCGTGGTAACGCACATGTGCAGGGCGGAAGGTGCACATGCTTGTTAACTTAGTTTTCTCTCACTGCAGCTTTAAGACAGATGTTTGAGGATTGAATACGACATCCAGCTTGTTTTTTATGTGCTTTTGGAGAATGATGACAACGAAGTCTACGCCAATGATGGCAAGCGCATAAGAAAAATACCTCAAAGGGAGGATTGCTGCAGGTTGCCTAGTCTCACAAATCTGGCGAGGTCAAATCTGGGTGAACGGGGCGGAAAAAATTCATTCATATTTGTTTCGACCAATCATGTTGCTGGAGGTGTTGATCTGTAAGCGTATAATTGGCTATTCACAGCATACACTAAGTCGGCAAGCAGTACTTTCAGTAGCTGTAGTAATACCAATTAGCATCAGCATGCAGCCTAACAAAGAGCCACACCAGGCGCTCGTCACCACTCTTATTTGGTAAAATAGTCCCTTTGCCCTCACCTTCAGCAACCTTCAGCCTGGCAGAGACAGTCCAGACGTCGGGAAGGAGAATTAGCATGCCTCACCGCGAGCAAAACCTCCAACGGCTAACGGTTGTTGATAGAAAGTTGGCCGTCTAAGGTAATGCGTTGAACATGACAACGTCATAACTTGGCATCGCCGGCGCTTTCTTAATGTCAGCGTGCCCTCGTTCTACCTCGCCCTCCCTCCCTCCCTCTCTCTCTCTCTCCCCCTCCCTTCCTGCTTCTCTCCCCCTCCCCCCCTCCCTCCCTCGGTGTAAAAGTCACCTGGCAGCTGTAGCTCACCCAGGGCTAGCGGCGGCAGTGTGGCCAGAGTCAGCACATCCTCCGATTCCTGCTACCCCGGCACTTTCAGAAGAACCCCCGGCGGCCCGGGAGGCTGCCTCGTAAACCCATGGGGGGGGGGGGGGGGGGGGGGGGAGGCGGTGTGGGTGTCTGTGCTGACCTGGCTGGTATGGTTTCATCAGCCGATTGAAAACTGGGTGAAGGCTACAGACTTCCAGCGAAATAAACAACATCACCGCCGCCACTCTCCCCCACCCCGCCCTGCCTCCCACAGACCATGTCTCGTCGGCACTCATCGGAGGTCTATGAGGTCACCCTCGGGACATCTCCACTCGTGTCGTCTCCGTTCAACTTCCTAACCACTGACATGGTCGCGGGCGCCATGTGTCGCTGACGCAACACTTGAACTGCGTACAACATAAAAGCACCGAAGAAGACTCGCATGCTCGTATTATCCGTGTGATTGGGTAAGCAGCAGGACAGGCTTTGAGGGGCTGGTGGCTGTTATTTGTTTATCTGCAGTCAGCCGCTGCAGGACAGTGGCTGTGGCTTCAGCTGCAGGGAGGTCTGGGCTCTGGAGGAGAGGGGGTTGTCTGATCAATAGGCCTCTGGCTGCTGCTGTTGCTACTGTTCTGGACGGAGGCAAGCCCTATTTATATCCTGCCATCAGAGAGATGAAGTAGGGTGGGAGGAGGAGAGCGCGGTAGAGGGAGAGAGAGCGAGAGAGCGAGCGAGAGCGAGAAAGAGAGAGAGAGAGAGAGATAGAGAGAGCGAGACAGAGAGAGACAGAGAGACAGAAAGAGACAGACATACAGACAGAGATTGAACAAGAGACTGAGAAACGGTGAGGGCGCAAAAGACAAAGATGTAGACAAAGCGGCATTTTTTTTTTTTAAAGCGAGCGATAGAGAGGGGACTAGAGGAATGGTTCAGGGCGAGTGGACACCACTGTATAAGGCAAGGTAGAGACGATAAAGACGAGAGGAGAGGAGACGACGAGAACCCACCAACACACACACTTACACACACACACACACACCTTCAAATCCCGATAGACCACGTTCCTCTCTGCGTGTAGGTAGTCCAGGGCGGACACGATCTCGGCGCCGTAGAACCGGGCCCGCTCCTCTGAGAACACCCGGTCCCTGGAAAGATGGAAGAAGAGCTGGAGGAGAGCAGAGGGGAGGAGGGGGACGGAGGGGGAGGCAGGGGAGAGGGTGGAGGAGGAGGAGGGGGGGGGGGGGGGGGTGAGATGGACGGACGGATGGATGAGGAAGGAAGGAATAAGAGCGGGGAAGAGACGTGGTTAAGAATCCGTCCGGCCAGCCCGCTCGATCGATGGGATGTCGGGTGCGGTCTGGGGTTTATATTGACTGATGTATTGACGGGCCGATCAGAATGGGTTACCTCGCCGCCGTTTGCGTACTCCATCACAAAGCACAGCCGGTCGTGGGTCTGGAACGAGTACTTCAGGCCCTGCAGAGGAAGAAGATGAAGAAACATGAAAACTCACCGCTGCACTATGGGTCTTTATTCAATTCACATAATAAAGATGAGTTTAATTTCTTTTGACATTTATTTTCCTTTTCAATGTGATTTCCAAATCTAGTTCAACATCACGAACATCACAAATATGAGTCCTCTATTTCAAATATTATTTTGAATCCGATTATTTTTCTACAGCAGTTTGGCCTGAGGTGTCTTAACGAGTCTTGAAGAGACACTTTCTTACACCCTTGTTGAAGCTAGAACAGGATGTGCGGCAAAACTGTGGCACAATGTTTTGTGGTTTCCTGGTCGACCATCACATGATGTTATTTTGTGGACTCTGAATACCACTCAGGGCCCAACAACACATCCAGTGCCCTACCTTCAGACTGTTAGACGAGGAGTTTAGTGAATGGGAGCACCTCTGTCATCAAGAGGAGGCCCTGCCCCATACTAGACTCCTTTTAGCGCACGGCTCTTCAAAACGTTTTGGTTAAACCCCCCCCCCCACCCCCGCCTCCTGTCCTGACTCAATGGGTCTGAGAGGCGGGTGAGTGGGGGAGCTCCGGAGGACGATTGTAATGGTGAGGGAGGGTTTGCTTTAGGTTTATATGGAGGGTCAGGGATGGGGGAGTACGCACCGTCAAGAACGGATGCTTGGAATTCTGGAGCACTCGGTTTTCAGTTAGTGTGTGAGCCACTTCATCCTAGATGAAAAACACAGGGAGGGGGGGGAAGAAAATGAGCATTTCTGAGCGGGTTTCCCACAATGGTGAAAAAGCCTTTCGGTATCAATGGGGTGGTACCGAACCCTTCCCCCCAGATGGCCCCTGGGCCGCCACTCACCTTGGCCACGATCACCTCCTTCTTCAGGATCTTCATGGCGTAGTAGCGTCCCGTGGCCTTCTCCTTCACCAGGATGACTTTGCCGAAGGTGCCTTTTCCCAGGAGCTTGAGGTATTCAAAGTCGTCCATCGTCTGCAAAGGGGAGGGGGCGGAAAAAAAAGAAACACAGTGTCAGGTTACCAACGGAAGACATGAACACAAACTCAAGGCCCCAGCTAGCCAAGATACACAATCGCCCCCCCCCCCCCCCCCCCCCCCCCCCACTGAACAACAACGACCCCAGGAGAATAAGTCAGGTGCTATTTCAGCCACAGCGCAATCCCCACTGCTCTCCAAAACTGCAAGTCCTCAGGCATGTATTTATACCAGGGAGGAAGCCGCGTCTTTGTTAACCTCTGACCCCCGCCGCGGAAAAAACGGTTGCGTGAGGGACACCCAATCCCGTGGCCTTGGACGTCCATGTCATGCCTGGGCGGGGGGGGGGGGGGGGGGGGGGGGGGGGGGGGGGGGAAGCACGCGGTGGTGAAACAGGCAGACGAACATGCTATCCGGTGCTAAGCCGCTCACGGCTGATGTTGTGGGGAACAGCTGGGGGTGGGGGGTGGGGAGGCTGAGTGGGGCGGGGTGTGTGAGATGGGGGGGGGGGGGACCGGAAAGGGTCAAGGTGCAGCCGGGTCGAGGTTAGAGGCGAACAAGTGAGAGTCGTAGGGGTTAGCAAAGTACGGAGAGGCGATAAAAAAACGACCCTGCTCGAAAAAGAGAAGAACGGACAGCGAACGGATCTAGGAGGGGCTCGAATAAGGCCCGAAACGTGGAGCACGCAGAGCGAGCCGATGCTACAGAAGAAGGGGCGTTGGGGGAAACCTCCCAACCAGGAGGACACCGTGAAGGGGGATAAAGTGGACGCTGCAGTACCACTTTCTGTCTGGGTTTGGTCAGGTAGACCTCCATGTCCATGGGGTCAGGGGAGGAGTCCATCATCTCCTCCTCTTGTTTCTGCAGGCCCACGGCCACCGTCTGGATGGCTTTGGTCCACTCCTCCCTGCGGGCGGAACAAACAGAGCGGCGATAACATCAGGCCCCCATGATGCATTCCAACCCTGTAATTGTCTCCTTATCGTCAGGAAACAATTTCAAGTGTGACTTCAGCCAATCTCTCACTGACCTCCTGGGTTGGTCCATGTGTGCACGTGCGCGCGCGCACACACACACACACACACACACGTGTTGTTTAGATGAAGGTCTACTTCAAACCAATGAGCGCCGGGTCTGACGCACCTATGTGTGTCTCTCTCGCTCTCTCTGCTGGTTGTCGTGGTGTTTATTAGAACAACAAGAAGAGGAGGAGGAGGAGGAGGAGGAGGAGGAGGAGGAGGAGGAGGAGGAGGAGGAGGAGGAGGAGGAGGAGGAGGAGGAGGAGTGGGAACGGGAGAGGGGCGGGCGGGTGGGCTTACCTCTCCTCGGGGGTCTCCACGTGGAAGGTGCGCTCGATGACAGTGGTCCACTGCAGGCACCGGATGATGAATGTGTTGGGCTTGGGTCTCTCTGTCTTCATCAGCTGGCACTCTGACCACCGCGTGGAGGAAGGAGGGCGAGTCGGCAGGCGAAGGGGTGGCGATGTGGTGGATGGGGGAAGAAGGGGGAAGAGACAGACCCGGCGTTACAACCATTTATCTTGATCGCCGTCCCTAACAGACAGAGCTGGAGCCTGGGCCAGCCACTCTGGGATGGAACAGGTGTACTTTAAAAAGGAATGATCCCGGAGTCTCTGTCTTTCTTTTTATTCACCTCGATTTCTTCAAGGCATAGAATGGCTTCACATTTCTCAAACGGTGCTTTGAGTAGAATAGTCGGTGCCCTTTATTTTTTGCAATGCATATTAAAACCCTATATATATATATATATATATATATATATATATATATATATATATATATATATATATATATATATATATCAGTCCTTTGTTCTATTGGCGACTTCAAGAGTAAAAACAACTCATTGTCTTCGGATGCCAAGTTTAGAGGGTGAAATTCAAACCTTTGCCCCGATGGCAGAGTCTAAAAGTGTGGATTTAAGAAAGAGATTTTAGGCTTTTTTCTTTTGTCAAAGAAAAAAGATCCCCAAGAGACTCACTCCTGCAGATGTTGCGTTGAGAGACACATACCAATCTGTTCGACTCACAGGGAATACAGATGGGATGAAGCAAGTGTAACTGGCGCTGAGCAATGATTCACATTCGTTCTCATTAGTTATAAATGGAAGAAGAAGAAAATAACTGCCTTGATTTACATTTATCGTGTAGTTGATGACAAGTTTGCTGCTGCAGGGGTCAGTTTTTCATCCAGGGTGACACCCTGATATTTGCACTGCTCCGCTCTCTCTACTAGTATAGTAATACTGTAGTACTGAAGTCTATGACCCTTGATATATTGTATTTTCTCTGCGTCCCCGTAAAAAGTATTGTTCCTAAACGCTACGGTAAACAAAATGGCTGGGCGGGGTATATATGAGCATGTTCCCCGGTGTATGACCACAACCGCTCAATAGAGGAGGTTGTTCTACTGGGGCTGAGCTAACACTACGACAGTCATCTGTGACCGAAGCCTGCGGTGAACCAGGAGATACGTTAGCAGCCCCCCCCCCCCCCCCCCCCCCTCCCCCCCGCGGGACGACGCCTGCGTCTCACCACTGTAGCGAGGCCAATGAGCTGCTGTACGGCTAAGAAATGACATTACACCGCCGCGCAATGCTAGAGAGGAGGCTGTGGCGGTGGCTGGGAAGTAAAGCCGGCCGTGGTGAACCGTCCCGTGCGCTGTGCTAAATGCACCGGGAAAATAAAGGAACGAGAAGGGATCAAGAAACGCTAGACATGAAATGGGATCCTGGGAAGAAGGAACAAAGACACTGCGCTCCGCATGCGTGTGGTGTACGTCTCCCCGTGTAGACATGGGATAGCGACACCGTGGTGGTTATGTTTTGCCTTTTGACCACATCGGGTAGATCATGGAAAAGCGGCCACATACTTCATTGTGTTTTAGAGACAAAAAGTATTACAACTATATTAACCTTAATAACCCTAATTCTAATATAGTGGGGTATATGATATTTAAATAGCCATATCCAAACACTGTTTGGATGTTTGAATACATTAAGTGCTTCTCAAAAACTTGCTCATTTCCTTTGAAAACTATTAACAAAAAAATACCATGATTTTCACGCCAATCATAATTTGTCCCCGTAAATTGTATTACGATGATGCAATAAATGAAGATATCCCCCGATGCAAAAAATTCCAACCGTTTCGGGCGACGGAAACTAGACAAGACGACGATTATGGGATCCAACGATCAGTCACACCACCACGTTGCGGCTGAATCCCTTTCTCCGCCCGGCGCGTCAACATCTGCCTCCACGACAGAAAACCTGTCAGCACAATTGTCAGAGCCGCGACACAAAATGGCCTCCGCCTGATGGATGGAGCATAGGCGCGCGGACCCACCACTGTGCTCCAACATGGCGCTCCGTCACGGCGTCTGTGGGATCCAGCTGTAGCCCGCCGTCACCAACCCCCCCCCCCCCCCCCCCCCCAACCCCCCACTCCCTATCAGCAGCGACGCAACCGTTTGTACTCTTGTGGCGAGGTCGAGCCACCGCTGATGGAGGGGGGGGGGGGGGGGGGGGGGAGGGGGGTGGAGGGAGGCGAGGGCTTCAGAAGAACGGAGCTGAGATAAATAATTGAAATCAGCCAGCTAATAGCCACAATAACTCAAGAGTGTCAGGGAGGAGGCATTCGGTTAAACAAACAGTATGTTGTCTAATTGCCGTGTTCAGTCACTGGCACAGCTTGTGCCCGCGACTATCTGTGATGTGGCGCTGCAGCGGGCTCATCTCAAGAGTCATTCTTCTGCTTTTTTGTTTTTCTTGTCGTCTTATGTTTTCTATTCATAATGAACAGCGCATTACTGTGAGATACCAAGATTGGAGGGGGACAGAGAGAGAGAGAGAGAGAGAGAGAGAGAGAGAGAGAGAGAGAGAGAGAGAGAGAGAGAGATGAGTTTATAAGAATGGCAACGCTGTGACGGCAAACTGTTTAGCGCGTTATACCATATAGAACACTACTCCTACTGCGCGGGACACTCTCACACCCCAGGAGGTTAATGTCGAACTTATTCAATCTCGCGTCACTGCTGTCCAATTTCTCCAATCTTTTTCTTTGTCCCTGTTGCATTCTGTCCTCTGTGGATGCAGCCACCGCGTTGTCTAATTCACAACATGTGGATATGAAGTTACATAGAGACTCTCACCAAGTATGTAAACACATCAACTTGAAAGACAAAACAGTTGCCAAAATAAGCAAGGGAAAGGGGGGGGGGGGGGGGGGCAGAGAAGTGTGCATGTTTTACAGGAACAGACACTCACGTGCGACAGAGAAGTTATTTAGGGGGGTCTCCAGCTGGTCCACATCTTGCGGTCGCTCTTTGTAGCCAATGAACGTACCATCACTCTTGAGAAGAAAATACCTTGGCCTCCATGTCTTAATGTATTCTCCTGTATGAGACATATGAGAGAGAGAGAGAGAGAGAGAGAGAGAGAGAGAGAGAGAGAGAGAGAGAGAGAGAGAGAGAGAGAGAGAGAGAGAGAGAGAGAGAGAGAGAGAGAGAGAAGGGGGGGAAACAGTTTAAAGATTGCTTGAAGTGGGGTCACACACACGACGCACAAACTATGTAAAACATACTTAATGTTAACGTTTGCATTGCACACAAGAACATGAACACAATGAGCTATAGCTTTCCATATTCTCACCCGATTCGGTGAGATCTGTGACTAATTGTCCTGCAATCTCATTGCTATGCTACCATGCAGTGCTCCACAAGATGATCATCTTGTCACCCTGGCTTTCTGAGTGGAGGTCAGTGGCTGGACAAATGGTTTTACTGGGGAGTCAGGAACCTTCAGCCCCACCCCGACGGCCCCCTTTGACCAGAAGTCACCTCCCCACCCCCACCATTAGTCTTTTTTTATGTCAAGGTGTTCGAAATCATCTGTTTTGTCCCATTTGTCCTTTAAACGGCATAACAATGGTCCATGGAGAATGAGAAAGAAAATATGGAGAACAGGAATTCAAAACATTGCATGGCTCTTTTGGAAAACAAAATATATTGTTTTTGTTCTGCAAAAGTTGTAAATTCTGAGCATATGTCTGTGTGTGTGCTAAGGGATCAGAAACAGTAACTTTTTTTCTTCTTCTCTTAAAATAGCATTTCAGACAAAGTCTATAAAGTTCACCCGTGCATGTCAAATCCCATCCACTTTAACACACGAGAAACTCTGAATCCCTCACATTCAGACAAAATGCAATTTACTTCAGCGATGGTTCAGGAAATGATGCGCCAGATGTTACGCAAAAATGGAAAAAATGAAAAAAGATTACGCACCATAACAAGGCAGCCGAACATACTGGAGAGAAATTTGAATATTTATACAGGAAAAAGTGTAATTTATTTTTAATTATGGAGCAGTGTATTAACCCCATGCAGTGTCGAAGCAAGCTGTCTTTAATTGCCCCATTTCCTCCAACACAGAAGTGTTTGTGTGTGTGTCCGATTGAGAGAGCAGGCAGGGTGTGTGTGTGTGTGTGTGTGTGTGTGTGTGTGTGTGTGTGTGTGTGTGTGTGTGTGTGTGTGTGTGTGTGTGTGTGTGTGTGTGTGTGTGTGTGTGTGTGTGTGTGTGTGTGTGTGTGTGTGTGTGTGTGTGTGTTAGTTCTAGTCCAGGATCAGTCGATACAGTCTGCTCTTCCTACAAAAGTGCAGACATTAGCAGGCCCCTGAGTAAAACTGGCCCCAGATCAGTCCAGACAGAATGAGCCAGACAATCCTCACCCGTCTCCTATCAAAACTGGAGATTACTTTGTACACTCTTTTACCTTTAAGATCAATAACGTGCAGTACAAAAGGTACTGACTGAACTCATTCATGACCCTCCATCGAGTTCCTTCAACACAGAGCCTCAATCCCCTTCGTGATTACTACATGGAGGGGAAAATCTATTTATTTAAATGCAGATGTGCGTGCAGCCAGATAGAAATGTGATACAGACTATTAAGTGCTTCAGTGAGGTGCTTTCTGAAAATCTCCCGCCAGGACCGAGTGGAGCTATTACGCACAAAACAAACACTATAGTGTAAAGAAAAATACAAATAAAAAGGAAAAACCACGCCACCTGATTTACTGCAACTGGCAAGGTGGCAGAACGAGAAAAAAAGAAGAAGAAAAAAAACAGGCCCAGAGCAAACATCTGCCCCGCAGCGCAGCATATTTTAGACTTCAATCTGTAGCAGATGTCCAATATGTTGTTACATTTTTCATCATGCCCAGGGTCTGGGTTTTCATCCCCTCTGTTCTGCAGGGTGTGTGTTTTCACACACCAAACGCGGCTCATTTTCGAAAATTACCTCGTCTTTGTCAGCCGTTCTGCGGCGGCTACACACATATGCTTCGTCCCTAATTAAACACACACACACACGCACACACACACACACACACACACACACACACACAAACACACACACACACACACCAAGAGGAAACCTCGGTGGATCTCTCCCACTGCGCATGCCCAAGATGAAATTATTTCAGGGAGTAAATGGTTTTGTTTCAAACTAGAGGCCCTGTTCATAAGTTGCCAACTCTTAAATAGGTCTCCAGACAAACGTTACTGTGGCAGGTTAATACAAATATGGGTTCCTTAAGGCAGTGTATTAAAATACCATTCCAGTATTTTTCACACGAGGCGTGTATTCAACAAATAAAGGGTGGGGAAACCGCTAAAACATAATGGACTGCAGTATTGTAAATAAGGGAAGAAAAGGCTTCATGAAAGACGCAAACTGGTGTACATTTAAAAATGACGTCATCTTGCCCTCTTCTAAAAACAACGTCCCCGACTTGAGCCGAACCATGGCCGACACGGCTAGCATAAAGGGGTTGCTAAAAACATCCCCTCGTGATTCACACTGAACTTATTTCAGGTCCTACGCTGCAGTCGGAGCAGTAGACCCAGTAGGCATCGCTACCAACCAGACCAACAACAACAGCAACCACGGCAACCACGGCAACCTGTTCCAGACGCGGCTTCCTGGAACTCGCCCACACCTCTCTCCGCGAGCTGCAGCTCAAGCATCTCTTTAGCCCCAGCAGCTCTACACCAAGAACCACACAGGCCCCCCCCCCCCCCCCCCCCCCCCCCCCCACCCCGAGCGTTTTGTCTCTGCATGCTCGGCCTCCAGCTGGGGCCCCAGTCTGTGGTCAGTGGTTCTGGCTGACCCATATTACCCAGCCCAGGCCCATGCCAGCCCTTCCTCACAGAGGTCACTATGTGCACAATGTGGCGGCGCCAGCAATAGAGTGTGTGTGTGTGTGTGTGTGTGTGTGTGTGTGTGTGTGTGTGTGTGTGTGTGTGTGTGTGTGTGTGTATGTGTGTGTGTGTGTGTGTGTGAGAGAGAGTGTCCTGCCGGCGCCATGACAATGTCAGAGGAAGAGCTCATTCAAATCTTCCTCATTATGTCCGGCGCTGTGTGGATGGCTTGTTTGTTTCAGCCTAGCCAAGTGCTAGGGAAAGCCAGTTTACATATCATGTTGGTTGTCCAAGACGTCCTATTTCAAGACTACAGAGTGCAGTGGAATATATTGCATTGTGTTGTTGTTTTTTTCAGTCAGTTCTCATAACTGATCATCACTCAAAATAAAACGCTGGCAGACACCGAAACACTCAATTCAACTCAATTCAGTACGACAATGCCCTGGGTGACGACTCGTATTTTCCCAGACCTGTTTGTTTCGCTTGCATATTTGCATTGGCTTGTGCACTGTTGCGTCACCTGAGGCCGCAACAGTGCGCGGCTGCTGCTGCGGCGGCGGCAGCAGGGGTGGCGGTCTCGACACTCCTTCCATCGCAGAGGTTGGGCTCCGTCGCGTGTGGCATTGTGTCAACGGGACACAGGCCGTGTCTTGCCACCGTGCCATCAAAAGCCAACTGCCCGTCTCCTTCTCCAATCCATCGCATCGGTGGTACATCAAAGTGTGTGACTTTGTGCGGGCGAACCGTCAATGCAGACGCCGGGGGGGGGGGGGGGGGGGTTCATGAGATCAACAACAGGCTCATCAGGGGGGAATGTGACACCTACGGTCCACCTCTAAACCCCTCCCGACACCGTGGCGCACGCCGCTGGGACTCGGAAAAAAACGCGTTCCCATTCGTCTGAGAAAGATCATTCTTTTTATTTGATGAATTATTTCTACTTGGTATTTTAGAGGAAAGAGGAAACGCTAATCTTCAAAACATCCCACATCCACCCCCCCCCCCCCCCCCCCCCCCCCCCGCCCCACACACAGAAAAGCCACCGCATTACCCACTCCTTCTCACCCCCCCCCCTCCTTCCTACGCGGACCATGTCCTCACAGGCCCCCCCGGCCTGCTCTCTAGACAAACACGACACACACACTTCCTCATCTGTGACCACAGACCGGTCACATGACACAAGAAGTGGAATAGGCCACATCCGCCACGCTGCCGTGTGTCTGCGATTACTCAGAACTGTGTTCATTTATTTATTTTGTTTGTTTCCTTTCCTCCCAGTCGGCGCTCTCTGGATCAACAACAGCCCCTGCCGATTCTCGCTAGACTCGTTTCCTGCGCTCATCCATTTCCCCTTTTTCGGTTGTATAACTCTCGATATGACTGGCCTGAAAGTGAAAAGAGGAGCCCTGGGCGCAGACTCATCAAGGCCATGATGGTGTCAACCCTGGTGCCGTGTTAGCGCTACATTTCACCACCTCGCTTTCCTGCCTCTGTGGCGGAGGACATTTGACACGCCATATCGCACATCTGCTATGTAGAAAACATCACTGAAGAACATTACCTTCATGTGAACTTATCAATTCAATCTTCCAGGTGTTATTACCTGACAACTAAATGTAGAAACACAGTGTGTGTGTGTGTGTGTGTGTGTGTGTGTGTGTGTGTGTGTGTGTGTGTGTGTGTGTGTGTGTGTGTGTGTGTGTGTGTGTGTGTGTGTGTGTGTGTGCGTGTGTGCATGTGCGTGTCACACGCGGACAGAGAACAATGAGACAGGACAAGCGAGCCTTTTGCTTTTAAAGTCAATTCATCTTCATAGTTGTTCCAGTTAAATAAACACCTTTTGATGTCAAAGTGTTCTGCAAAACAGGAAACCTCCACATAGACAGCATGGCCACAACCCAGATATCACACACACCCACACACCAGACAAAACACACATACACACATAACTCACACAACACAAATACACAAACAAGAGAGAGATCTGAGGTGTGTGTGTGTGTGTGTGTGTGTGTGTGTGTGTGTGTGTGTGTGTGTGTGTGTGTGTGTGTGTGTGTGTGTGTGCGCTCTACGTGCACACAAACATCCAAGATCTCTTTCTGTCAAGTCATCTCTGAAATGAGCAGATCTAAACGTTTACAGCACACGTGGGCCTTTCCAAGAACGGCGGCCATTCTGACATCCGAGACGCACGCCTCGGACGCCAGCGTTTCGCTTAGAAGGACGGTGGAGGTGTGCGCGTCCGTCGTCCACGGCGTCGCCATGTGACTTCAAGCCGGGGAGGAGCGGAGAGGAGGAGCCGACGCTGAAAAAGAACCCCGCAGCTAGATAAGCATGCCGAGTGTTGCGCGGCCGATCGTGACGCGCGTTCGCTACGTGTGGATGGCGTGTGCGTGTGCGTGTGCGTGTGTGTCGTGTGCGTGTGCGAGTGTGCGCGTGTGTGTGTGGACTTGGCGGGAGGGGGTGGGCACGCGAGGAGCTGTCGGGGGGGCTGATAAAGTGTCTTTACATGACAAACAGCTGCTGTGGTCTGGGATGCGCAGTGGGCAAAGTGGAAAATAATGAAGGGAAAGCCGCTGCCAAACAAAACAGAATTCATCTTGATTGTCGCCAACTGCTGTACGGCCCTGGAGTGTGGACAGCTACGGTATGTCACCGCCAGGCCCCTCACACCGCCGTGCACGCCCCCACCCCCACCCCCCCCCCACACACACACACACACACACACACACACACAAGCTCACGCACGCACACACGCACACAGGGAATATAAACTGATCACACTTTTGACTGTTGAGTGTCA